>CM063498.1:97586566-97636566 GCA_032207245.1 Pardosa pseudoannulata | reverse complement strand
ATGAGCTATTTACGAGTGATAAATCATCTAGACCATATTCTTCTGCTTAAAATTGCTATTGATATAAAAGAAAAACTAAATAATTCAGATCAAACTGTTCTTTGAAGACTAAAGTAATGATCTCCTTTTTATATGAGTATGTTTCTGAAAGTTTTACAGTGTAGTTGAAGTGAGAAGACACAAAGGTTTAGTAGAGTGTATGGCGACGAAAAGGTTTTTTTGATCTTTTAAAAGAGACATAATTTCCACTTGATTATTTGAAATAGTACTTGCGTCGGAAAACTTTTAACCGAACTTAAAAGTTTTAAAATTGAGAAATACCTATAGTTTACCTCGGCAAAAAATTTGTAGATTAAAATTAATACGTATGAAGTTTCTTTCATATCAGGCTGAATTGATAACAATTTGAGTTATTTAAAAACGATTTTTTTAAACATTTATTTCAATCTGGCTAAATAAATAACAATTTGAGTTATTTAAAAGAGATTTTTTTAAACATTTATTTCAATTTTAAGGTTAATAGTAACTAATGGAATATGTGAAAATACGAAATAATACCCTGATATATGTCTTGTTCTTTGAATAATGATTTCATTTATATACTTTTTTTGTATGAGGATCCGAGAGAAATCTGAGCTAGTGTGGTGTTGTCATTCATTACTGTACATCGTGGGTAGGAGTCATACTGTAGGCACGGATAGCTAAACGACTTAAAAACAAAATTTAAGAATTACCCCTAATTTCGCACGTATAGTCTGTACCATCGTATAGTTCGAAGGGCGAGAATTTTTATTTAAAAAATTTCATAAATCCTCAGTTAGTCCGCACCACTAGATAATCCGTGGACTGTACGAGCAAAAATATGTATTTTAGTATGACAATAATTTATCATTTTAAGAATAAAAACCTTAGTACAGTAGAGTGTCGAAAAGTCTGGATTAGACTCAATTAATTCCACCTTTTGAAGTTTAAAATCATTTTTTCTGCCATAGCCTCGGAGACGGCCTACACTTCGCTGTTCGAGAACTCAGCTCTGTAATTCGTCTTCTAATGCAGATCATTGTATTTTTCCACGACGTTTGGATCTTCTCATATTTTTAATATTTCCATTTGCTTGCTCCAATTTCTCACAACTTTCTCGCCGATCTCAATGTCGACCTTCTGAATTACTTTCGACTTGAAATCAGCAGTAAAACTAGACGATGTTTTAACCCATAATGGCCATCCCCACTTCCTTTCAAAACAGTCACCCTTTTCGAAATTCCAGACGGAATTTACCGTACCATACTAGAGTTGCAAAGTTGTCAGGCTACTTTTAAATTATTTTCTCTGCAAGGTAAAGATCCGTTACTCAAAATTAGTTTCTTTCATTTATTATCGTTTTGCAATATTTTTTTGTTCCGAAAAGTGTGATACGATGTTATACGAGTGCGAACGAGAATCGACTTCGTTTTGAACAGGAATTCGCTGTCGAACCCCGTCGACGCGTCCGTTCAGTGGATCAAAGACATAATGAATGACCAATATTACCCCAAATCAAAACTTTGAAAACAAAACACGCTGTTACGAATGATCCTCGTGGTGAAATGACCTTTGACCCTCAACCACTCAGTATTGTCAATCGGAGCTGTAAATAGTGACCATTGATATTTTCCCGTCCTCCAGGACTCAATTTAAGATTGCGCTACTTGCTACTACTGATTCGTTCTGCTTCATGGGTTGTATTTTTTTCATGGTTTATTACCGATAAGATACGATGTTTTTTTAGCGTCTCGTGAATCGTGCTTTTATTTAACATTTGATCATCGGCTTGCTTTCCCCCCTTCTTCCGATTTGGATGATTTGAGCAATGAACAACCACCAGATAGTCCGCGGCTGAAGAAATTTGCTTTTTAAAGACAGACAGTCCGCGGACTATACGCGCGAAATTACGGTAGATCTTATGTATCAAAACTTGATAGTAACATTATCAATGGAACAAAAAAAAATTTTTAGAGTGTCTGATTTTGTTTATAGTTTTAAGTTATAGTTTATAGTTACAATTTGGACCGGCATTTTATGATTTTTTGAGCCTCGTATATATATTTGCTTTTTCTGCAGGTGTATAGACTGTAATTGCGACAAACAGCCTATCTGTTATAAAGACTGTTTATATATAACAGCAAAAAAACTTTCTATCAAGATATTATTTTTTATATAAATGACCCTTTTACTTTGTTTAAAATGATAGTTGTTTAATATAGAGAATAGAGTAAAATTCTAATACTAATATAATAATATTCTAATACTAATATACTAATATTATTATACTAATATTCTAATAGACTAATATTAAAGGAGAAATTAAACACGTGCATATTGACACTTAAATCACTTCCATTTCCATCGTTGATACGTTTCCTATGGTCTTGGAACTAATTTTTTTCAGCGGAATTTCAGCGGTAATCTCACAAAAAAACTACGAAATTTTCGAGTATCTGGTATTATTTAAAATTTTCTCATTTGGATTGAGATTTGATAATTTTTGGAGACTCAAAGATATATTTCCTTTTCCAGAAGGTAAATAGCTGGTATGAATACAGGTAGCAATATCTATTATAAAGCCTAATTTACAGTGCTATGTTTACATGTGGTAGTAAATAATTTTTTTATCACAAAGTTTTCCATTTTTTATTAATGGTATCTTCTGATACATAAAAAATCCAGCTTAATCCTAATGACATTAATCTCTATTTTTTAAAGTTATTTAATTTTCATATTCGTTTTATTTTGTGCAGTTCATCATAACTAAGATTTAAGATATCCTTTAAGCTATCCATTATAAATTCATAAAAAATGATACGGGTATTAGTGGATTAAATAATCTGCTTCTCGGTTCTTATTTATCAAAAGAAGTCATAAATTTTGACTGTCTAATTGAACTCATAATTAGGAAACAAATCGGAGCTTTTACTGTACCTGATCAATGCGCTATTCAGGACTGATTAATCATTCTGACCGTATACTTTTGATTAAAGTTTCTACTGAGACTGGAACAAAACTGAATGATTCTTAAACCGAAGACCAATTTTCCATTGAAGACCATAGTGACGAACATCCTTTTATGTATTCATCTGAAAGACCCATTGTGCAGTTAATGCGAATGGAACCAAAGGAATGGGCAAGTGTGCGGTAGCGATGTTTCTTTGATCTTTTTAAATGAAACATCATTTCCATTAGCTTCTTTTATAGAGTTCGCATAGGAAAACGTTTAAAAAGTAAATCCTTAAGATTAATAAGTACCGATGGTTTTCCGTGTTGAAAGTGTTTATAGATCAAAAATAACAAGTAACGAATCTGTATTGCTCTGTGATGAGTTGGTGATTATCGAAATCACTTGTAAGATATTATAAAAATATTTTCTTTTTAATTATTGTACGCAAATAATGGAATGTATCGAATACTAGAAAATGATACGAATTTACACTGGTAATATAGACACAGTCTTTATAAAAGTCAGACTGCGTTCTAAGAAGTTTTGGTAAAGGAGTTTAACTGTTGAAATCTTTCCTCTGGTATGGGTATTTGTATCAGTTCGATAACAACTATAAGCTTTAGGTCCCAGTCTAATTAGCACTCATGTTAGCTCTACAAACGAAACCGAGCCAATTATTATTCTAAATGTCTATATAAACATTTAACTGAAAGTCTTATAAACATTTAACTGAAAACATTCCACTCCAAAAGTCGCGATACTGCATTTGACCTTAAATAATCGGTTCTTTATTTTTATACCTTCAAAAAAATAATGTGTCAACTATCAGAATGGATATATAAATAGAGACCACGTGGGAGCTTTTAGTGTGCCTAAACAATACGCTATTCATCAGGGGTAAAATATCCGTATCATATTCTTTTCATTGAAATTACTACTAATGTCAAAGTGGGAGCAAAACTAAGTAACTCATACAGAAAAATATCCTTTGAATACCATAAAAGTGAACTTTCTTTTATATTTCTCTATCTGAAAGTATTATTCCACATTTAATGTGGGCAGAATCAACGGTTTAGGCGCGTATAGTAAACATGTTGCTTTGGTATTTTTTGCAAGAAATATTTTTAGAGTTCTTTGAATGAATGCTAACACAAGGAAGTTTTACAAAGTTAAGAACTTAGGATTAAGAAGCATACATGGACATCTGTATTTACTGATTAAAACTAATAACTGATTAGCCTGTTTCACACTTTCTCAAATTTAATTTATCGGAAGTATTTTTAAATGACTTTTAAGATTCATTTAAATTTTAATAATCACAAACTTATGGAGTATATAAGAGTGTATAAGATAATATTCAACTATATTTCTTTTTGTGTTATATTATTTCTGTACTTCTTTTGTATAAGTGTAAGAATAACTGTACAAATTTAAATGAAAAATATAGTAGTTAGATTGTATTAGAGTTGTACAAATATTTATTATATCTACTATCGATTTTATACATTGAAATAAAAACCGTAGAAATCTGCAATACAAATCAACATATTTTCACTTGGTACGTTACCATTTATAAAAAGTTTATAAATAATGTTTTGAAAATTGAGTCTCTCTCTTCATATATATGTATATATATATATATATATATATATATATATATATATATATATATATATATGAGTGAAAGGGAGGGAGGAAGCGAGAGAGAGAGAGAGAGAGATTGAGTGTGTGTGTCAGACATTTTGACTATTTTGCCTATACTCACTTCTTTTTCTTACCCTCCTTCCCCCCTCTCTCTGTGGTGTGTGTGTGTGTGTGTGTGTGTGTGTGTACATGTGTACATGCGTGCTTGTTAGTTTTACACAAATCCTCACAGTTTGTCGTTGAGCCACCAAACTTTTAAAAGACATTATTTTATACCATCAGATGGTCAGTGTCGATATTAAAACATATGTTGCCTATTATGTCCCATTATTTCACAATATGAGGGTATTAACCGTTGCCGGTTGACGACAGAAATTTATTGTTGTATTTTACCACGTGAAGGAAATAGGTTTATCAATTCCTAACTAAGTAAGTAGAAATTTATATTAAGGTAAAATTACTTAAAATGTGTTAAGATATAAATAAATTAAAGAAACTGAAAGTTTAGTTGATATTTAAGTTTTTCCTATGGAACAAAAAATTTTGGTGCTTTCATTCAGCAAACGGTTTTACCTTTTATCACTTAACACTGGTGAATGTTGTTATTTTAGTTTAGTTTTATTAAAAGGACCATGGAAAGTGAATCCTATCTTAATATACTATAAACGTGTTCTGTTAGCCGATTACCAGAAAATAATCACCACACACTTCCAAACATAGCATAGCATAGCTATACGTCACAATTTATTTAAAATGAAGTTAGCTAGCAAATGTGTTTTTAAAAGAACACATGAAGTCACTAAGTATGTATAACTGGAGAGGAGGCTGGGGGTGAAGCAATTAGAATATTTATATTAGCAGATGTTTATTATTAGTAGAAATAAAAATTTAATATAAAAATGTATTTTAATTAACATGGGAGGCATCACTTAAGTACTTTATATTCAACTGTATAGTGAAATATTTACTTTTAGATTTTAAATAGATGTATTAAATAGATAAATTATATTAAGAATAGAATAAACTACTACACCTTGTTCTTATTAAGAGCATTAAAATTATTAAAACCAATTTGTATATTTGTGCTACGATATATTCATATGAGGATTGGAATACTAACACATTGTTGTGTTAAATAAACTTTATTTTAACCTTTACCGTAAGAGACCATAAGTATAATTTTAAATTAATTACTGTTTACTTTGTTTTTTTTATAATAAGCTTATTTTTAAGATATATATAAACTCACACAATGAGTCTCTTATATTTATATCAAAGAAATAAGTTTGTTTTTTACAGAAATATTTGTATAGCCATTGTGCTATTATAAAGATAAATGATCCATAAGATGAAGCTATGAAGGGATATTTAAAGTCATGAGATGACTATTTATAAAATATCATGCACTTTGATGTATAAATCAAACGTTGAGTTCCAGAAAATTCTTTATATCCATCATTCTTTATCTGTTGTATTGACTGTTTAAAATATTTATTTTTCACACATCTGAATATAATAAGTTCCTTTGATGTTTTTTTCATATGAAGGTTTTAAAGAGAATTGATATATTTTTTCCATAGATGTATCATTCATATCCCCCTCCAAAAAAATAGTATTTATATGTCAGAACCAGTACACAGTATTTATTCATTACTTGATTTCAAAAAGGAATTCCCGAATACCTAAAAAAAGATATATATCTTTTACGGACACATGACTTCCTTAGACTTATATTAAATTTTACGCATGCTTTGCAGCACTTCATTTAAATTTATTTGAGTTAAGATACGATCCTCTAATTCTTTAATTAAACGAACAGACACACAGCTGCTAAAATACTATTTTTTTATAACAATTAGAAGTATATATTTAAACTATGAGTAGAGTTCAAGTACTATCATTTGGCGGAGACCGGTAGCATTAATATTCATTGTATTGAAATTTTGCGGTAGAGTGCAAATTGCATTCAAAAATGAATGTGCACATTTAATTTTATTTATAGCCCTTCTTTTATAATAAATTTTGCTTATTCTAATATACCTAAAAAATCCGTAACTAAGGAATGTAAGCACGCATGTCTGTCAATTACCTTATTATGATCAATTACCCAAATTTTTCAGATATGATGGTAAAATTAGTATTATTAATCATAATAAGGTAATTGACAGATCACACCATTTAAAGGGCAATTGTTTTACTGTAGGTGTCTCCTGTGTTTTCATGCACTTTTCCCATTGTACCATTGGCCGAACGATGGCCGATTGGTTAGGGTGCTGACCTTCGGTACCGGAGTTCGTGGGTTCGAATCCCACTGTGGCATGGATGTTCGTAGCCATTCGGAATCGGCTTTAAACTGTAGGTCCCGGTCTCATTAGCCCTCGTGTTGCAAAAAGTAGACCGTAGCACTCCAAACCAAACCAAACCATTATACCATTGTAACCCATTGTAACTTATTCACATTTTTCCATTGTAACTTACTTATGTATTCATCTATCAATACAACAGTACCTTTTTAATTTTTATTTATTATTTTTTGCATATAATCAAGTTTTGTAGTATTTCCTGTTGCGACGACTTCAATGTTCTTGAGTGAGAAATAGCGTGAAAAAGGATCGCAGTCACGATAGAATTATAAAACCTTTTATATTCTGGAGTAAATACTAGTTATATATACAGGGATTCTAATCTGCCAAAACAAATCGAAAAGTAAAAGAATGGTTCTTGCATAACATTACGATAAAAAAAAGGTTAAATAATCTCACAAATCGGGGAGGATCTTCCAGGTTGCAATGCAAACCCAATCTATTCCCCGTTCTGTATCCGAGACCCTGCCGTTCTTTATATGAGTGGACTTTACGAGTCTTCAGAACGCAATCCCTAAAACGCTGGCTCCGGTCAAAAATCGCGGAAGCCTTCACGAGGTCAAAGAACCTCCGTAAAAAAATTCTCGAAAAGCCCCGAGTCTCACAGGATCTCACAGGAAGTTTTGTCAACAGTACTCCCTGTGTCAAGCCCTCTAGTACTGGATTTGCTATTGTTGGAAATGCATCAGTCTATGAATATTTAGTTGGCAAGAAAACCCCGAGTCGAAAAGTTCTAGGCTTTTTATACCTGGGGGTCAGTTCCGGTTTCGCCAACCGTTTTGTGGTCAGTTACGATTCCAGTTACCTGAGAACTACAGCTAAGGTTACAGCTAGTTTTTTTAGTTGAATTCTCATTCGTTGGCTGTCCCGATTAAGGCTTCTCCAGGCAATCCACCGGGGGTCATTACCGCAACAAATCAGGGGCGTGACACCTACTAAACTGAACTATCAGCATCTCAGACACTCTGTCGCAGCGCTATTGTAGCTGGTCAGAACAGGAGGCTTCAAATCAGTTGATTTCGGTCGTTAGTTCTGGACAAAGGAGGGGGGGGTCTTCACACTGTCATTTATGTAACTTGTAATGTAAGTCAGTTTTGACCAAACTGTGCTTTAAAATATGGTAAATACAAAATAATGCCAAAACTCTAACATGCTATCCTCTTTTCAAGCAAGTGCAATATATTCTGTAATAAGCAGATTTTTGTGGGACCACCTCCTTGGTGTTTTAAAATCAAACTTATAGTTTAGTTTTTCTTTTAATTAATTCATAATGCCTAATCAAACCCATACACACATACTCATTAGAAACTTGGAGAATGGCACAAAAAGATGAAAATGCTCTATGAGAGATAGATACTAAGAGCTTTTTTTGAAGAAACACATGCTGATGGTGTTTGGCCCAGAAGCTCAAATTTTGAATTTTATTGTGCATTCAAAGAACCTGATATGATCAGATATATTAAAATCGACAGAATCAAATGGGCTGGCCACATTATTAGAATGAACAAAGTACGTTCTACACAGAAAATAATTTGGTCTAAGCGCTCTGGAACACGAACTAGAGAACACTGTCCTTTGATAGGTCGACTGCCTAGAAAGGGATTGTTACTATAGGAGTTTTTAATTAGAAGATCATGGCCAAAAATAGAGAGTCTTGGAGAGAAGTTATTGGGAAGGTCAGGGCCCACCTGGAACTGTCGCTTCACTGAAGAAGAAGACTGGAACTGGTATAAGATGTTGAGGAGATATGCTTATACTAAAGTTCTTTATTTGAATTTCCTGTTAGAATCAAACCTGAAATAAATTAACAAAATACTTATACATAAACGAATCTAAATAAGTGCATACATGAATAATTAAATACTAAAAAATGGATTAAAACCATTAGCTAAGGAATCAGTTTTGTTTTTTGCTGAATTTATAAGCTTTTACAAATGATATTTTTAAATTAATTTAATTTTTTATTATGACTTCAAGTTATGAGAGTATAATTATATGGGACAATAAAATAATACTCTTTTATATATTTTGGTGTTAGGATATTATTTTTGAATTGCTTTTGTATTAAGAAAGTATAATAATAATTTATTGTACCTTCCAAGTACAAAATACAATAATTGTTTTGTATTAAAACTGTATAAGCATTTATTATTTTTACTATCTGAGATATACTAGAATAAGTATAATAATTTGAAAGGCTAAAATATCTTCAATTAAAAAAATAATAAAATGTATTTTGAAAATAAAGTATATTTATTATAGAGAATACTTATGATAAATAAGATAAAAATTTAATAAGAGAAATGTGTTTTCATTAAATAACTATAATTTAACCTTTCCCGTGAAACAAAACATATATATAGTTTTGAAAATATTTCTCTTTATTTAGTTACTTATATAATACTCATATTTTACGGAGGTATGCACGAAGATGTCCTTCTACTTAAATCAAAGAAATAGGTCTCTTTTACTCAGGAATATTTGTAAATCCACTGTGCCATTATAAAGATAAATGATACGTATGCTGATATTATTTTTCGTCTGGAAAGTTATGATGTGGTATTTAACGTCAAGAGATAACTATTTATATAATAACATGGACTCTGATATATAAATCAAGCGTTGAGTTTCAGAAATTCTTTACATCTATCACTTTATATTAGCTCTTTCAAATTGTTATTGCTACCGTATGAGTATAATCAGGTGCTCTGAAGATTTCGGTTTTGTGCTCACACATTTGAGAAAAATGACGATTCAAAATGATGTTTTTGTCAGGGATGTACCATTAGTAATTTACTTTAAAAGAGCAGTGTATCGTCTCCCAAATCATTTCTAAAAACTATTTATCATTTATAAAGTGGCAACTCTATAAATTTATAGAGTTTATACCATACTTCCATTATTTAATAGGAAGTATGGTATTGAGTTTATACTCCCATTTATTTCAGATTTTGAAAAGTATGGAAATAAATAAATAAATATTGCCTATTATTCTCGTTATCAAGTTCTCCAATCTATATTTATTTAAACGGTTAAAAGTTAGTTTAAGTTTAAAAAATTAAACGACTATTTCAAATTTTTTTTATTGGTGACCCGGACGTGATTGCGGGTAGACGCTTTACCATTTGTTCTTCTTGAATTTTACACTGCGGTGAAAGAAGATATAAGATAGCACTTTTCAACTGAACTTCTTTATGGAAGTCCACTCTGTTTTCTTGATACCAAGATTCCTAATATTCTATACTCAAATTTTGTTGAGAGATTACAAAGTATTACACGTAGCATGAAATCTTTTATAACGACTACGCTTGGAAAGAAAACTGTCTTTGTTTCAAAGTAACTTTCGCTTGTTTTCGTGTACGGTAAAGCTAGTCACTAAATCTGTATGAGATGAGGCGATTTAGATCTGTTATATAATTGATTCATTCATACAAGAAGTAAAATGTTCGGGATCTAAATCTGACCTCATTACATCTTTGTAAAGAGATAGAGGACCATAAATTTATATTCAACGGATATTGTTGTCTTGTACGGTAGTATCGGGCAGGGTTCTGATCCCAGTCCCAGATTAGAATCCCGTCTCCGTACTTGACATTAAATAAGAATGTACCTTTGTGGAGTATTTATGAGTCCCTAAGGGACAGTGCCCAATTAGAAGGGATAAGGTTTTTCACGTTGGCGGTCTCAAGGCGGGGTTTAAGCAGACCAATGAGATTCTTACAACTATCCCGATTGGACGATAAGAAGGAAGAGGGGACAAGGTTGAAATAAATAAATATGAAAAATCTAAAAAATTGAGAGGAGGTTGGGAGGTCCCAAAAGAAGGTGTTCGAGAGTCGAGAGTCCAGTCGGGGTCCGACGGAAGTTGTTCGTGAGTCGAGAAGAGAAGAGGTTCGGAAGTCGAGATGAAAAGAGGAGTCTGACGGAACGAGTGCGAGAGTCCAGCCAAGTCCGACAGGAAGTTTTCCTGAGACCGACGGATGATCCATAGATTCCCACTCCTGATCAGCCATAGATACCCTTCAACCAGCAGTGTTCCGGGCCCAACCTTTTAACCCACAAAGTTACCCCATTTTTACATACATTTTGAAATTAAGATTAGGTCCTCTCTCTATTTACAAGATTACTTAAGTATAAAAAAATTGTCAGAACTAATTTAGAAGATGTGGACAAAGCTTATTTTATGAAAATTAGCATAAGTTTTGTATGTACATAGATGTATATTTATTATAATAAATTTACTTTTTTTTATATTAAGCTAGTTTCGGAGGCTGTTAATTTAGCTTTTAGTTTATCTTCATATTTATGTCTGTAGTTTTTCAGAACCTGTGGTTAAATTTAGTACAAAAATACTTTACACAACGCAATTAAAAATAAATCACCACTATACATTTGATCACAGGTTGATACTCAAATATAAACGAGGACTACACGACACTGTTCACCTTGTTTATCTTGGACATTCTGTTATCAAACACCAAACACTTTAATATATTTGGGTATGAACATTAGTTGAAGCCTCACAAGAATGATAATTGATAGAATAAAACCAAGATTTTGTTTAGTGACAATACAGTAATTATATTTACTAATTATTTGGTCGGATATTTATTAACTCATTTCTGAAATGAATTTTCGAACACTGAAAAATTACTAGTACTAATACTATATGCCTAACTTACTTCCTCCGACCCCACATCCAGCCCCTATAGAAGGGTTTATAGATGAAAGGATGGAACGGGAAATAAACTTCTACTATCTCGCATAACCAAAGCTCGGTGAATGATCACGTTAAAACCCACGAGATCACGTATTTATTGAAAAATATTTACACAATTTAGAATATTCTGCTTCACTTCAGGTAAATTTTTATATACCTCAGCTTTGTAAATATATTTTCATATTTTAAGATATACAAAAATTCATTATATCTGTTCAATATTTACAGTAACATTACATTTTTACACTATTTTAAACAAGTAGATTCCTATCTACATACTTGTTACAATGTCTTATTATTATTTTACATTTTATTTTTTTACAAGTTATATTTATAATTCATAATTATTCTTAAATATTAATATTAAAATTTTTTTTAAATATTTAATATTTTACAATATATACGCTTCAGTTTTCCTTTTATTTCTCAATAGAACTTATTCAACTTTTAACAATATAGACATAAATTTACCGTATTATATTATAGTTTACAATTTTGCAGTGTTCATCAAAACTATCATTTATTTATTTTATTTAGTTATAAAATGCAAATGTAATATTGCAGCTATTCAATTTTCATTACTGGGTACCAAATAAATAGCTTTGCAAGAATATGCTTATCCACACATTATGCCCATTTATTTTAACAGTAAGAAGGAGTGTGGCCAGAAGAAGGCCGAACAGGTACATCGTCTTTCGATACTGGAGTTTATGAGTCCGAATCTTTGATGACATTGATGTTCGAAGCCTTTCGAAATCTGGTTTGAGTCTCAGTTCCAGGTCAAATTAACTCGTGAATTGCTAAAAACTGATTGTAGAATTTTACCCAACCAAACACCCAACCAAATCTTGGGTATTCTATTAGTATTATACTTCGTGGAATTTATCAATCTACAGGCATAAATTTGTCATAAAATTTATCAGTCTACATGCACATGCCTGATAAATTTTAAGTACACAAGCACATGCAAGACTTTTAAATAGGTAAAAATTGTTTTTGTTGTGCTCACAAACTTTCTTGGAAAGGGCATGTTAAATTAGCAACAGAAATTATATACGGTAGGTCTTTTGATTCTCCTGACCGTCATTAAACTTTTTGTTAGTGAAATTTTAATTTGAGTTTTTAAAATGACAGTCTTTTCAAGTAATCTTACAGAGGAAGAGTTGCAAAATAATTAAAAATATAACAAAATTTAAGTCTTTAAAAATAATTTAATTCTTCTAGATATGTTTTCTTAGGCAAATTACTAAGAACAAGTAGCAGCTAAGTTATCATTTAGTATAGTGTAATTAAAACAGTTATGTATATATTTTACTTAGAATTGTATTTAAGGAGCTATAACACCAAGCCTTCGGGTATTATTCTACTGAGCTAATGTTCAATAGAGTGTAATTCAGTAGAAACAATCTATATCATAACATCTGCACGTTAGATTGATTAAGATTTGATACATAATGGGGAATGCAATCAAGCAATCAGTATGAGAAATAGATAATGGCGAGGGAATTTATGTTTAGGGAATTAATTCAAAAGCGCTTCAATAGCATTTATTGGCTGGCTTTGTGCTTGTATTTAAAATGCTTTGATGTTTGATATTAAATCGGATAAACATTATGCAAACTATGTTGATAAATATCATTTCATTTTACGTTTAATTCATGTAAAACATGTCACAACAGAGTCAAATAACCGATTTTAAGGTGCCAGTAACAAAATAGGCAATTTCTACTTTGATCTCAAATTTCAATTTGTTACATTTAGAATTATAACTAATGCGAATCGGAAAATATTCTCCCGTAATCAAATTTCGCTCATTTACGAATGCTGGTGATAAAAAGTAAGTGATATTTAAGTTAAAATTCGAATTCTAACTTGGAGTTCATTAGTAATTAGGTAGTAATAGAAGAAGGCATTGTACTAAATATGACAGGGAATTCTATTGATTTAAGATTTTTGATATTATGATTACAACAGGAACTACGGCACGAGTTTGTATTTTAAATTGAAGAGATAAAATTATTAATATCTTATTTAATTAATAAGCTTTTAATAAAGGGAAAAGAAAGTATTTTAATGATAGCAAACTGACTAGTTTCATATTAAAAAACTATTTATTTTAAGTGTTTAGAACACCTTGTGAAGGAATTGGAACAGTATGATGTTAAAGTATATCAATATTTTGCAATGACTTTATTGCCAATTTAATTAAAATATGTGACTATTTAGCTCAGAAATGTTTTTAGTTTGTTTTTCAGTTTTCACGCGTCTACATAACATACAGTTCTCCATCCTCAGCTAACTATTACACATTGTATGCGGGACAAGTACTAGTACGTTTTCTGACGATTGATACTTGAGCGCGGGTCACGTACTAGTACGGGTTAGTATAACAACATGGTTTGTTTGTGGGTACAAAAATAACGGTATATACAGGAAAACGAAACCGAATGTTCTTGTCTACTACATAGATTCTGAAAAAATTTAGACAAACTAGTTTTTACATTATTAGTTTTATGATTGCTCTTTTCATTTTTTATAATGTAAAAATGTTTATATATAACATAATTCAAAAAAATTAAAACTATATACTACTATTTCTATTTTATTTTCCATATTTACGATACTATTATAAATTTATCCACTAAAAAATATATTTTTTGTTTACAAAAATCTTATGGTTGTTATTTATATATTTCTATCATATATTTGTTTATATATTTCAATATAAAATACGAAAAGTTGGTTAAAAAAAATTAAATAATTTTTGATTTATTAAGATTTCACTGAATAACTAAGTTTACTCGCATAACGTCCGCTCCTGGTCCATTCCGCTGCGAAATATACCTGTACACAATGTGTTAAGTAATAAAATCAAGATTTATCGAGAATCTAGCTAATTAAAATTTAAAGAATCTGTTAAATTTCTTCATCTAGTTCAAGTAGAAAATATCCAGAAATTGTATAATTTTTCTTAAAGGTTTAGAAATAATGGCAGTGCAAAATTGTCGAGATTTTAAGAATATCGCATCATATTGTCGATAGCTGATCAATTGATATTATCACAAAGAGCAATAGTAAGGAATCATATCAAGAATTATGACCCAGAATTCTTTGCATATACAATTAAAACATTTGAGTCTTATTTACTACTTTCAAAGCTTCCTTAATTAACTATAAAACAGCAATTCTATGGAATCAGAAAGAGAAATATATGAAATTTTTTAATATTTTTTTTTCTATTCCGAGAGACAGTCAAGAAACCACAGGTCTCCACGTGCAGACCAATATTAAGTTGTCCTGTTCATTCAGTTGTCAGAGTTAAAATGGTAGTTCTTCAAACAGTTACATGTCAAGAGATGACTAAAATCTATTTTCCACCAGATGAACAAAGGGGACAGTTAGGTGAGTCTACCAAACCAATATGGTTTAGGTGTGAGTATTAAAAGCCGTGGGATGTAAATAAATTAAAGTTTGCAGTAAAAATATGGCGAGGCAGCTGTATTGGCACAGAGTAGTCCAACAGTTGAGACCACTTCTTTCTTATAGCTTTACAATATGAGTCATCGGACGGAGTTCTTAATGTGTTTTGCAATAGTTTTGCATGTAGAGTAATAAGATACAGGGGAGTAGGGTAAATCTTTGAATATCTTTGAATATTTGAATTAAATTATTTGGGTATTTTATATTATAGGTGTTAATACGCCGAGCGGTTGCGAAGTTTCCACTTCCGATAGTCCGTCACACTCTAGTGATTTTGGATATGATTTCGCATGGGTCCCTTGCAATGAAGCAGCCATGGAGACGAAATAACCAGCCGTAGATGATTAAAACTTAACAAGGTTGATTTATTACAACAAAAAAATTTAAAGTGTATGCAGATGCAACCAATTATCCAGAGGGGAGATCACTATAGATAAACCTGCTCTCTTAGAAGTTCAGCCGGGAGTCCTCCCGCTTCTCTCTTTTCCAAGCAGGAAACTTTAGGAGAGGGTGACACCCCCCCTTTGACCCTTGTACTTGGGGTAGTCAAAACTCCCTTTGGTACCTGGCCCACTCGGTCACACATAGCACCATTCCTTTTCTCTGTCGGGGTGTTGATATACGGCACGCTTGACACCTTCATGCGTCAACAAGACCATTACTTTTACAATACTTTTGTTTTCAATTGTTAAAATGAGCAAAAGTTCGCTTGACCACCGTCAGAGACGGACTCGACTTTTACAATAGGTATAGAAATTTAAGTTTTCTTTACTAATTTGAAAAATGTCTTTAATAATATAACAGTATTTTCCAAATTAGATAAAAAAAAGTTTCTACATAACGGCATCAGGACCATTGTGTGAGATTCTATTGCTGAGATATTAGTCTATGAAATTGAAAGGAGCAATCGTGCTGTTAAAATCAAGACTGATATAGTGACTTATATAGATAAAATGAAAAACTTATATAGGGGGAAGAATATTCAAAGCTTTTCATCGGTGAATATTCTTTTTGGTAATATAAGTAAAGATTTTAATTTTCTTTTGATAGTACAAAAAACCAGGATCTTCCCTGTTAGTGTAAATATGGATGCAGTGTAATCTTTAGGGTACAGACATATGAAATATTTGCTTGATTTTTTAAGATGTCATTAGATTACATGGTGTTAAGGTGAAAGTTAAATAGAAAATATCATCTCATTTTTGTTTATCATAGAAAAGTGTAAACTAATTTTTAGTATTACGTCTATTTGAGTTTGTTTCACCTAAAAATTAAAACAGTTACATAAAGAACGATGTTTAACAACAAATAAATCTGTTGAGGTCGTAAAGGATCTTATACGTTTAATATATATTTCCTTTTTCTTCTCCTCTAGCATCCTTCTTGTCCCATGTATAAATAAATGCAATATCTCATGCATTTCCTCTCAAGAGATAGGTCATCTTCATAATTCTTCCGAATAATAAAACATTTCTCTGATTTATGATTTCATACAAATATACCGCATGAAAGCATATGTTAACATTCAAGTCGATGTTTTATATAGATGGGAAAAAATTTATAGTGAATTTTTACTTCTTGTACAAATTAAAGGAAATATTGTAATCTAAAAAAATTTCAGTGTTTATATTTCCACAGAAATATAAACACTGAAAAGTATGTCTGAATCGGTTCTACAAATTGAATGTTACGTTTGCACTTACGTACAATAAACTTTAAATAATTACTTTTGGTTATTAAAAACGATTACCTGTACAGGATTGATTTTCTTTTTTTTATCCAAGACAATGTAAACTATCTAGTTGTACACAAACCCTTGTGATTGCAATCTACACACTACATAACAAAAATATCAAAGTAACGCATATTAACGCTTGTATATCTCAAAAACAATTAATTGTAAATTGTTTAAATTTTGTATTTAAACAGTTATAGTATGAAGCTGTGAACTTGATTACAGTCCATACTCTTTATAATAAAAAGTTCAAAAATAATGGAAAATCATGCTACTGATCTCTGACAATGGGAAGATATCGAAGCATTTACATGCTTCCTATAAAATGCTTTTTAAGCAATTGGAAAAACAATGCTTTTTTAAATTCATTTTCAAATAAGCAAGTGAAAAATGTACTTCAGTGAATTATTTTAATTTTTTTTTCAGTTTATTGCACCCTGGTACGGAGTAAAATAAGCATTGTTAGACTAAAAAATCTAAATTTATGGTAGAATCCTAGTTCTGTGGGCAGCTTCCATGTTTTTGGCTCTAATTTTGTACAAGTGATCTCCAAATTGTCGACAGGTGATGTTTACAATTTGTGCTTTGTTTTGTATTAAGTTTATACCCAATTTCAAAGCATATTTTAAACAAAAAAAAAAAAGGTTTGAAATTTTGTTAAGATGAATACAAATTTAAATTTGAGTTTTTAATGTAATTAAATGCGCTTTTGTACTGTTTATTGAACTAAACAGAGCGGAATTTTTGCAATAAGTGCAAATTAAGCAAAATACAAGCATAAGTTGGTTATATTTAGGAAATTAGACTTATATTTAATTATATTTATAAAATACGGTTTCTATTTAATGAAATTATTTTAAAACAATCAAAATATTAAAAAGTAATAAAGTACGGTACAATTTGGCAACATCGCCCAAGCGTGGCGTGCCAACTGAACTTGGTTCGGCGAGATCCCCGAAGTGAGATACGGCCAAATTTATTGCTAAAAAAATCTCAATATAACGGATAATAATACTACTGGAAGTACTAAGTTTTGCTTATACAATACTGTGGTATTGAGAAACGAAAATTTCTGTCAACTTTTAAAGGAATAAAGAATTTTTTTCAACTACAGCTGGCAGTATAGATACACTGGGAATAAAGAAACGATAATTCGAAGGACACATTATATAATCAAAATTTGTGAGTAACCTACTCTCGACTTTCTTTTATAAAAGAAAGTGGTTTTTATGCTGTGATATTTCGAGGACAGGTGATATTAACTAAAAGCAGAAAATTATAGTTTGTGAGTGCTAGTTTTAACTGTTGTTAATATATGGCACCACACGTTTGCTTCGTTTTTAATTAATTTCTTTTTAACTAATTGTAAAATTTAACTATTTGTAATTTAAATTGTCTAAAGATTCAATGTCCAATAGTTTTGTGATATCATAGACTCCTATATATACTTACATTAACTCATGCATTTATAGATACATTTGTTTACACTCCAATGTAAATACTGGGCACATGCATACACATACATATATTTATTACGAGGAATTCTAAATATCGAACAATAATGATGTCAACAATGGTAGGGCTTGGTTTGGTTTAGAACGGTACGGTCTATTGTTTAACAATAATAAGGCATTCAGTTGTTCTTGCCAAGTCAAATAATGGACATGAATTTGCCTTATAATTTAATGTCGGGTTTAGTTTAACTCCAGAACAGGGTATCCACGCCAATTTGGCGATACTGCTCTAAGCATGGTAGCCTAACATTTTCTCTTGATCTCGCCGTGTCAACAAACCTGTATCTATAGTTTGATTTATAGATGTTACTTAAGAACAGGGTACCCCTTGGCGACTTTATTGAAATTACTGGCGATGTTTACTAACTAAATACGGAATCATAGTCTAGATTTCATTTGTAGTTTTGACAACCAAACTCAAAAGAATTGAACCTCAAACCAGTAAGAATCCACATATAAATGGGAATGGTTGAATACAAGTCTAACTGACTTCGATTTTCTGTAAAATCGCCGTTGTTTAACATGCTTTTAGGCAATGAATTTAATTTTGCAAAATTAATAACAAATAAGAATTTTGCGCCTTTAATATGTAACAAAAGGGTTGCACATAGATAGCCGAATACTAAAATAATATAAATAATAAAATATAGACACGAGGTCTTTGCACACTGCAAGATCAGGAGAAAACAGTTAGGTTGCCATAATTAGAGCTTTATTGCCAATTTGGGGGGGGTACCCTGTTTTTATATCAAACCTGATTTATATCATATTGGTATCCAACTCTCTTTGAGCAACCATTTACTTATATATTAAATTCAGATAATCATTAAAAAATATATTTTGTAAACCATCAATAGTTTGTTTAATTTACCATTTATTTTAGTAAACATCGTCAATAATTTCGCCACATTTGCCTAGGGTTACCCTATTCTTAAGTATTAACATCTAGTAAGCAACGTCTAGGTCTTAAGTAATTAATATATTTTTAAGTAATTGGAATAACTTCTTCTGAAAAATTCCTTTGTCTCTTTTCAGCATTCAGACGTTCATGAGGCATTGACGCACACACATAATAATACTGAGAATTTAACTGCTTAGACACCATTAGTAGTTATTCCGCAACCCTATATTTTTTGGCCAAAATAAACCCAAAATTTGGAAGAAAACTACAATTTTGATGTGTCTATTTCAAAATGTGGTTTCTAAAAGTCAAACCGTAAGTGATTTATCATGTTGACATAGACGCATACACACGCATAATGACATAATTCCAAAAATGGTATTTTCTGATTCAGAGGATTCAAACAGGATCCAAAACTTGAAGATCTATTAAAATCTCTTGTTCGAAGTTTTGGACGTTTACGATAATTTCCCTACCCTGCGTATTTCGAATAAATAAAAACGTGCATAACTTAATAGGTATGTAAGGATGTTGTGCGTTCACTTCAGACTTTTTATCGAAGAAGTGAATGTCGGGGGAATTTCATATTAGGTGAGTTTCCTCGCAATGACGTCTAAAGATTAAATTAATACCCTATACACGGAATGTGTTTTGACCTCGTGCCATTGGATCCGATGGTGATTTAGCGCAAATCCTCGGCATTTCGGGCAAATGCATCAAAGTGATCAATCGGACGAATGGCTAGAAATTACTATTCATGCAATTAATATATTCATCACGCAGGAGCTATCTCCATTTGATTCAAGTTGTGATTGTGGCTAAGATATTGCCATGTATTCCATTTGAAATAGGATTACCTCTCTCAATTATGTCAATAAATCGCGTCTCCAGAATGGATGTTGCTGTGTTAAGCGCTGCTCTAATTTCTGTTGATGACTCGGGGAATTCTTAAATGTATGTACACACAAAAATATACAGGGAAAAGTTCTTGGTGAGGACTTATTTAGAATTAACAACGTTTAGGCAGAATTATATTTTCTTTCAATTATATAAATTTAAGAGCAACACACAGGTTTCAGTAAAGAAGTTCGTATATTTGTTGTCCCATATATTTTCTCAGAATGTTTCTTTTACGGAGGGAGGCAATGCGTTATTAAAAAAAGTATAAACATTTAAAATTTATTTCTCCCCTATCTGAGACACCCGACTTCACTCAGAGAGTTGATCTGAGATTTTGTGGCAGTTGATTTAAAAGGATAAATTTTAAAATATACCAGGCAAAAAAAAGTATTGAAAACAGACTGTTTACTTGGACTCGTTCACGCTTCCCGTAGATTAATATTTTAAAGGGTGGCTTGCGTTCGAAGTTTTTTATTATAAGATTGTGTCCGAATTCTTGATTTTTTCATTAATTTATTTAGTTCTCACTTGTAAACATTTGAGCTGAACGTTTTACTTATTACCATATTTTCAAGGGTTGAAAACTTGATTTAAAACCTTATCAATAAAATACACCTTTATAACGCTAAAATATATTTTTAAATTTTTTTGCTATATTTAAGATATTTTTGAGTTGTTTGTTGGTTTTTATGAGTTTTTGTAAACTGTAGAAATTATTTCTATAGTAGAGTATAGTATATGAAAATATTGAGCATTCCTTTATTTGAAATTAGAAAAATTTGCATTTCTTCTTAGTGAATTTTTAATTTTAATTAAGTTTTAAACTTTTTACTCCATTTTTGGAACATTGGATTAATTGAAGAACCCCAAAACAACCAAACGAATGTTAACAAGAACAGAGGTTAATCAAAATAAGAGCAATCGTATTAATCATTCCAGGTCATTATTATTGTGGTTGTTACTGTTAAAATTCCTTTAATGTGAAATAATTTAACAGAGAAAATTATTTCAGTCATTCAACATATTTTAGTCAATGTGTAAAAGAACAATTAGTCAATCTGTAAAAAAGAAGAAGAATAAGAAATGTTTGCACTGTAAAATTCTTTTCATTATTTTGAAATGAACAATAGAGATTTAAATATATTTTACACAGCTCAAGGAGAAAACCTACATATTTTACTAATAAATTTTCTTTAGTCATATTTTCATCCGAAGTCAGTATCCGAAGTTTCCAAGTCATATTTTCTCCGTTTAATATGTGACGGTATTAGTTACTCAACAAAAAATTTAATCTTTTGCTTTCATTGGATAATACCTTTAAGAATAATCAGAAATTCAAAATGCAAGACCATATTTTGCCAGAAACGAGTGACGTAAGGGCAAAATAGTAATGAATATTTATGCATTTTCATATATATTCGATTTTTATTTTTTAATATAATTATGCTTTTTTATATTTTACCTTGGAAGACAACGAGATCATGCTGACATATATGTTTTAAAATTGGAAAAATGTAATTATTTTTGTTTTTGGAGATTTAATATATATGTAGTACTTAAAAGGCATATTATATAAAGAGTGTATTTAGCTTAAATTCTCAACAAATAATATCTGATGTAGACGCCATGACGCATTATATATCGTTTTTTGCTTTATATGATGCGTCATCATTTTTATAATTAGCCCATTCTCTAAAAGATACAATGTGATTTACGGTGTTCATGTAATCTATACTTTCTGGATTCAATTTAAATACTGCCATCTGGTGGCGATTCGAAGCTTTAATACTCGGTATAATGAGATTTTCTGTTGTTCAGATATTTCATTCTAAACCGATTTTTTTGCGATTACAATACTTTGTTCATTCCATATCAGGAAATAATAAACCGTAAAGATTCAAAATTATTCTCTACAAATTATAGATTTTTGCTTTCTAAAAATGATCTTTAAAAATTATTTCAGCTGTTTAGATAGCATTTTTAGAACTGTGTAGGAGTACACCGGTATATTTGAGTTATACTTTAGTAGATCGGTTGCGTTAGTGGTCGTTAGATTAAAACTTTTTATTGTATAAAGTGCAGAGTGCAATCAAAAATTGGAAATATACAGCTAAACAACATGAGAATGCCAAATAAAAATTTTCAATATTTGACAATTAATCCTTTTGCAGTTATGTCCTACAACGTTTATATACGTTAAATAAAAGTTTTTCGTTATATAGCGTTCGAATTGCAGTCAAACGAGTAGGTTTGCAAAGAGGGTAAAACTGTGCTAAATACAAAAAATATCGACATTCTACATCTAATCGTTTTTGAGATATACAATATACGTACATACAGGCAATAAGAGTATACTAGTTATAACCTGTTAGGGAAGGATTAAAAGGTATATTTAAAGTTTCAGAATTAAAGTTCCTTTGTACATAAAATTTCTTAATACTTAAAATGGTCAGAATTTCATTAGACATGGTTATTCTTTGAAATTTGAGGCCTGAAATTTATCTTGATCACTTTACTTTGGACATTTTTTACTTTGCAAGTATATGATGTGGACACCACATGAATTTCTTGTACGTTTAATTCCATTATTTATAAATTTTTTATTTTGTATGATGTTCCATCAGAATTATCACTGGCGCATTCTCCATCTATTAAAAATCATTTTTGTTTGTTACAGTAACTTGTAGTCTAAGTAGAAATCAAGTACTACCATCTGGCGAAAAGAACTGAGTCAATATTCTTTATACTGAGATTTTTTTATATGATATTTCTTTCTTAACTGCATTTTTCACAATTATGATACATTTATTACTCCTTACCAGGAAGTAATAAACAGTAATAAAATAAAATTATTCTCCTAATTAATAGATTATCAGTAATTAATAGATATATCGTGTCAATATATCTATTTTCCGCATTTTTTAGTAATATACATTTTATATCTGGCAAAAATTTAAAAATAGCATTTTGCATCATTTTGGTAAATGTTTGTAAATGTCGCCATCTGACCAAACTACTAATCTGGGATTCTAACAGCAATTGTAAAATAACAAAATATATTTAACAAACTCAAAAGTAAAAATAGTAGGCAATTTAAAAATATATTACAAATTTTTATTTTTAATTCCCCAATTTAAACTAATTGTACTTAACAAAGCTTCGAAGTATACATTTGAATAAACATCTTTCGGCAATAAAATGTAAGTGTGCAATTTAATATCTGGTTTAGAAAAGCTCTTTTATGGGTATAACAGTTTAATTATCCTATACAAATAATTTTTTGTGTAAATTGAACTACGATCAATTTCAGGCAGTCAGTGTTTTTCAATAAAACCTTTAAATTATGAATTTTTTTTGTAAAGTGCCCGATACAATTACTCACAATTTATGATTAAAGGAAATCTGAAGAAGCAATCCTTACACATATATATCTCGGTGGTGGTGTAGGATTTATAACCTTCCATAAGAATTGCAGTATACATTCATGTCGTAATTTGGGACGCGAGGCCCGGTGGATGACCTCAGATCCTTGATCAGGAATCCATTGAGGAAGGTTACAAATCCCACTCCCACTCTCTCCGCTACACTATTTATTGTTAATAAACATATTCATCGGCAATTTGCAGTATAAAATGTTGTTCTCATATTTTCATTACTACTTTTTTCTATAGTAGTTGTTCTAAAACTATATACTTGGAACCTTACTTACCCAGACCGAAGGCTGGGTGCGAAGCAGCTAGTTATATTAAGATTTATTGTTTTATAATTTGCAGATTGCAATCGAAAATGTATTTTCTCAACTAAGTGCTATAATAGTCCTAAATACAAAATATCGGTGGTCGCGGTAGCTCAGTCGACAAAGGCAACACTCTCGTAGCTGCAGGTTTGCGGGTTCGGAGCTCGAGCCGGCCTATGATCGTTTGTTAAATGTGTTCGTTAAATGTGACTGGGATACGTAAAATGTTCTGTGGTCACAATCTCTTGCAAGTTCTCAGTCAATACCTCTGGGAGTGGCAGGTCAAGCTTATGGGTCTTCTGCTTGGTCGCTGCTTCTAAATTACAAGGTCCTGCTTGAGCATATGACGTATTTTACCCCTAGCGCTGCTCGTTAAAAAGAAAGTCGCACCCCTTTGCCTTAACCCCTTCCGGTAAAATGACGAGTCTAGCTCGTCATTAGTTTTTCATTCCATACCGCACAATAACGAGCTACACTCGTCATGCGATTAAAGTTACTGTTAAATATGATAATTAATTTAGTTTAAAATTTCTAGTGTACTGAATTTGGCAACACTTTTATCACTTGTGAAAATCACAAGTCACTATTGCATATTGTTTACTTAGAATTTCTTGGTACAAGTCGTTGCCAAATTAATGAGTCAGAATAAAAGAAAACCTACTAAGAAATGCCGTGTGTGTTACAAGAATCAAATTAAAAGTGAGACTACTTGGCGGTGTAAACAATTAAGAATTCCTTTGCACTTTGTTTTGAAAAGTACCACTAGCTTGAAGACTATTATCTGTATACCTTATTAATGTTTTGCTTTGATATTTTCTTAA
This sequence comes from Pardosa pseudoannulata, assembly GCA_032207245.1. NCBI lineage: Eukaryota > Metazoa > Arthropoda > Arachnida > Araneae > Lycosidae > Pardosa > Pardosa pseudoannulata. Next base: position 97,611,778 of record CM063498.1, on the reverse strand, counting down.
TTTTACTGTTTCTGATATTATTTAACACTATGTAAAAAGTGGATTTTAATTAAGAACATGTAAGAATTGTAAAATGAAACAAGATTTTTAAATAAAAATTAAATGGTTATTTCATGCACAGTTTTTCATTATTAAATAATAACGGAAGGGGTTAGTTAATATGAAAAGCGTGTGGATCAATCATCCTTGGTTTGACCAGGTGGCATCGGAAACGACAAAAACAACAACAAAAGATCGATCTTCTATGACTAGTGGTTTTAGAGTTATTCGAGATAAATACGTGCCTAAGTACATACAAACATATGTACATAGATACAAACGTGGAGAAAAACTAGTCAAAACCAGTTGCAGAATGGTCTAAATGAATATTTAATATTTCAAAATTTTCTTTCTACAAAAGTTTTTTTGTACTACGTGCTTACTGTTTTAACACTGGAGCTTGTCGAAATTGATTCAGTGATTTTCAAAATAAGAATCTCCTTTGAAATTTGAGCATTGAAATTTTTCGATAATACAATATTTTCTTTACTTTATACAAAGAAATAAAAAGACAGAAATCTTTGCCAACCAATTTATTGCACAACATTCCATCTATTTTAATAAACCTTTATAATATTTTGAATAATTAATTCATATGTTATGCTTATATTTAAAATGTAATCGTAATCCTAAATTTTTCCTCAAATATTCATTACATTTTACTAATTTTTTTCAACATTGAAAACATTTATTTTTAACATAATTGTATAAAGTGTTGAGTTTGCATAGAATGTTGATTATTTTTTGTGTGAGTTTACATTTAAAGAATGGCGTACTGCTGAAACTGAAATATATGTTTGATATTTAAAATTTATTACGAGAACAACCTTGAGCAAGAAGTCGTACTTTAACCCTTGAGGTGGTTGTCGTGTAGTCCTCGTTTATATTTGAGTATCAACCTGTGATCAAATGTATAGTGGTGATTTATTTTTAATTGCGTTGTGTTAAGTATTTTTGTACTAAATTTAACCACAGGTTCTGAGAAACTACAGACATAAATATGAAAATAAACTAACAGCTAAATTGACAGCAATCGAGACTAGCTTAATATTAAAAAAAGTAAATTTATTATATATATATATATATATATATATATATATATATATATATATATATATATATATATATATATATATATATATATATATATATATATATATATATATATATATATATATATATATATATACATCTATTTACATACAAAACTGATACTAATTTTAATAAAATAATCTTTGTCAACATCTTCTAAATTAGTTCTGACAAAATTTTTTATATACTTAAGTAATTTTGTAAATAGATAGAGGACTTAATCTCAATTTCAAAAATGTATGTAAATTTGGGGTACCTTTGTGGGTCTAAAATGTTGGGCCTGGAACACTTCTGGTTGAAGGATATTTATGGATGATCAGGAGAGGGAATCTATATATCATCCGATGTCAGGGGCTTCCTCCTGAGTCTTTGGGGTGCGGCCATACTATTTGGTGCAGGAACACTTCCTGTCGGATTTGGCTGGACTCTCTTAGTCTGGACTATCGAGCTCCTTCTCCTCTGGACTCACGAACAACCTCCGTCGGACCCGACTGGACTCCCGACTTTCGAACACTTTCCCTTGGGACCTCCGAACCTCTTCTCTGATCTTTTAGATTTTTCATATTTAATTCTTTCAACCTTGTCCCCTCTTCCTTCTTGTCGTCCAATCGGGATAGTTGTAAGAATTTCATTGGCCGCCTTCAACCCCGTCTTGAGACCGCCAACGTGCCAAACCTTATCCCTTCTAGTTGGGCACTGTTCCTTAGGGACTCATAAATACTCCACAAAGGTACATTCTTATTTAATGTCAAGTACGGAGACGGGATTCTAATCTGGTACTGGGATCAGAACCCCGCCCGAGACCACCGTACAAGACAACAATATCCGTTGAATAGAAAGTTATGGTCTTCCATCTCTTTACAAAGATGTGATGAAGTCAGATTTAGATCCCGAACATTTTACTTCATGTATGAATGAATCAATTATATAACAGATCTAAATCGCCTCATCACAGTGCTCGTTAAAACGAAGGAAGCACAACTTTGCCTTAATATGAGTAGCGTATGACTCAATTGTGCTTGGTTTGTTCAAGTGGACTTTATAAATACAGAATTAATATAATTGATAGATAAGATACATAAGATATAATCGATGATGAATGCGCGAAGGTGGTCTGGTAATAAATGTACAAGGATAAATTACGCTGACTGCCGTAATTGAAAAAAATAATAATACATTTCTCAAAATCAACAAATTTTTGTTTTACTCTGGACTTAATCTACATAAATGTTGACTCTTTTTCATTCCAGCAAAACACTAGTTTAAACACATCTTCGTGGTATCGCTATTTGCCACGTTGCTTGAAGTATTACAGAAGTGTTTTTCATGTTCTCCTAATCTGAAGATCTTTTCTCCTTCAAAAATACCTTAAAAGATCCGAATAAGCTAAATCTGGAGGTGGATAGGGCAGGTGCTGTTTTCATTGTGCTAACCATGCTTCGGTTTGTTTTGACGTACGGAGTCTATCTTTAAATTTTTAGCACTAAACATTGACTTGCTTTATAAAACTTAGCACATAGATACCTTGTAATATACGAATATTTTAACTTTGATTAACTTCTTTGAATTACAAAAAATATATAACTGTCGTATCTCAAATTCTGGTTATTCTATGATTCGCTGTACCATGTTTTGTTGCTATCCGGAAATACGATGTCTTTATTTAAATGACATTTCAGTATAATTTACTTCATTATAAACTGATCTCATGATATAATGTACATGAGTATTATAAGTGTGATTTGTGTACCAGCAACCTGTGGTTTCTTTATCGAACAGTCATACTTCCTAAATTCCGTATTTACCACTTATTTAATGCTCAACGATAAATCTTTGATACTTAATTTTATGCTCAATATGCCATCTATTTTTTAATAAAAAACTTTCATATTTTAAATGATTCATACATATAACATGCTTATACACAGTAATAGCAGTTTTATTAATCGAATAAATATTTAATACACTTTGCTAGTCACTCCAACATAAACTCAATATCTTATAACATTTTAAGTTTCTATATTATTGTAAGTATTGTAACTATTTTTATCTTATTTTACCTTAAAAAAATAAAACATCTTGATAATGCTGGATTACATGTTTGATATTTTAAAATTTATATTTATTAAAGCTATCTTTATTAATACAGAAGTAATAGAACAAACTAGTAATAATAGATGAATGTTTGTTGTTAGATATACTACGTACTTAATTATCATAAAAAAGAAGAAATCTTTAGTAGTTAATTCATTACTCAATATTCTCTGTATTTATTAATAATTTTTTTAAAGATTTTCAATGGTTTGTTTATATAATATGCTTACAAAACGAGATTGTAATATTACTTTTATTCATAAAATCTTTATAACACTTTACTAACCTCTTCATAAATATGATTGGAAATTTTAATATTGTTTTATAAAGTAATCACTTTCTATAGAATCTTAAAGATTTTTGTTTAATTTCCCTTTAAAGAATAAATTTCGGATATAATAAAGGAGGAGTGTAGGTTGTTTAAATACAGAAATTATCACCTACTTAAGTTTCAACATAAAATCACAAATATTTGACAGCCCTTTTGTATCCTTTTATAATTAATTCTTTTTTTAAAATATTCATTAATATAATGCAGTTACATAATGATACCGTAAACACAATTTTTTTTATTCACTAAATATTGATTGCCTTTGAAGTTCTTCAACATCAAAAATATTTTCCATTAATTTTATAAGGTACCGAGTTTCTATAGAATTTTAACACTTTCTCCTTAAAGAATATTATTTTATGGGGATATTAATGTATGTAATATATCAAAATTATCATGCTTAAAATACCTCTTAAAAATTCTCTTCTCCCATTCTAATTCTTTGATATCTAATTTTTCAGCCACAAAATCTTAAAATTGAAAGGAGTATTCGCTACTTGAATTTTTTTAACCCATTTCCCAAAGCTAACTCTGAAATAAATGCAAATTTTCCGCCCAGTCACCGCATTTTTCAGCTGTCCCCGGAACGATGGCCGATTGGTTAGGTTGCTGGGCCTTCGGAACCGGAGTTCGTGGGCTCTATTCCCACTGTCGCAAGAATGTTTGTAGCCGTCCGGAATCGGCTTTAAGCTGTAGGTCCCTGGTCTCATTAGCCCTCGTGTTGCATAAAAGTAGACAATCGTAGCAGTCCAAACCGAACCAATCAGCTGTCCCCGGCGAATGGCTCATTTTTTCAACTGATCCTAAGTTCTCGTGTGATTGTTAATATTGCTGCTGACTAAGCTACTCTCTCTTGGGAAGAAATTATTTTATATCTATCTGTGAGGATGACTTTTTTTCAATAGCAAAGTGTTTTTGCATTCATTCTCTTTTAAGCTGTTTCCAAAGAAACATGTCGTCCTCTTAGATCTTAAGTAATTAGATCTTTCAGTTCCCGATCCTTACTGATTAGCTTTTCTCTTCATAGTGCCACGACTGCTTAATCCTTTATACAATAATATCCTAAGTTATCTATTCGAGTGTCCTCGAATTTATGAAGCCGTTGGACCTGAAATAGATAGAGGCATCCATATTGGATTCTTGAGCAGTTAGGGCTAGCAAAATTCAAAGCGAGTTCGAAAACGTTCAAAATCCACCCCTTCCCCCCTTTTCGATCATTTAATACCGTTATTTTAAGGCATTTTTTCCCCGCTTAAGAGCAGGAGATTAAATTCATCCATTTATCACATTATAAGTAGATGAAAATAACATTTTTTAGCACTATGATGTCATTCCTTTAACCATCTCATTTAATCATTTCTTATTTTAAATTATTTAAATATCGTCTGCATTATTTTCATACGTTTCATCACTGAACTTAGATATTACGTAAATAATTTTCTTTTATATTTGGCTTAAATAATAGACTAGGTATATATGTGATAATTTTAAATTGATTCATCGATTATTTTTTGTTCCAATGATTTTTTATCACCGGTATTAACAATAAATTCTTTTCATAGAAGTCTAGGAGTCTATTTCACGGACTCATAAATATCTAGCTTTTAAGTTACATATATTTGAAAATTAAGAAATTTGTTAGTTTGTTTGTTTTTGATATATAATCACAAGATTTGCAATCGATTCGCTAAATTTTGGACAGCATTAATACATATCGCCAAATAATCACTGTCAATATTAGAACATCTGTTGTCCCTCCTATCACGTAATATGACAAGATGAATTAAAGTTGGCAACTAACAAGCGGTCAGTAAAAATTATCAAATTATTGAGCGTGTACTAGATGATTCTCAGCTAAAAAAGAAGCTTTTTTACCTGCCTCTTAAGGTACTTTACAATTCTGGAAAATTAAAAATTTTACTGATCCCGTCATATGACGGGCTATATGCTAATATTATTTACATTTCCGTAGGCTTATCCTTGCCCAGCAAGTCCGTGTAGATAAAAATAATAGAGGCTAATTTCATGTAACCAACAGATTTAATTTCGTACTGATTAATGTATATATTTTGTACACTTAAAATATATTGCTATTTATAAGGATGTTTAATAGAAACAAAATTTTTAAAAACGATTAATTTAGAATATGAGTAAATCTCACTTAATTCAAATTTTCTACTTATTTAAAAAAGAGAAAAATATTAAAAAAAATAGTTACAATCATTTCAGTGCTGAATACTTTATCTATTTTATTAAAAAAATTAGGTTTTTGAATGATTCTTTCATATGATTAGATTTCAAAATGTTACCGTAAACCCAATTTTTTTTCTTCATCAAATATTCATTACATTTTGCTAAGCTCTTCGACATCAAAAACAATTTCTTGCAACATAATTTTATAAGGTGGCGAGCTTCCATAGAATTTAACGATTTTCAAGCAGATGGAAAAGGGAAAAAAAGGTGTTCAATTGATTCTGCTCCTAACAGCTTTAAAAAGTACTTCATGCAAAAAATGCTGCGCTCCGTGAAGCACTAAATAAAATATTTCCGATTAAATAACCTTAAGGAAAACGGAAAGCACACAAAAAAAGGAAGAGATTAAGTTTTTCCCCAAAAATTTTTGAATCAAAGAAATTTAATAGATTCATTATTATAGTTTTATTACGGAATCCTGAAAAAGTTTAAAATAAATAAGTCATATATGAATTTAATTATATTTGATTCATGAACACGTAGAAAGTTAAATCTTACAGAAGTTAAGGAAATAGAATGACAAATTTATTTCTGAAGTATTAGAGGAATTTGATATCTGTATAAATTGTCTTGAATAACAAGTTAAACATGTTTTCTAAATCTCTTTTTGCATAATTAGAATGCTCATGATACTCAAGGGTAATTTGTTTTAAACTAGTTTGCCCTAGTAAAGATATTGTTTAATATTTTTTAGATTAAAGCTAATTAGTCTGATTGTATTTTTCCCAAAAAATTTTGAATCAAAGAAATTTAATAGATTTATTATTATAGTTTTATTACGGAATCCTGAAAAAGTTTAAAATAAATAAGCCATATATGAATTTAATTATATTTGATTCATGAACATGTAGAAAATTAAATCTTACAGAAGTTAAGGAAACATAATGAGGAATTTATTTTTGAAGCCTTAGAGGAATTTAATATCTATATAAATTATCATGAATAACAAGTTAAACATGTTTTCTAAATCTCTTTTTGCATAATTAGAATGTACATTATACTCAAGGATAATTTGTTCTAAACTAGTTTGACCTGGTAAAGATGGTGTTTAATATTTTTTAGATTAAAGCTAATTAGTCTGATTGTAGTTTTTCCCGAAAAATTTTTGAATCAAAGAAATTTAATAGATTTATTATTATAGTTTTATTACGGAATCCTGAAAAAGTTTCAATAAGCCATATATGAGTTTAATTACATTTCATTAATGAACACGCAGAAAATTAAATCTTACAGAAGTTAAGGAAACATAATGACAAATTTATTTTTGAAGTACTAGAGAAATTTAATATCTATATAAGTTGTCACGAATAAAAAGTTAAACATGTTTCCTAAATCTCTTTTTGCCTAATTAGAATGCACATTATACTCAAGGGTAATTTGTTTTAAAATAGTGTGTCCTGGTAAAGATGGTGTTTAATATTTTTTAGATTAAAGCTAATTAGTCTGATTGTAGTTTTTCCAGAAAAATTTATATATAAAAAAATTTAATAGATTCATTATTGTAGTTTTATTACGGAATCCTGAAAAAAAGTTTAAAATAAATAAGCCATATATGAGTTTAATTATATTTAATTAATGATCAACTAGAAAATTAAATCTTACAGAAGTTAAGGAAACAGAATGACGAATTTATTTTTGAAGTCTTAGAGGAATTTAATATCTATATAAATTATCATGAATAATAAGTTAAACATGTTTTCTAAATCTCTTTTTGCATACGTAGAATGCTCATGATGGTCAAGGGTAATTTGTTCGAAACTAGTTTGCCCTGGTAAAGATGGTGTTTAACATTTTTTTTAGATCAAAGTTGATTAGTTGATTGTAGGTGAATGGTGCAAACTTTTATGAAGGTCTAATAAATCTGTAAATTAAAAGCATTTGACATTCCAAAATACGTAACTCGAAAGTCGAAAATTAAATTATTAAAAAAAAAAATAAATAAAAACTGATTTTTTTTGGCAAAGTCCAAAGATATTTTTCTTCCGATAGATTAGGAAATGATGATCACTGAAATATTGAATGTTTAAATGAAAAACAGAAAAGAAATTTGCAGAATCCATAATTTTTTTAGGAAAATCTTTGTAATTTTGATTAACACAAATTATTGCGTACACACATTCAGAAAATATTTGTGTCAATCGGTTGAAATTTCTCGATGTTGTTAAATGTTTGGTTGGTTTTGGGGTTTAATGGTTTAAGATCTAGGTAACGATAAGCTACACCAAACAACATAGTAAAAGTCTAAAACAATGCAGGAAAACAAAAGTAGTTGAGGGAAAGGAGGTTTGGTTTGGAGTGCTACGGTCTACTTTCTGCAACACGAGGGCTAATGAGACCGGGACCTACAGCTTAAAGCCGATTCCGAATGGCTGCGAACATCCATGCCACAGTGGGATTCGAACCCACGAACTCCGGTACCGAAGGCCAGCACCCTAACCAATCGGCCATCGTTAGGCTGGGGGAAAGGTGGAAAGTAAAAAAGAGCAATAATGAAGATTTCTTGGAAAGGTTACACTAAGTTTAAAGCTTCAATCCGTTTAAGTAAGTCAAATATATTCGGGTGAGGAGTTTCACCCAAGAGTTCGTTTAAGCTGGGATGAGAGGTTTAAAAAAAAGATATATATGTATATATATATATATATATATATATATATATATATAAATAATAATAATAATAAAATCTTGTAAAAGCCGTGCAGGAAGTTAAAATAGGATGAACTGTGAGATGAGTATGACAAAAAGGACACTGGGAGCAGGTTCCGATAAGAGCAGATGAATGTGAGTGAATCTACTATGGCCGATGAGTAACATGGCAGAATAACGTCTCTTTTACGATTAGGAAAAGCTGGCCAGAAGGTGATCGATGGTCTAATGGAATGAAGTGTGTTTCTGCTCTGAATGCTCCATTCAGCATTCCAACAGTCGAGTATAATTGTAGAGATGACGTTTTTAATATCTCTGTACGGTAGAGGACCAGTGCAAGGGGTAGTAGCATGCTTGGCTATTACATGTTTGAGTAGAATTTTAAATATTTTTTAAATATTCGTAAAAACAAATATGGAAATATATTTTCTTAATTATAAAGATAGAAAGAGATAATTCTGATCTTTTCAACGATGCAGAATAGAACCGAAAAAAAGAATTGAGACAGAGAACAGGACAAATTAAAAATCTACTTATGTTTCAAATTCTACTTTTCAAAAAATAAAATCCCAAAAATGGATATCTTTTTTTCTAAAATTATATATTGTGTGGAGGTGAAATAACATGATTCATACCGTATTTTTAGTTTAATTCTTTTTAGGATGATTAGATAGAAAATGTCTCAGGAATCAATTTTATGCATGCCGTTTTACTCAGAGTCGCTGGAAAGTACACTTTAAAGAGTGAACAAATTAGAGCTCTGAAAATGAGGAATATCTCTGTAAATTAAAGTCAAGGGAAAGTTTAAAGTAGACAGTGACCTAAAGTTTAATCGAGATAGGAACAGATCTGTAGAAAGTCCTCGGATATGTAAACCCACAGATATTCTGTTTTATTTGTGTAGATTAAATTATTTTGTATGATAATTTAGTTGATTTAATATTCCATTTAAATGACTGAGAAATAAAAATGAGTGCAAAATATTTGCTTAAAATAAACATCATTACTGAAAATTCTAAAATATTTAGTAATTCACAAATTAATAAAGTATTCTCTGATTTTAATTTTACTTTAATCAGTTGTATTTTGTTCCTTTGTGATTTGCACAGCATTTTAAGGAGCAAACTAGAGTTTAGTTTAACTGAAAATAAATTAATAATTAGGAAGTTCAAATAAACGAATTTAATTGGAATTCATAAACTTGCTGCAATATTTTCCTTTGCTTAATAGTGTTAGGCAGCATAATTAACAGCAATAGAAATGGTTGTTAAATATTAATTACAAAAATTTTTTCCTCAGGCGCAAGAATATATTCCTTTCTATCACTAATAGTTCTAATGTAATGTATGTTTAAGAGTTGAGTATAAATTATTTAGTTGTGAATTGTTCACGTTTCTGGAGATGAATGAGCACATGAAATTTTAACGCAAGAATACGTTAGGGAAATTACTGTTTACGTTGAACGAACTAGTTTTTCTTGAAGCTTGGAATTAGGCTCTAAATGTATAGCTAGCTACGCATACCCTTGGGATGTCGAAACTGCTAAAGATTGTAATAGACCGGAAAGGTCTTTGTAAAATTCGATTGCATTCAGAATTTTTAGCATAACTCAATTCTTCTCGTAAACTTAATCGATTGTAAAAATTTGATATTCTCCTATAACTACACATGTAAATGGGTAGAAACTTTTAACTCGCAGAGGAGAGACTTTAAAATTCATAAATTATCCTAGTACCAATTTCAGTGTGAATATTTCAGCTTCATCTATAATTTATAGAATAAACTGCGAAGGAAGAAATAATTCCATTGTGTTGACTTTACGCTATTAATATTAACATTTTGTCATATTTCGTGAATAATAAATCACAGCAACGCTGAAAGCTAATTTTAAATTTAAATGACAAAACTGTCTTTCATTTTACGATCCATTTGTGCTTGATATGAAATCTGTGAATGACAATTGAGTGGAAATCTCTTGGAAACAGAAATCGATTCTAAATGAGGGGAGTTTACTCTAGGTATTACTTTGTTCAAGGGGACAAAAGCCAAACCATATATTGGCGTAAGCTGTAGATGCACAGCCTGCACGTAAAGATTGCTTTTAATATAGTTTCACAATTGTTTATAAATCAATAATGAATGTGGAGGAGCGATAGGGAGACGGAACTGCCATGTGTTGTCTGCTGATATTAACTGCGAGCACACACATTTTTTAATCAAGATTAAAAACTTGCCAATTTGAATCTGAAAATTATAGAGGAAAGAGCCAAATACTAAACACATCTTTACAGTGTAATTTTAAATTAATATATTCCCTATTTTGATATATGAACTAATATTGAGCTTAAAAAACCTTTCAATTAGTCTGAGTCTGCATTAAAGTATTAAATATTGAAGAAATCGACAATGGAAACTAGTTGAGCGTAAACAGGAAGTGGTAAGTATTACTTCTTAAGGGTATAGGGGACTTTAATAACTAAATTTATTTTGTTTTTATACGTTCTCTGCTGATATTAACTGCGAGCACACACATTCTTTAATCAAGATTCAAAACGTGCCAATTTGAATCTGAAAACTATAGAGGAAAGAGCCAAATACTAAACACATCTTTATAGTGTAATTTTAAACTAATATATTCCCTATTTTGATATATGAACTAATATTGAGCTTAAAAAGCCTTTCAATTAGTTTGAGTCTGCATTAAAGCATAAAAAGTTGTAGAAATTGACAATGGAAACTAGTTGCTTATACTTAAGTATTACTTCTTAAGGGTACAGGAGACTTTAATAACTAAATTAATTTTATTTTTGACCAATTAATTTGACAATTTAATATATTTATGGGAAAGTGCTTACAGTAAAATTATAATAAAGTAAAATATTAATTATTATTTAAACAGAAACGTTATTATAGAAAATATTTTATGTGCATCATATTTAAGTATAATTTAGTCATTTTTAATTATAGAATAAATTTTAAGGCTTAGAATAAAACTTAGTCGTTATCGTAAGCGTTTGGTGGAAATATAGTTAGGAAAAATAATAATAGTTGAAATACATAACATGTGTAATAATTCTTTTAATTTCAAATATAATACATTTGCCTTTCGAAATTCATTAATTTTAACTAACTTTTGTTTTATATTCAATATAGTAAACTGCCGATAAATTTCAAAGGAATATGATACCTAGGAATGAACCTGATTAGTTGATTGGAGTTTACCGTTTTCTTTTTTGCTACAAGAGTGCTAATAAGACCTGGATCTACTTCTTTAAAGCCGATTCCTAACGCCTACGAACATCTATGATAGCTGTGGGAGAGAAGACCACCAACTCGGGTACCGAAGAGCAGTTGCCTACCTATTCGGCCATAGTTCCACAGGAATTCCCATGGAGTGTTTCAGATGCTTATAAAATTTAAAAATATTTACTTTAAACACTAATTCAAGTATTTATCAGTAATAACAGTTTTTCAGAATTGTCGGCTGGACTTATTATTTATTAATAATATAATATCAATTATAAGGTGTTGGATATTAAAACAACTTCTTTGCTTCTTATTCTTAGTTACATTTTATAACTGAATGACTTGAACTTATATTGCAGCCTTAAAACGAACAGTACTTTGTGAATACTTTTACCCAAAGTACTTATTCGAAGTACCTAATATTCAATCTCAGTATAAACTACTTTTAGATGGTTTTTTAAACCCTTATTTCTGCTATCATGTGGTTATATCTATCTTATAATCACTGCCGGAACACAATAAACTATTTTTCACAGTCCCTAGATAGTACTTTAATCAACGATTAATTTAGTCTTGCTAAGAAATACTTGAGAAATACATTTAGAAACCATTTTTAAATCTGGGAAAGATAATAAATAAGGTTTGGTTTAGTTTGGAGTGCTACGGTCTACTTTTTGCAACACGAGGGTTAATGAGACCGGGACCTACAGTTTAAAGCCGATTCCGAACGGCTACGAACATCCATGCCACTGTGGTATTCGAACCCACGAACTCCGGTACCGAAGGCCAGCACCCTAGCCAATCGGCCATCGTTCGGATTAATATATAAGGAGCTTTGTTGATCAGTGATGCTAAAAGCAAAAAAATATTACCCATAAGTTTTCAACTGTATTAAATGTGTTTCCAACAGTAGTAGAATTCACGGTGATACCCAGGATTAATTAAGTATTTACTAAAAAGAAACTAAAATTTTTAATCTTCATCTGTGAATGAGGAAAAGTAAGCTTAAAAAACCTTCTTCTCATCATTGATTAAATGAATCATCTATGCTTACCAAAAGTGCTGAAATTACCAAGGAAAATAGCTTGTCTCCTTCTGGTTAGACTTACAAATGACAGCCATAAATTGTCTTAGATAGATGTTAAAATGAGGCCAATGAGTTCCTAAGCTGTAACAAATGTCCTTACAAAGTATATGTATTTGTTGTATATATTTAACTTAATATTAGATAAATAGAATTCATAAGTTATAGGGTAATTTTGTTTGCATTTCTAATTGAAAATTCTGAATACTGAATTATTTTGCTGCTAGCAGTTTTTGTTTCTCGAGACGCCTTGATGATGTACGTTCTTTTAAGTTTTCTTAATCATCTGATTACTCTCTCGATTAGGACCAATTTTTATCAAATACGAACCATTTGTTTCGAGTTAATGAAGAACAAATTGACTGTTTTCCTGAAACGAAATTTAACGTATTGATTTTGCCAAAAATAATTAGAACTTAAAACTTTTCAGTGATGTCATTTCGTTTTGTTCCAATGCTTTCATTGGAATCTTTAAAAATGTTGTCCATTTTGTTTAGAAAATCATTAAAAGTATTTGATGCATTTCCTTTCAAGTATATAATTTTCAGAGATGGCAACAAATTGATTTCACTAAGGAAGTACAGAAATTTGTTGTTTGATCTTTTTTTATGTTTTTCTTACCTGGGCAGCCCATATTTTTTTGAATAAAATGATTTATCATTCTCTTTTTATTTGTTTACTTCTCATATTTCCAACAAAAAGAGAATGTATTGCAGTATATTTTAAGTACATTATTTTGTAGTAGATGACATAAAATTTAAATTCGTCTGTAAAAATAACAATAAATTGAGAAATGAATGTAATGCTCCAAACTCCTCTCATATTTCATATGACTCCGTGTATTTTATGGACAGTTTACTATAAACTGAATTGCATGTTATAATGTAATATTCCACTTAAGTTCTCCTTAATAAAATCATTTATATGTAGGTATGTATGTGTGTATGCATTTTGAAATGGCTGGACAATTATGGATGGGATAAAATCCTCTGTATATAGGTATATATGTTTGCTATGCATTTTGAAATGGCTAGACCAATCTGGATGGGAAAAAATCCTTTGTATGTATATGTGTATGTTTGCTATGCATTTTGAAATGACTGTACAAATATGGATGGATAAAATCCTTTGTGCGTAGGTATATATGTGCCCAATGCATTTTGAAATGGTTGGAACAGTCTAGATGGAATAAAATTCTGTGTATGTACGTAAGTATGTGTGTATATTATTATGCGATTTGAAATGGACTAATCTGGATGGAATAAAATCTTTGTATAGGGGTATATGTGTCTGTACGTTCTCTATGCATTTTGAAATGGTTGGACCAATCTGAATGGGATAAAATCCTTTGTCTGTTGGTAGGTATGTGTGTATTATGACGTTGCTACACTCCATTGGCTTCACAAAAGGGTTTTGTTAAGGCCCAGGGCAGGGCGACACTCTGTCTGGGTTTTTGACACTACGCTACAAAGGGTTGTCGCTTCGACCCCGCCTTGAGACGTCTGAGGTGAATCGGAGGGACAAACGGGACAATGAAATATCAGACTGTGAGGCACCACCGAGGTAGCCAATCAGAGGCTACCAGGACAGCGACACGGAAAGAAAAAGCCAATGGGAAGAAACGAAAGGTGACGTTCCGGCGGGGCGAGTTTTTTGAAGGAGAGTACCCAGAAAAGAGAGAACGGACAGAGGTTCGATTGGCCGCGGTTGGTATTTCTGGAGAGCTTTTGTCCAGTTTTTTGTGAGACTCAAGGAGGCCCAGTTGTACCCCTGTACAAAGGTATCTGTCGGCACCTGTCCGCAGATTGTTTTTTAGGTTCGCTTTGAACCTGAGACTTTTAGGTCCACACCAGCCCACTTGAGCTCTGTGATTTCCATTTGGGAAATTTGTACATATTCCATTTTAATCAAGAATAAACGTTGTTATTGTTTCTAAGATGTACGTTGTGTCATAACCACTTCGACACCCACACGCTACTCGAGGATCTCGTGACGTTACAGTATGTTCACTATGTATTTCGAAATGGATGGACCAATCTGGGTGGAAAAAATCTTTTGTCTTTTAGTATGTATGTGTGTGTATGTTCGCTGTGCATTTAGGGAGGTAAAAATATTTTGGGATCAAGACTGTATGGATATAGAACAATTTGCCTAATATGTCATCGACATATGAAGTGATATACCTTGTTTTCATGTGTTTTCAGAATGTTGTGGTACCATTTTTTAAATCGATATTGAATTTTGTATTTAATATACCCCAATATGTAAAAAGAATTAATATTTTCTAGGCTTACCTTATACATATAGATAAATTACATTCAGTATAGAACTAAATGCAATTGTTAAATGATAGATCTGAAATAAAGGAAACAAAGAGCAAAATTCAGACATAAAAGACTGGTTAAATTTTTTTCATTTTCTTTCATTACCCTTCATTTCAACAAAGTATAAAGTTCTTACAAAATGATTTAAAATTTATGCAGTAAACAAAATATAAAGATGCAATTCTGCTATGAATATTTTATTTCATATTATTATGTCTTTTTTATCTTTTAACACACTTCGACGACTTATATAATGAAATTTTTCTTAGAAAAATAATATATGGAAGGTTAAATGTAAAAACGTAGTTATTTTCTTTTTTATACAAGCAAAATTAAGTTTAAAAGGTGTTAAATTCCTTAGGGATTCTCTTTATTCACGTAAAATCTTGTAAAATAAATACAATTTAAAAAGTAAATGTATTTTTAGATTAGATTAGGTTAAAATTTCCATAGTTTGACTTTAGACATTTTATCAAGATTACGAATTTACATATATTTTTACGTTTTTACATTTTCAAAACTCGAATCTGAAAGTAAAATGCTCTACTCTTTATGATTTTACTTTTATAATGTTATGATGTAGGATTCCAAACTATATATGTTTTTTACGGGATTTAATTTTTTTTCCTACAGAAGTACAAACTGTCACAAATCAGTTTTAATTAATCTGATTCTTGAAGAAATTTGCCATTGGAGTGTTTTTTCGACCTCAACTCCTATCTGAGAGTTAATAGAGCAATTATTGGATACATAACATATACATGTGTGCAGCAGTATTTATGGGGGTATCCACCCCCCACACCCCTTCTCTGTTTCTTTTTTCGTTAAGCGGACGCAATCAGGCCTCCTGTATGGTCTTGACTTTCTCAGAAACATTAAATATGAGTTTTTTTTTTACCTGGCTGTGTTTGATGTTATACACTCATGTTGAAAATTAAAAGATATTTTATATTTAGTCAAGTATCTCCGGAACTACTGGACCGATTTTAATGAAATTTGATATTTACATACATTGATACATTACAAAACAAAAAATCCTTCCATAGTTATGACACACACACATGATTTTCCGTAACACTGGTTGTATTTAGTCAAGTATCTCCGGAACTACTGGACCGATTTTAATGAAATTTCATATGTACTTACATTGATACATTACAAAACAAATAATTCTTCCATAGTTATGATACACACACATGATCGTTGTTCGTAACACTGGTTGTATTTAGTCAAATATATTCGGAACTGCTGGACTGATTTTAATGAAATTTCATATGTACATACTTTGATACATTACAAAACAAATAATCCTTCCATAGTTATGATACACACACATGATCGTTCGTAACACTGGTTGTATTTAGTCAAATATCTCCGGAACTGCTGGACCGATTTTAATGAAATTTCATATGTACATACATTGATACATTACAAAACAAATAATCCTTCCATAGTTATGATATACACACATGATTTTTCGTAACACTGGTTGTATTTAGTCAAGTATCTCCGGAACTACTGGACCGATTTTAATAAAATTTCATATGTACATACATTGTTACATTACAAAACAAATAATCCTTCCATAGTTATGATACACACACATGATCGTTCGTAACACTGGTTGTATTTAGTCAAATATCTCCGGAACTACTGGACCGATTTTAATGAACTTTCATATGTACATACATTGATACATTACAAAACAAATAATCCTTCCATAGTTATGATACACACACATGATCGTTCGTAACACTGGTTGTATTTAGTCAAATATCTCCGGAACTGCTGGACCGATTTTAATAAAATTTCCTATGTAAATACATTGTTACATTACAAAACAAATAATCCTTCCATAGTTATGATACACACACATGATCGTTCGTAACACTGGTTGTATTTAGTCAAATATCTCCGGAACTGCTGGACCGATTTTAATGAAATTTCATATGTACATACATTGATACATTACAAAACAAATAATCCTTCCATAGTTATGATACACACACATGATCGTTCGTAACACTGGTTGTATTTAGTCAAATATCTCCGGAACTACTGGACCGATTTTAATGAACTTTCATATGTACATACATTGATACATTACAAAACAGATAATCCTTCCACAGTTATGATACACACACATGATCGTTCGTAACACTGGTTTTAAATAAGAAAAATACCGATTTTCATATACATAAATAAATAACATAAAAAATCAATGTGCTACACGTAATGCGATTTGTCAATCGTACTTATAAACATCTCAAAGTTACCACACACATATACCCTTATGAATTCGACATACAAGATTCGAACTTTTGTCTCGAATCAGTGGTTTTACTGGTTATTTACCGTGTATTTTCTGGTAAAACGCTGTATTGTAAAATTTAATTAACTTGGATTACCAGGATTTTCATATTTCAAATGACTCTGCTGTTGAATGTCCATTGCTGTTGATGTTTTTGTGTATTGTTACAGTAGCCATATTTCAATGTAATGGATTCTGATCATAACCAAATTGTTTCTTATTTTATAACTCTTTGTACGTAATAAAAGATTGAGTGGTAGAGGAAAGTGAATTTTTGAGGTCAAAATATGAATGACTCTATTAATTTTTGATTGAATAACTTGTGAAAGTCAGAATTGCAAGAGGCTTACTCGTTTTTAACAGAACATCACCAGTTCTAAATATGTAACCAAGCTACTTTACTCTGCATCTTTTAAAAACTTTTAATACATGTAATAAATCAAATTTTTTCACTTTAATATCTGTTTAAAAACCTCCTGTCTCCCATTCTACGAGTCGCATCCAGAAAGTAAGTTTCCCTATTTAAAAGAAAAAAAGAAATCAGATTTTCAGGAACATATTGATTGGCAACAAGTACAACAATGTTCCAGCTATTTTTCAACTTAGCCACCACCAGAATTGAGACACTTGTATTGTGTGATCAACTTTTGTATCTCTCTGTCGTAGAACTCTGCCACCTGTGAATGGAACCAGCGTATGGCAGACGTCTTCAGCTATTAATCGTTGCCAAAGCTCTTACCGGAAAATAGGAATTTCTTGAGGTGCAAGAAAACTGGCAAATTGCTGAAGCAACATCAGGGCTGTATGGTGGATGATCAAACAACTCCCAGTCAAATTTCGTCAAAACAGCTGCTGTGCTTCGAGCCATATGAGAACGAGCATTGACATGGAGGATCGCAATACCTGCAGTAAGCATTCCACGCCTCTTGTTTTGAATGGCAGGTCGCAATTTCCACAGTATTTCACAGTAACGGTCAGCGTTTACTGTTTCACCAAGTGTAAAAAATCAATGAGCAGAATGCCCTTGCAAGCTGCGGTAGAAGGAATTAGAGTTTCCATTTCGGACAATTGCTACCAAGCTGGTGGCACGAGGCGGAACCTGTCCACCTGGCATATGATTGATAAGTCATAGATATGCTACACATGCTCAGTTGACACGGCTAATTACGTTTACTTTAAATGGGAAAACATCGGGAAACTTGCTTTCTGGATGCTTCTCGTAATTCCATAAAATCTATTTTCCCAGCCACAAAATGTCTTAATCAAAGTGTCCCCGGCTTAAAATTCCTCCAACACATTTCCCAAAGCTTTCTGTTCAATAGATGCAAATGTTTTGTCCATTCAACACATTTTCCAGTTTTTGCCGGCAAATGGCTCAGTTTTTCCCCTGATCTAACAGTTAAATTCGATAACTAGGTTTCTTGTCCCTTGGGTTTGGAGCGCTACGGTCTACTTTTTGCAACATGAGGGCTAATGTACACCTACTGCTTAAACATATTATGGCTACGAACAGTGCATAGTGGGATTCGAACCCACGAACTCCGGTTCCGAAGGCCAGCACCCTAACCATTCGGCCATCGTTCGGCCAACTTGTCCCTTGGGAAAATTCTATCTATCTGGCTCTGGGGTACATTTATGTTCTAGCAAAGTGTTTTCCGTTTTCATTATCTTTTCTGTCGTTAACTGGCAAAGATTTCTTGTACCAGCTCCTTAATAAAGATTTAAGTTGTTCTCAAAATTGTACTTCTCTTTAATGTGACCCGAATACAATGTTATTCACTGTCTAGCTGACTAGCTTTCTCCTTGCCCAGTAGCCAGGGGCTACATAAGGATTGTGACCAGCAATTATTATTTTTCTGAATTACAAAAACCGGTAATTAATATTTTACTATATTACATACATACTATGGCTTGTACTTAGTATAGATTTCTTTGTTATAACTAATTCCCTTAAAACTACTATTGCTGATCGTATCAAAGATATTTCTCAATATCTTGTTTTCAAATACGTATTAGTAATTCATTATTGTTGTATTTCCTGCATGGCCAGGAATCACCACCATGAGGATTGTAAAGTGTTTTATAATTTGTTTCCGTGCTCTTACTTCAAAGTAAAGCTTTAAATCCCGTTTTAAATCGAAATTAATATGTAATTGCTACGAACAGTTTTTTTAAACCATAGCACTTATATTTTTTTTTCAAAACTGTGACCAGATATTTAAATTGTGCAGATTTCTAAAAATGAGGTTTTGACAATAAACAGCAGATGATCAATGCAACCATTTTCATATATTTAGTTTTAATTTTGTTACTGCTCTTACATTTTAAGTTTCAGTTTCTAGGTTGAGTGCAACAGAAAGAAACTTTTCATATGTGCCTAACAAAACAAGAATTTTCAATTTGTTATAATTAAAATGAGGCTTTAAGTATTAAATAACGCTTTCGAAATATTAAATATTAAAGAATTGAAGGAATTTAATCTTTAAAAATACATTGAAATGGCAGAGATTATTTTAATTTCTTTGCGACAGAAACGTAATGATGTTGAACTCTTAAATTATTCTGGAAATTTCAAATTATACATGATTGCTAGAGAGTGGGACATTATTTCTAATTTAAATTTAACATCGTTATTTACGGGAAACCTTTATCCTGTTTACACTGTTTGTACGTGATCTGAAATTAATTAATTACGCTCTGTCGTAATAAATAGAAAGAAATCACTTTCTGTTACAATAAAATACTTTGTAGAGTTTCGCAGCTGATAAATGAGTGAAACGCAAAGAAAATAAGTTTCCTCGAAATTTTCTAATCTCGTTAGAGCATATTTATTTAAAATGAAAGATGGAAGATCTGTGCTTAATCCTGTTTTGACAGTTCTCATATATACTTTATTTCAAACACTTTGTACTTCACTAAAACGCAAATTTATTCTTCACGCTGGATTTATCGATAGATCTGTGAAAGTTACAAATAAATACATGTGTCGAAGAGTGTTCGCTTAAAATAAATTTTAACAAGCTGTTTGTTTAAAGTTGTTACACGGAAACAAACAAGTGAGAGCACTCACGTTCTGACATATTCCAGGCTTATTATCTATCTTACATCTCTGACTAGAAGAGAACGTAAAAATTTAAAAGTGCATCGTTTGTTGCATTATTTAGAGAATACTATTCGGAACTACTTGTTATAAAAGACAAACAAAACTATTGCATTAATTTGAAATGGGAAATATACATGGGAATGTATAGTTTTAAGGATTTTTTTATTTAATGTCTGTGGATGGAGAAAGCAGTTTAAAATCGCAAAGTGAAAGTTTTAGTATTTATCCGGTTATTTTTCCATAAATATCATGTAAGTGAATCGTCAGAGTAGAGGATGTATAGTGAAAATGTATGAAATATCCGTTAAAGGTAAAACTGATTCTACAAATTCTTTTTTTTAAAAAAGCTTATATAAGCTGAACTGACTTTTGTTTGATTGGAGCCCAATCATTTTGAAAATAGTTCTTAACCGGTATAATATTTAAAACTAATTTCAAGTTATATCAGCTTCGAATGCAACATTGTGACAGAACGTTACCTTATTAATTTAGGATTTCCTTTATTAATTCTTGATATCGATTTTATTATATAGAAAGAAAATGGTTAAATCATGCTTTCGAAATAGAAGTTTTGACATGAAGACAATAGTTTAGTATCATTCTCTGATACTTTCAAAGTGCTGGATTAATAGTACCACACCTGGTTGTTACAATTAATCATCCATCCTGATAAAAGGATACACAAGTGTCTCTAATAATAAGTCAAACACTTAGTATCAGTACTATATTAAGAAAATTATTCAATAATCGTTTTGAATGCATGCGTACATAATGTGACCATAGTGTAATTGTAGACTAAAATATGCATTTCATAGTAAGATAATGTAAACTCAATATATATGATATATACTCTAGCTATATAATAATATATTTTAATTGCATTATAGCTGGAATTATTTATGGATATATTGAGACTCAGTATCTAAAAATACATCGAAACCGACACAGTAATATTTATTAAAGTGCATAGACTCATAAAAATGTTTGAAAGGGCTATTTACTAGGAATAACATGTCTGAAGATATTAAATGTTAACTTGAAATTAATTTTAAATATTAATAAGTTTTATATAATTTCTATAGTTAGCTGTGCATTAATTCCACAAAGTTGTGAAAATATTTTTTTTAAGTAAACAGAAAAGGAATTAAGTATAAAATCATTTACATACAATATAAATTTTTGGTATAAAATACATGAGAAGCAAACAGTCGAAGAGCCACCATTAAGTTTTTGATCACATTATTTTTCAGAATGCTTTGCCTACTCTAGGTTTTATGATTTTAATCTTGAAGTGCGATTATCAGTAAGGTAAGAAACGGGCTTATAAAAGTTGACCTTAGTTCACCATCTAAATCATTTAAATGTACTATAATCTTCCTTAAGGTATCCGTCTACGTTCGGAGAGCTTTTTTCTTTAAACGTAGAAACTAGTTCATGTTTTTACATTTTTAGGTTTATTTTTTATATTATCATAGAGAATTGCACTTAAAAATTTATTCCTGGAGAAGTTTTTATAAAATTTCTAATAAATGAAGAAAATTTAGTAAAAAATTCGGGTTTTTTTCAAAAGGTCTAATTTTTTAATAAATTAAATTATTTCAATATTTTTGATGCAACACATTTCTTATACACTGGACTAGTGAATCACCTAAAATCTTTGCTTCATTTACATTTGGTAAAAAATTTTGGTCCTTCAAAATCATACACATTGAATTTTTAACGAATTTTCATTACCTTTATATCTAACTATGAGTGTAACATCATTAAAAATTATACAAATTTAAAGCTTTTAGGTCATTCACTGGTAAATACTATCAAAAGCATTCATTATAATTTTCAACAAAATATTTGAAGAACTTTTTGAGAAATCACATTTCAAGTTTCAAGATATTATTAAAAATATCGTTATGAGAAAAACGCATTTGAAGTTTATGAAAGCAACTTTAACTATTAAAAAATTAAAATACATGTTTAAAATTCCCCACACTTTCTAATTGCCAAGTTACAAATTATTAAAAATACTAGAAAATGTTTAAACTAATCTTGATGAAAGTTTAAAAAGTTTTGTCCGAAAATTGCTCTTTAAAAGGCTTTAAATCTACAACTTCAGATTCCGAAGTCGCTACTTCCGTTTTGTTTTGACAGCTGTCACTGATGTTTAAATAACTGTAACTTTTCTTTAAAATGCCGTAGAGACAAAATTTTTTAGTTTCGACTTCTATCCATTGTTTAAACTTGTCTTTAAATAGGTTATGAAGACAATGCTTAAAACTGAGATATTATTGCTATGAAAAACTAACAAAATGAAGAAAGTTTCCATTAGAACAAAGTATGATAACATCACCATGTCGAAAAGCAACAGAAAAATATTAATGAGTGTATCAGGATATATTTATAACGACATACATTTTATTCTTATCTGAAAACTTCAAATCAGTGCAAAAAATATGTTTCTGATGAAGTGCCAAAAAGAAAGAATACGTATTTTGGATGAAATAACACAAATTCGATTTTTCCGAGATTGGTTTCATAACCAGCAGCCTTGAAATAGCTATGCTGATACCTTATTAATATTTCCATGACAGAAAAACGAATAAAGTATCACATCGAAGTTTTAGCGCAAGGAAATTTTTTTGGCAAAGTGTTCGAATTTTCTGATACTGAAAGAAGAAACTTCAGAATCTTTTAATTAAATACCAGAAAAAGGATGAAAAAAAAAAAGATTTAAAATGCACTCTCATCCAAACTCTAAGTTCCAGCGCTATTTTTTCCAGACCGTCGTAAAATCTATAATCCTTGAACTAACTCCTCCTGTCGCCGAAACAAAATTTTTAAAATAAAAGGAAGAGTTCTTTAATTATTAAACGCGGAAAAAGGCTGAATAAAAAGTATCAGAGAATGTCCTCTTAGAATAACAATTCTGTAGTTGTTTGGAAAGTTTTAAAACTCTATAAAAAGAACTATTTAAGAAGACTTCTTATCATGTTTGGATTTCCATTTAAAACATTTGAAAAGGGAAAGAAAAAGAGTCAAAACAAAATATTATTAAAGAACGTATTACATCTGAAAACTCTTGAGATTTTATGCAAGTTTTAAGGAATCAACCTAATCGGTTGTGCAAATATTGAAGAAAATATTCTGATGAAAATATTCTAATAATATTCATCTTTTATGACCATTCTTATTTTGTTACTTATAGAAAATGATTTAAAAATTCGACTTAATAACAGTGTCAACTGAAAATTTAAATTGCATTTGAATTAGAAGTATGACACTTCATTTAACAATTTAATTTTTAAAGTGGATAGTGTTATTTTTAAATTAGATGATCCAAGTGAATTCGTTTACTTTAAAGTGAAGTGAAATGTATTGATGCCAAACTGAAAAAGAGTAATAAGTGCCCAAAATTCTTCTATTGAAGCTACTACTTACCACACAAAAGCTTATCTTTTAAAGTTTGACGTAAGAATTACAAAGTTATTATGATGCTTCAGATAGGAACAAGATGTTTGGAGTAAAAGAAGTTGTTTTAAAAATGTGTGTTTTCGAACAAATTTTCCTTACCACAGAAGCTGTCTTTTAGGGATAATATGTTACTAAAACTTCTTTACTGAAGAATCTTAACTACCTTTTTTTTGTTTAGATACAAACTCAAGTGACTTTTTCCTTCCTGAAAAATAAAGAAAGAGCTCTAGCTGAAAGGAAGTGCAACACGGGTGATTTTAAAGTTTCTAAAAGAAGGTGATTTAAAATCCTTTTCATGTCTCAAAAGTGAGTTTGATGTGATATTCTGAAACGTGATTGTCATTGAGAAACAAATTAGATTTTTGAGTATAGCTTTTATATCAAATAAAGGAAAAACAAAGCTATGTAAATGAAAGAGAAGAGCTAGATATCAAATGCATACACTTGTTTTAAAATGAAAAATATGTTATTTAATTAATTTGTTATTTATTATTTTCTATGCATCACGTAGATGTTAGTATTTACGGATAAAACATTAAGAGCTCAAGTTTTCTACCCTGTTATAGTCATACCTTTTTTTATGTAAGACTATCATAAAATAGTATTTGATTATAACGGCTAAATTTAGGTTCTTTCACTACAGGGGCATGTCTTATCCCCCCAGTGTGTAACCTGTGATACCAGATAATTCTGACGGTTGGTCGGTCGGGAGCACTACGGTCTACTATTTGCAATACGAGGGCTAATGAGACCGGGACCTACAGTTTAAAGCCGATTCCGAACTGCTACGAATATACATGCCGCAGTGGGACTTGAACCCACGAACTCCGGATCCGAAGGTCAGTGCTCTAACAATTCGACCATTGTTCGGCTAATTCATAACTGTGTCACCTAATAGGTGATTCAGCCTCCGAACTGTAATTTTGGAAACTTCATTTCCATTACCTCGTATAATCTTAATTGGATTTTTGAGGCAGATGTACCTGATTTTACTATCGGTAGTAGTGATGCTTTTGCTTGCTTCATCTCCCTATACGTTCTAATTCTAGGGGTCTATATTTAAATCCATTTCTATTTTAATTCAATAGAGTTCAAAGTACGAAATAATTGCTAAGCTCATCTGAAAATGTATAGAACATGTAAAGGAATTAGAAAGATGTAATGATTCATTTTTTATACAAATGTTTGGAAACATATCTGAAATCTTGCACACACTAAAATGAAACA
>CM063498.1:97571566-97581566 GCA_032207245.1 Pardosa pseudoannulata | reverse complement strand
TTATTTTGCCCTTTTTTCATCATGCAGTGAATGTATTCTGTTGCCGTAGGTAATGAAGCCATTGATGAAAATCTAAAAAGATTTAACATTTTATTTTTTACGTTGTTATTGATTTTATTACTTACGTTATTAATTTTAGTTTAGTACTGTGGTTTTCTTTAAATTAACTCGCCGAAAATGCAATTAATTTTACGTTAGTAGAGTGCAAAGATTGTCATACATCGCCAAATAAAGCCCTTTGATTGCTTTAATTCATATGTCTTAACTTTCTAAAAAACTTCAAATTTAATTAAAATGTGTTACTCATTTTATAAAAATAAGGTTTATTTTCAAAATTGTTTATATCGTTGATATTTTAGTATAGTAATTTTAGAAGTTATTTAAATCTAAAAATTAATTTAAATTTTGAACTGATATTAAGCTATGTTAGGAAACCTTAATTATCCAGACCGAAGTCTGGTCTTGAATCAACTATTTATTACAGAAAAATGAAATTTCCCGAAATGTGTATCTTGTATACAAACTCACATAACCAAATAACATATCGGTACCAAATTTGATATAGGTTGCATCCTGTTTTATGTGCCATTGTGGCACATAATGTGGGAATGAATTTATACTTGGTTTCGTGAGTCCCATTAGAGTGGTAACATGAAAAATATGCCTTTTAACTTAGCTCTCTTGCCAGGCTTGCCAATTATTACCTCTTTGCTTTAAATGAATATTATGAACTACGTTTTTCTTAAAACAAAATTTATTATTATGAATATAAACATCGGGTATATTTAATATTTAAGGGTACAAGTGTGTGAAAACCGAAAGAACTTGGAAAGACACTTGGTACACTTTGGTTTGACATAAGACAAGGTTACCCCCGCCAAATTGGCAATAAAACTCTAATCATGGCGATAAAAGTTAAATCAACCTAACAGTGTCCGAAGAATTCGTGCCTATATTTTATTATTTGTATTATTTTGGTATCCGGCTATCTACTCGCAAGGCTTTTATTACACATTAATTTGTTATTAATTTTGAGAAGTGAAATTGGTTGGACAAAAGCATAGAAAACAACGGTGATTTTGCAGAAAATCCAAGCCAGTTAGACTATTATTCAACAATTTTCGTTTAAATGTGGTTTCTTACTGGTTTGCAGGTCAATTACATTGTGTTTGGTTGGCAAAACTACAAATGAATTGAGTTTATGAATTCGTGTTTTGTAAACATCGCCATAATTTCACCAATTTCGCCAAGGGGTACCTTGTTCTTAAGTAACACCTAGACTTTTAGTAGGGAAAAATAAAGTTACTCTAGTTGTAGATGAAAGTGACTTCCATCGAAGAAAAACTTCAGGAGAATGGTTTCGGAGTTGCTGGCACTCGAAATGAGGGAAAGGTAGAATCTTCGTATGGTGTTCAGAACTTCTTCATTAGAACGAGTGCTGTGAAGGGAGCTGCGTATTTAAGCTAGACTCGCCGGCGATTAACTGGTACGACTCCGTTGGCGGCAAAAATGTTCGTTTTATGAAATTTGAATAATTTACAAAATACAAAACCAAGTAGCCACACCACGAAAGCCATGGACAACTTACCACAGAGGTTCATGGACAACATTGTGCATACGCATATTTATAACTGTAGATGAGTAGGCAGAGACAGCAATCTGGAGGGTTGCGGGATGGGGATCCAGTCGATCTAAGATCCGCCGTGTTCGTTAATGGTGACTAAAGCATGTAAAACATGTTCATTGTCACAATGTCATCTTAACTCTCAAACGATACCTTTGGGGGTAGTAGTCAAAACCTGGGAATCTTCTGTTTGGTCTCTGCTTCTAAATTACGAGGACAGACTTGAGCTAAATCATTTTGTCACACTAGCGGTGATTGTCAAAACGAAAAGCGCTACCGTCGCCTTAATTTTTGTGGCATCTGGCTTCTAGGCTTGGTTAATACAAATTGTATTAGCAACAAGATAACATAACTGGAATGATCTGATTGTATTAAAATATATCCGTCGACAATCTGTAATATACAGTTTTATTAAACATTTTTATTAATACTTTTATGTACGGTTGTTTCTCTTAAAAACTTATCTGAGTACTTTAATTGCACAGAAAGGTTGGGCTCAAAGAGAATAGTTTATTAAAAGACAGATTCATTTTTTACATATTTTTTATACTCTTACTCTGTAGGGGATGGTTTGGTTTGGTTTGGAGTGCTACGGTCTACTTTTTGCGACACGAGGGCTAATGAGACCTGGACCTACAGCTTAAAGCCGATTTCGACCTGCTACGAACATCCATGCCATACTGGGATTCGAACCCACGAACTCCGGTACCGAAGGCTAGCACCCTAAGCAATCGGCCATCTTTCGGCTACTCTGCAGGAAGCTTATTCTCAAGTTATAGCTATTACTATATACTATATATTGACTGAAAATGTTATTGTAAAAATTAAAACAAGCTGTTTAAATATTATATGCATGAATATAATGAAGCTGACATACAGTTATTTATGTTATTCATTTTAATTACATAGTGGTTTTAATTATAAAAGGGTAAATATACTTACGCTTGAAGTGACTATTTTTAAATGTTTATGGTAAGCCACTTTTTCACCTTGCTTTAATCAGGCATTTATTTTAATAATTTAATAATAAAGAAATTAATAACTGTCTTAACTCTTAATTTTATATCTTACCCCCAGAAAAAATATTAAAATAAATATAAAAAGATAAAAAAAATTATATCTTACCCCTATTAAAGATCAACTGAATGAAAGCATTCAGTTGAATTTTTCATTCATTGAATATAAATTCTTTTATAGACTGTCGCATTTGCATAATATGCTATATAAATATCTTTCAATGCAACATAAAATTAAATATGAAGCATAAAATTTCGTATCTTTTAATAGCATCCAGTGGGCGGTAGAAAGTGCGCTTCCAATGAAAAAAGAAGTTAAAATGAAATTAACTTAATCTAATAAACTAAATGAATTTATTTTCTGAAATCAATATGAATTCAAAAAATATTTTCATATACCATTGTTAGAAAAAAAACCGGCTTTGACAAAGGTTAAAAGATTAATACTTCTTTATTTTTAGATTTAATTATTTGCCTTAATAAAAGAAATAAACTTTTAAGTGAAAAGTTAATCTCTGAAAATTAAAGAATAAAACATTTCTGTAATTAATTTCATACGGCTTTACATGTTTTTAAGCATTTTAAATTTGTTTTTTTCTCCGAAAAGAAACCTTCATAAAAACACCTTTTAATTACAAAACACTTAAGAAATATGAAGATTAATGTTTTAGCAATATGTTTTTATTTCCATATATTCAGTAGTCTTAATATATAAAATTCTTCCGCCAGTGTGTTTGTAACAGAATTCGTAAACGGCTGGACTGGTCTTGATGAAATTTTGTGTATGTAATTAAGTTGATTCGAGAATGGTTTAAATTCAGAATTAGATCCGATTAAAATGTTTTTTTTATTAAAAATCCAGAATTGAGCGCTTATTGAGATTATTGTAAACATTTTATAAATTGTAAGCTTTTTGACATAATTCCCGGTTTCTTTTGAACCATCCCTATTCATAAAAATAATCTTGCAGAATAAAAAATGATCACTCCATGTGCGGTGGTAACTGACTTTATTTTTAAAATATCATCACTGAATTAAAAAACATTAAGTTCAGCCCTCTAAACGGTTTGCACGTACAATTCCGCCAAACCAGTCATATCTTCAAAGCCGTTGTCACGTACAATTTTAGACTTCTAAAAACGTTCCGAAAATGGATGTAATATACATTTTGCCAGTGCTTCCCCCCCATGCAATTTTGCGGTAGAAGGGTCAAGTCGATTGTTTAGGAACTGCACCCCTCTTTGACTAACACTTATTGAGGGATGCACCTCTACTCACTGAGGGGCAAAGACACTGATAGATTTTCATGGCTTTGTAAATCTCTATTTCGAAGTATATTGCTTGCGGTAACAGACGTATCTCTAATTGCACCACTTAAATATCTTGAATGACTTTCGTAAAAAAAAATATTTCGTAAAAAAAGTATCTCAAAGAATATTTTCATTTGTACTTCTCGAATCCATTATTTCTTATGGGATGGTCTTCGAGACTTGAAAAGCTTTATATGAATTAAAAATTAACATTTTATAATATCTATTTATATATCTATTTTTAACCGGAAGTAAAGGGACAATAACGAGGGTGGGTTTCCCGTATTGTATTCTAATCGACTAAGGGTGAAGTAAAAATTCATAGAACACTTTGGCCACTGACACAGTAAACCTTTAGCGTATTTTTTGAGACATTTTTCCTCGATGTGCTCCCCTTGGAGGGTTAACACAGCGGTTCTTAACCTATGGGTCGCGACCCAAAATTGGGTCGCAAAGCATATTTCTTGGGTCGCGCTGAGTCGAACCAAAAAAGTTAGTAATACACCAAATAATAAGTAATACCAACACCTCCTAGAACAAGTTAAATCCTGAAATAGATATAAGGTGCTCCTTGACAAGCATTCAACCGAGGTTTGAAGATCTTTCAAAATGTATTCAAGCATAAGGTTCTCATTAAAACTGTATGACTTGCATTTAAAATTTAAAAAAATTAACATATGTATTGATATTTCTTTTTTTTTTAGGAATAAGTTAAAATGTCAATTATTTTCAAAAAGTTATAAATATATTTTAATTTGGTCAATAAAAATTATTAAAAACACTTGATTATTAATTAAATTTTCCTTGGATCGAAAAGTACTTTTGTTTATCTTTATTATTAAAAAAATAAATAAAAAATTTGAAAGTTAAAAAAAATCATCATCGTAGGATTGAAGATTTTTTAAAAATACGCTCTAAAATAAAGCAATGAAAAAGTTTTGACTTTTTTTGGGTCGCGACATGAACATATTTCTCAAATTTGGGTCGCGGCTTAAAAAGGTTAAGAACCACTGTGTTAACATATTAAAAAATAGGCATCTTCATTAAGCATAGGACATATCGAGAAACGTGACACAGTTCTCTAATCTTCAAAATAATAACACCACACAGCATAACGAGCGACTTGTCTTTATATATTCAGCTGGTTGTGAAATATACAGTTTACAAAACAAACTAGCATGCTGTGAGGACTTCTTCATGAAAAAACAATTAACAAATGCTGGTTAAATTGAAGAAACTAAATTGAAGGTTACATTAAAAAAATGTTAATCAGTGTGTGGTGGAAACAAAATAAACAATAAATATAAAGTTAACAATTATTATAATGCCGCTTGAAACCCTTCACTACCAACATATCTGTAGCTCAGTGGTCAGTGCAACGGGCTTCAGAAGAATTCCTAGGATAGAATCCCGGTACAGGCCATGGGGTAATTTTAATTTAATCTAATTACCCTTCTGATGACTGTACGAGTGGTGGCGTTAAGTATTTTTAAAATAATTTTTTTCCTTACTTTTTCATCAAAACGGTTACCTTTATAATTTTTTAAAGACATTTTAAAATTGTTGGATTTAGAGCATTAAACAGGACAACGTCTGTCGGGTAGTCAAGTAGTTACATAAATGTGATTAAAATATGATATACTTTATTTAAGTTATATCTTCTGTAAAGGCAACCTTATTTTCTTGAATATGCAGATCCGATTGATTTTATTAGTTGCACAATTTTGTTTGTGTAAAGATCTTATCACATGTCAACCTGCACACGTTAAAAATTGAACTACTTTAGTTTGCGATTATTCATTTTCCCTATGTCGTATGCATGGATTACTCATGTTTTATAGAAATATTTCAACCGATTAAAAGCTTTATCATACGCCAAACTGTGCTAAAATTAATTGGTTAACACTTTTTACCAATCCCTCGAAAAATTCACTTATTCTTAATCGGAAAGGGGAACCTTAATCTGAACCCGGCTGGTTTTTTCATTGCATGCAGGTTGACGTGGGATAAATATTGTAAATAAGAAATTATCTGATGTCACTGTGTGTATGTTTTAATCCAATAATCAATATTAAAGGGTTCAAATTCAAAGATAAAATTTTGCTCACGTTCTGGAATTTTCGGAAAAGTTCACGAATTTTACATTCATTTTATAAACGCCCTCGAGAGTTTTGAGAATTGACTACAATTTTCAGAGCTTTTCCTGACAGATGATGTTGTTATGCATTTTTTCGCAATTTATTTTCCGAAGGTCTGAACATATTTTCGCCTTGGATAATTTTTTTTTTCAAAACGGTTCCTTGCCTGTTTCCTTGTAAAGACAACAAAATGCTTAAAATTATGTCCCAATCTGAAATACTCTTTCAGAGATAAAAACAACGTATAGGTATTTTTACTTATTTAAATAAAAGAAGTATTTTAATAGCGTAAAAGGTCTGTATTCGTATTTAACCATGTCTGATGAATTTTGACTAGTTTCGTCTTTACGTTTATACGTATGTACAAAGATACTTTATATATCTATTTTGACCATTCGTGAAATAATTTCTTCTAGTTTTGTCGTATCTCGTTAACTCAGAATCAACTAGACATAGATTGATGAAATTTTGTATTTTGTAGTGTTGAAACACCTAGTTGTATACCTCCATTGTAAGCTGATAGATGGCAAATGAGTAAGGTGCTTCATATCGGTAAAACAGTTCACGGGTTCGAATCTCTTTGATGGGATGAATGTTCATAGTTGTTTGGGAACAGCATTAAGCAATAAGTCCCGATTTCATTCGTCCTGTAGCAAAACGGTAAACTGTTACTTTCGACGTATGTATATCGTATAACATACAATAAATTAAACTATATAGGGGTGTTGTATTTTGTAGTGTTGAAACACCTAGTTGTATACCTCCATTGCAAGCTGATAGAGGACAAATGGGTAAGGTGCTGCATATCGGTACTACAGTTCAAGGGTTAGAATCTCGTTGACGAGATGAATGTTCACAGTCGTTTGGAAACGGGTTTAAGCAAGAGGTCCCGGTTTCATTAGCCCTGTAGCAAAACGGTAAACTTCTACTTTCGACATAACTTATAACATGCAATAAATTAGAAGTATTTAGGGGTGTTGTAACATCTAGTTGTTCCCTTCCATTTTATATCTTAATCCACAATCTATGTAACGATCTTATTATTGCTAATATTAATGGCAAATAAAAAATAATAAACTAATACATACTATTTCTTATTGAATATAGTCTTCTACTAATTGTTGAATTAGTGTTATATAAATTTTCGCTACTATTAAAACTAAAGTTTTAGTAACTGTTCAACTATCCAGTTTAATATAGAATTGGAGGTGCATAGCAATGAAATAAATTTAAATGAAGTGCAGCAAAAATGTGTTTAATTTAACACGTTGACTGCCAAACGCATTTTTGATGGTCTGGCCAAGGCGCCGACGTGAACTTTTCATTATGCGATGCATATAATAAAATATTATTTGTAGCAGATAAAATGAGTTATAAAATTATGCTTGAAGCAGTTTTCATGATGGGGGTCACCGCTGACTCCCACGGCACGGTAGAAAATTCTTACGATTTTTCTTTTTTCAATCCATTGTGGATTGCTATGTGATTACTCTCATTCTTTAGCATAGCTCATTCAAAGCAGCTAGGAAGAACTAGAACAAATAATTTCACTAAAAAAATGATAGCATATTGTTCCGATTGCGTTAATTCATCTTTTCGTTGCCTTGAATGTTTCAACCTGACTCATTTCAATATGCACTGATAAAATGCATATTTTTCATGTGATAATAAAACATATATATATTTTTTGTATGTTACATATTGCATTAATTTCTTCAAACCATTATAATAACAATGGTATTAATAAAAAAGTTTATTGGTTTCCATATTTAATATAATTATGTACTTTTATTATTTGTTGCATCACCGGCCACCGGTGGCCCCCATAGAGCTGTATTCAAGTCGAGGGCTGGTTACTGGTGACTCCCATGGCAGTCAATGTATTAATAAACGTAAAAATAATTTGAGTCTACGCCATATTTTAATAAGGTTCGTTGTTATGACTCCTTTTACTGTAATACCGAAAACAATTAATCATGTCAGTATATTGACTGTCAGTATAGGAGTTTTAGTGCTTATATAGTAGTTGTACATCGTAAAATAATAAACAGATAATGATATATGTTATGTATTAAATATTTTCGATCATTTGTTTCAACTAATCGTACGACTATGTATACATTTTTGAAGATTATACAGATATACGTAGATGGCATATATATGACATGTATATACATACACATATATACAATATACATTTATATCTACATGTAAATATATATACATAAATAAAAACTTCTCGGATATCAGCCCCTAGGGGGCCAGGGCCTATGGTTCCAATCTCCGTTTACGTGACCAAAGGCCCTTGGGTGCAAAGCATATGTTCCAGTTGGGTGGTCAATCTTCCGCGGAAACCCCAGTGTTTAGTTCCCAAGTACGCTTGGTCTGCAGTTCATCTGCCCACTGAAGGGATGAAAGGCTGAATGAACGTTGCCCAACCCGGGGATCGAACCTTGAATCTGTGTCGTGGGAGAGCGAAGCGCTACCCGACCTCCACTGGGCTTCATATGTACATAAATATGGAGCGAAATTATTGTCCCCCATTACAAAAAAAGAGGCTTTATTATTTTGAATTACCCAGGCTTACTGAGCAATGAGGAAGCCTAAGTAATTTACAGTCGTAGATTTTTTAAAAAGAAGTAGTGAAGACCAACATAGTAGAACTTTGTAGTTTATTAAGACTGAAAATGAAAGTCTTTATCGGACGAGAGCTTTTCCTCGAATGCTATAGAAAATACACTTCTATCAATTTCGAAGTGAACACTGAGCAATTACCGGATTTTTTCTCATGAGATGAACAGCTTAGTCACCGTTATGCATAAATTTAAACATTGGAGGAGGAACCAATTTTCTTGAAATAGCTGGAAAATGTGGCCAGTGGACAGAATAATAGCATTTATTCTAATGTTAGTTATGGGAGATGGGTAAAAAGAATTTAAGTCATCAAACACTCCTTTACATGTGAGATTGAATGCAGATACGGATGGGAAGAGAGATGTCTCCTGACTAACTGATTGCTACTGAAGATGGTCTATTCTAAGTTCTGGCGGAAATAGAGAATGTGTGAACTAAGAGCTGCAGAAATAGAGAGTGAGTGAACTCCTTACTTAAAAATATAAAATCTTACACTATGTTTTTTTTTTTTTTGGGGGGGGGGGGTGTGCCTGAGCATTTAGACTTTTCGAGGGTGTGTTTTGGGCGTTATTGAAAGTCTTCATTGGCTGTTGCACTTTTTCGTTTTTGTTTTTAGTCTAGTCGAACAGATAGCGTGGGATGCATTCTTTGTTGGGTGCGGGAGACTCGCACCCGGAATTTACGTGACTGTCTAATGTCAAAAAGGGATTAACTCGTTTAAATGACGACTTCTCTAAGTGGGATTAAAATTTGCTTCTTCATGGCCCACAAGTGGCTCACATCTGTGTTTCAGATCTTGTTTGTTTGGTGGAGTTGTTTACTTCCCACACTTAGGGTCCTTTTAGGGTTTTCTCCCTTATTACTTTTTTTTGGGGGGAGGGGCTTATTCCTAGATCTGCTTTCCTATCTTACAATATTCACATATTACAATATTATTCCCTTTCCTATATTACACACACACACACACACATATATATATACATATATATATATATACATATATATATATATATATATATATATATATATATATATATATATATATATATATATATATATATATATATATATATATATATATATATATATATATATATATATATATATATATATACAGATATATATGCCTAAAAAGTGATAAAACTGCTCTTAAAACTGCATACAAACTGGAATGTGTATGCAGTTTTAAGTTTATATCCACTATAAATTAATTTTCTATGTTCCTCGAATAATAAATAAGTGGGGAATTTAAGTTTTGAAAGACGGGTCTCAGTAATC
>CM063498.1:97529066-97569066 GCA_032207245.1 Pardosa pseudoannulata | reverse complement strand
ATATATATATATATATATATATATATGTATAATATATATATATATATATATATATATATATATATATATATATATATATACATATATATATATATATATATATACACACACATATATACATATATATGTATATATACATATATATATATGTATATATATATGTATATATATGTATATATATATATATATATATATATGTATATATATGTATATATATGTTTATATATATATTTATATATACATATATACATATATATATACATATATATATATATATATATATACATGTATATACATATATATATATGTAAATGGGTGTGTATAATATTAATGGTTGCAACAACAAGGGGTGATATAATATGGAAAAATAAGGCACAGATAATAAAGAGATTTTCCATAATTAAAACTTCTTTCCCCAATAGAATCTGGGGTTGAAAAGCAAACGGCAGGCAGTGAGCGGGCTCATCCTCTAGACAGAGTAGATGACACATAAACCTTTTCACATCCTGGTATTCGGTTGCTATTCTTTGCTAGAGAATACGAGCAGATTTATCTAAAATTGTTCAAACTACCTCTATATACTGGTAAGATGGTGGATCCGTCTCATGACCTTTCATATATCTCAGCCTGGAGAACTTTCAATTTCTTTTCTCCGAGTACAGCAAAAAGTTAACTCTTACAATATCCATAAAATCTTCAGATGTCTAATAACACGTCAACATTATTTCAGTAATCTCATGTGTTTAAATACCAGTAAAATATAAACCAGAGAGCTTGGTACAGGAAGTTTAGTTAATTGCATTTTCTGGGAAGAACTTCTGTGAATCTCCAAATGTCGCAGTCTGTAAAATTTTACCGTTGCAAGTGTAGACGATTTTTTTTAGGAAATTTAAGGAATCTTTTCATCTTCTGCATGATTTAATTTGTCACTGATGCAATGCCTGTATATACTGGTGATCGGTCATTTGAAAATTTTTGTAAAATTTTCAAAGTCTCTTTTATTATTAGTCCTCCTTATTGAGGCTCTTTTTTTTACTAAGAAAGAACCTCTCGGTTTATCGTTTGCTTTTCTACATTATTGTTATAAAAGGTGTTTAGTTTAGTAAAGTTTCTTTCAGATCTTACAATTGTAAGGTTAGGTTTTGCTGTATCCTGTATACTTACAGAACTTGACAATAATTGACAGATAAGTAGCACATTGAAAGTTTGCTATAAATCTAAAAACCCAATTTGGATAACTTCTTTCTTTAAAAAAATTTTTTTTTGCTATACTGTAATTTTAATCTATGGGAAAGGAAGCTTTCACAGTCATAGTTATAGAAAGTTGAAAGTACTTAAATTCTAAAATAAATATATACATATGTTTTGATACACATATTAAATACTAAATCTGTTTTTGAGAATTTTTGTAAAATTTTCAAATGATCTTTTTTTATTAGTCCTCTTCGTTGTGCTTCTCTTTTTTGCGAAGCATGAACCTCTCTCTGTTTGTTGTTTGCTTTCTATTCCATTATTGGATAAGGTATTTAATTTAGCAAGTTTCTCTGAGTTCTTACAGTTGTAAGTATAGGTTTTCCTGTAACCTACATACTTACAAACCTTGATAAATAATCGGTAGATAATAGTACATTGAAAGTTTTTTATAAATTGAAAACCCAATTTGGATAACTCTTTCTTATTTTTTTTGCCATACTGTAATTTTAATATATAGGAAAGGAAGCTTTCACAGTAATATTTATAGAAAGTTGAAATTCTCAGGGGTTTTCAAAACTTAAATCAAAGCCTAAAAATTCCCGAATCCTTTCGCATTCCCATTTTAACCCCTAACCTAAACTGACCACTGGGGCTACAGTGTACGCTCTCAGAGAAGGGGTCTGGCCAATTATAATTCTATATGGCCCTAGCGGACAATTTATGTTAGAGGTTAAAAAGGGGTTAAATTTTTAGGCCTTGATTTAAGTTTTGAAACCCCCTGAGAATTTTCCTTACATATATACATATGTTTTGATACACATATTAAATACTAAATCTCTTTATTTTGCTACTGAGAAATGAGTCAGAAAGTTGAGTTATAAATAGCTATATTAATTTTTAATAGTCTGTTATATCTATTAAAAAACTTTTTAAATTGTTACATTTGGAGTGGGAATAAGTAACCTAAATATCGGGAGAAATGAAATAAAATTTCCATTTTTTAATTCCTCTGTTTTATCGACCAAATAAAACGCACATTTTTCATTTCACGAACACAATTTTAAATATTCTCTTACGTCAATTTTCTTTCCGAAAAAAGATCTGATTATTATAATTCTCTTTTTCCCCATTTTTTCGAATTCTCTTCAATGTGAAGGAGAGTAAGACAGGAATGCATTCATAAATATCCTTTTCCTTTAGCTGAATTGTTTCTCCTGCAGAGACGGTCGAAATCTGATGAAGCGCAAAAGATGGAAGTGGGCGATTTAATTAAATCCGGGGGAAGGTTAAAATAAGTTAAGCATGATGCTCGAAGACTCTATTATAGTTTGGAACATTTTTCCGAGTTACGGTTACGTGAAATCGAGTCGATGACAGAAGATAATGGGAGAGTAAGAAAGGGAACTTTGAAAAGTATAATCCTTTTAAGTTATCTCTTTTTTAAAAGTTTTTTTTGAAGAATAATCATTTTTTTTCTTTAATTTCATCTTTATACTTGCTTATGGAAGATATATTTTTCATTTCCTAGGCCTTTAGAACATGAACTACGCAATTCTCCTGTTTTAACAGCCGTAATAAAATTAAGGGTTCTTAGTACAATTTGATGTTTAAAATCTTAATTAAACAAAACATTTTGCTTCTATTGGAGTTAAGTGTTACAGGTTTTTAATAACGTTTTATTTTTAAAAATTAGTTACATTTATCATTTCAAAAAGCATATTTTAAACAATAATATTGAGGATATATACCAAATAAGAAAACAATCAATTCCCATGAGTATTACTTGTGAAATATGCAATTCTACAGTTTTAACAGCCTTAATAAAATTAAGGGCTCATAGTACATTTTGAGATTTAAAATCTTAATTATAACAGCTTTTTTTCTATTCATAAAAAACAAAATATTTTGCTTCTGTTGAAATGAAGTATTACATGTTTTTACCTCTAAACATTAGTAGATCTATCATTTAAAAAAGAACATTTTAAAAAATAACATAAATGATATATACCAAATGAAAAAAAAATCAATTCCCATGAGAATAACTTGTGAAATGTGCAATTCTACAGTTTTAAAAGCCTTAATAAAATTAAGGGCTCATAGTACATTTTGAGATTTAAAATCTTAATTATAGCAGCTTTTTTTTCTATTCATAAAAAAGGATATTTTGCTTTTATTGGAAGGAAGTGTTACTTTTTTTTAATAACGTTTTATTTTTAAAAATTAGTTACATTTATCATTTCAAAAAGTATATTTTAAACAATAATATTGAGGATATATACCAAATGAAAAAAAAAAAACATTAAATTCTCATGAGAATAACTAGTGAAATATGTAATTCTACAGTTTTAACAGCCTTAATAAAATTAAGGGCTCATAGTACATTTTGAGATTTAAAGTATTAATTATAGCAGCTTGTTTTTCTATTTATAAAAAAACAAAATATTTTGCTTCTATTGGAAGGAAGTGTTACATGTTTTTAATAAAGTTTTATTTTTAAAAATTAGTTACATTTATCATTTCAAAAAGCATATTTTAAACAATAATATTGAGGATATATACTAAATGAAAAAAAAAATCTGAATCAATTCCCATGAGAATAACTTGTGAAATATGTAATCCTACAGTTTTAACAGCCTTGATAAAATTAAGGGCTCATAGTACATTTTGAGATTTAAAGTCTTAGTTATAACAGCTTTATTTTCTATTCATAAAAAACAAAATATTTTGCTTCTGTTGAAATGAAGTGTTACATGTTTTTTATCTCTAAACATTAGTGGATCTATCATTTGAAAAAGCACATTTTAAAAAATAACATAGAGGATATATACCAAATGAAAAAAATTAAATCAATTCCCATGAGAATAATTTGTGAAATGTGCAATTCTACAGTTTTAAAAGCCTTAATAAAATTAAGGGCTCATAGTAAATTTTGAGATTTAAAATCTTAATTATAGCAGCTTTTTTTTCTATTCATAAAAAAGGATATTTTGCTTTTATTGGAAGGAAGTGTTACTTTTTTTTAATAACGTTTTATTTTTAAAAATTAGTTACATTTATCATTTCAAAAAGTATATTTTAAACAATAATATTGAGGATGTATACCAAAGGAAAAAAAACTAAATCAATTCCCATGAGAATAATTTGTAAAATATGCAATTCTACAGTTTTAAAAGACTTAATAAAATTAAGGGCTCATAGTACATTTTGAGTTTTAAAATCTTAATTATAGCAGCTTTTTTTCTATTCATAAAAACAAAATATTTTTCTTCTATTGGAAAGAAGTTTTACATGTTTTTAATAATGTTTTATTTTTAAAAATTAGTTACATTTATCATTTCATAAAGCATATTTTAAACAATAATATTGAGGATATATACCAAATGAAAAAAAAACAAACATTAAATTCTCATGAGAATAACTAGTGAAATATGTAATTCTACAGTTTTAAGGGCCTTAATAAAATTAAGGGCTGACAGTACATTTTGACATTTAAAGTATTAATTATAGCAGCTTGTGTTTCTATTTATAAAAAAACAAAATATTTTGCTTCTATTGGAAGGAAGTGTTACATGTTTTTAATAAAGTTTTATTTTTAAAAATTAGTTACATTTATCATTTCAAAAAGCATATTTTAAACAATAATATTGAGGATATATACCAAATGAAAAAAATTAAATCAATTCCCATGAGAATAACTTGTGAAATATGCAATTCTACAGTTTTAACAGCCTTAATAAAATTAAGGGCTCATAGTACATTTTGAGTTTTAAAATCTTAATTATAGCAGTTTTTTTTCTATTCATAAAAAACAAAGTATTTTTCTTCTGTTGGAATGAAGTGTTACATGTTTTTAATAACGTTTTATTTTTAAAAATTAGTTACATTTATCATTTCAAAAAGCATATTTTAAACAATAATATTGAGGATATATATCAAATAAAAAAAACAATCAATTCCCATGAGAATTACTTGTGAAATATGCAATTCTACAGTTTTAACAACCTTAATAAAATTAAGGGCTCATAGTACATTTTGACATTTAAAATATTAATTATAGCAGCTTTTTTTTCTATTTATAAAAAACAAAATATTTTGCTTCTATTAGAAAGAAGTATGACATGTTTTTAATAACGTTTTATTTTTAAAAATTAGTTACATTTATCATTTCAAAAAGCATATTTTAAACAATAATATTGAGGATATATACCAAATGAAAAAAAAATCTAAATCAATTCCCATGAGAATAACTTGTGAAATATGTAATCCTACAGTTTTAACAGCCTTGATAAAATTAAGGGCTCATAGTACATTTTGAGATTTAAAATCTTAGTTATAACAGCTTTATTTTCTATTCATAAAAAACAAAATATTTTGCTTCTGTTGAAATGAAGTGTTACATGTTTTTATCCCTAAACATTAGTAGATATATCATTTGAAAAAGCACATTTTAAAAAATAACATAGAGGATATATACCAAATGAAAAAAATTAAATCAATTCCCATGAGAATAATTTGTGAAATATGCAATTCTACAGTTTTAACAGCCTTAATAAAATTAAGGGCTCATAGTACAATTTGATATTTAAAATCTTAATTATAACAGCTGTTTTTCTATTCATAATAAACAAAATATTTTGTTTCTATTGGAATTAAGTGTTACATGTTTTTAATAACGTTTTATTTTTAAAAATTAGTTACATTTATCATTTCAAAAAGTATATTTTAAACAATAATATTGAGGATGTATACCAAAGGAAAAAAAACTAAATCAATTCCCATGAGAATAATTTGTAAAATATGCAATTCTACAGTTTTAAAAGACTTAATAAAATTAAGGGCTCATAGTACATTTTGAGTTTTAAAATCTTAATTATAGCAGCTTTTTTTCTATTCATAAAAACAAAATATTTTTCTTCTATTGGAAAGAAGTTTTACATGTTTTTAATAATGTTTTATTTTTAAAAATTAGTTACATTTATCATTTCATAAAGCATATTTTAAACAATAATATTGAGGATATATACCAAATGAAAAAAAAAAATTAAATTCTCATGAGAATAACTAGTGAAATATGTAATTCTACAGTTTTAAGAGCCTTAATAAAATTAAGGGCTCACAGTACATTTTGACATTTAAAGTATTAATTATAGCAGCTTGTTTTTCTATTTATAAAAAAACAAAATATTTTGCTTCTATTGGAAGGAAGTGTTACATGTTTTTAATAAAGTTTTATTTTTAAAAATTAGTTACATTTATCATTTCAAAAAGCATATTTTAAACAATAATGTTGAGGATATATACCACATGAAAAAAAAAAACTAAATCAATTCCCATCAGAGTAATTTGTGAAATATGTAATTCTACAGTTTTAAAAGCCTTAATAAAATTAAGAGCTCATAGTACATTTTAAGTTTTAAAGTCTTAATTATAGCAGCTTTTTTTCTATTCATAAAAGCAAAATATTTTGCTTCTATTGTAAGGAAGTGTTACATGTTTTTAATAACATTTTATTTTTAAAAATTAGTTACATTTATCCTTTCAAA
Organism: Pardosa pseudoannulata; assembly: GCA_032207245.1. Taxonomy (NCBI): domain Eukaryota; kingdom Metazoa; phylum Arthropoda; class Arachnida; order Araneae; family Lycosidae; genus Pardosa; species Pardosa pseudoannulata. Next base: position 97,562,329 of record CM063498.1, on the reverse strand, counting down.
AAGCATATTTTAAACAATAATATTGAGGATATATACCAAATAAAAAAAAACATAAAATTCCCATGAGAATAACTTGTGAAATATGCAATTCAACAGTTTTAAAAGCCTTAATAAAATTAAGGGTTAATAGTACATTTTGAGATTTAAAATCTTAATTATAGCAGCTTTTTTTTCTATTCATAAAAAACAAAATATTTTTCTTCTGTTGGAATGAAGTGTTACATGTTTTTATCGTTAAACATTAGTTAGATCTATCATTTGAAAAAGCACGTATTAAAAATAACATAGAGGATATATACGAAATGAAAAAAAATTAAACTAATTCCCATCCGGATAATTTGTGAAATATGTATATTAAAAACTAAATTTATATATCAAATTAAAATAAAATATCCATTGTATTTTGTAAATCTAAAATTTTAAAGGTTTTTAAATTTCTGGCATTATAATATTTAAATAAATTAAAAACTTAAGAAATTGTAAATTTAAAAAAATACCAATTACTAACTCTAAAATTAAATATATGGCCTCGTATTAATATTTAGATCCACAGATTGAAATAGATAAATAACTTCTATATGATATAAAAAATAACATCTACTTTACAAATTTCAAAAATATTTTTTTATTCAGTTGGATTTCTACTTTTTTCCCTATTATATAAAAAGCTTTATTACTTTATATAACAAAGCCAAACAATTTTTATGAAGTTAGAATTTTAATAATTTTTAAGGAAAAATTTTATTATAAACAGACTAGATTTTTTTTATATTAAATTAAAAATAGTCTGTGATAACAAAACTTTTTCAGTTCTAAAAGTATGATGTTTCCTTAAGCGTTTTTAATACTTCCTGAATAAAATCGTTTAACTAACATATTCAGGTCGTGTGATTATGTATAAAGATATTACTCATAGCGACTGACTAGGATGATACTTGACAAGAGATGAATGGGGGAGATTTTTAAGTATGAAAGAACTGCTGTTCTATATATAAGTCAGTTAGTCTGTTTCTATTTACATGCACTCACTTTATATAATGTTCTTCTCTGAATTTAATATTATACTTTTTTGCATTTTAAAATACTTATTTTATATTAAACTCGTAGTGTGCATTAAAAAAGTTATTTTTGGGAGATCTATAATACTTATTTCTTCCACTTTGCTTTATTTGTATTTATGACATGTAGAAGGAGAGTAAGGCTTTATTTACTTAATTACTGTAGACAAACCTCAAATCTATATCAAAGCAAACATAGTTCTGAACTATTCTGTTTATGTATGCTGAATATTTCGAAGATTACTTGAAATTAATAATATTTTTCAAGAAGTTTTACAAAAAGTTTAAAATCTATTGCCCAATTTGTATATTTATTACGCAAATTTAAATTTTGTTGTTTAAACTTATTTATTTATGTTTACTTCCTGAAGTAAATCATTTATTGATCATCTCCAAAGTATTTAATTTATTGTTATCACGCACACTTTTCCCCTCTCACTTTTTCACTCCTCTGGCCACCGCCTTGGTCAATTCTACTGTAATGACCATTTAAGAGGATGGTGGACATTATGAAGCTTTTATAAACCATTAAAATTTGTACAGATGTAAATTGCGGTTTAAATAAATTAACCACATCAACATTTTTCTTTTAAAATCAGACCATATGTTTGAAAAATTCGCTTTTACTGAGAATTTTTTTCTTAATTACAAAATGCCCCGTGGCCACTTAATACTCCATAGATAACTACAATATGTCTACCCAAACACTTTTAACATACGTTTTGGGCATACATTTAAAATTTCAACTTTAATTTATAAAAACTCAATTTAAATTTAGAGAAGTACGAATATTTCACATAAACACAACGTGGAAACATCAAAATGTTATAACGTCCTAAGAATGTTTAAATGATATTTATTATCAATACTTCCAGGTGTCATCTATTTTGACAGCCTGTCTCCGTGTGGAATGAAGTTTTTGGGTAATTTTCGTTACCTTTTTATACACTCTAAAGTTAAATATTCTACAAAATTTTTTTTGGAAATTTTACTCTAATTGCATTTATAATGTAGAACGTTTTAAACTTACCACGTTTAATTATTTAACGAGAAATTAATAAATAAAGGAAGTTTTAAAGTAAAAAAGTTTTATATATATAAGCATAATTTTCTCTAACCCTTGGTGAAGAAGAGGCCCTTGACATATCAAAAGTCTCTCGGTGGTGTCAGGAAAGTTTATAACATTTGCCCCAAATGCCACAATCACCAGGGTTCTGCTAACAACATTATAGATTGTCTAGGAATGTCTAAAGACGATAGCTACACCAATTCCATACTTGTGTCTACTTTCTGAAATTCAATGATCTTAGTATCTTGCCTTGATAAGTCTTTGACTCAGTCAAACTCTCGAGGATTAGTAACAATGTTAAATACAATTTTTTAAAGTAAAATTTTAAATAAAGCAAAATAAAACGTACACAAATAGTTTACATAGATTATTAAAAAATTATAATTTATATGTAAATTACATTTAGTACCATTTGTTTTCATAATAAGCATTTTAAAGCCAGAACTTGAGCAGTACCCCAAAAAACCTCAGTCTTTTTCCAGTTTCTGCATTCTATTTGAGGTTGTAAACTTTATGATACTTCAGTATTTTTGTAGATTAAAAAAATCTACATATTTTGTTGAAAATAAAAGATTTATAGGTAATTGTAGTAAATATGAGATAATTTATGGAGTTTTAAAAATAATTTAAAACTTGAATTTATTTAGATATACTTCAATGTATATGTGTACAAAGCGTCATAACTGTGTTAGTAATATCTGATTAATCTTAGTACGTTTACCACTCCTTTAGCCACAAAATTCATCAAGTACTTTAAATTCTATATACCAAGTTTTGACTTTAATAATAAAACGAATCCGAACAAATTTTATTCTTACATGACTACAAAGATGAAAATGTGTGACCCACATTCAAGCTTGGATTCAGGGTAAAGAATACATATCGAAAATGGCTATGATATAGAAATAATCATCTTGTATAAAAAGGGAGATTTGTACAGTAAATCAAATACTGCGAAACATCACGATTAAAGTTTCCTCTGCCGCCAATTGCTAAAAATAACTGGCATGTAACGCTGATTGGCAGTATAGAGAAAAATAAATGACTAAATTTTTTTTACATCTTCAATATCACGCAAAATAACAAAATATGGATGTGTCATGTGGCAGCCGGTATCAGCGGAACTTGAGATTTCTTTTCAGAAAACTAGTTTATTTTTCTTTTACACCAATGTCTGTTACATATAGAGCTAATAATAAATCAGTATTAAAAATTTTAATTGATGTTTTAAATATTTAGTTTTCTTTTTTTTAAACTTGAACACACAATGCCCTTACAATTCTATGCACTGAATTTTGAATTTTGTAAAAAATGAATCAGATGAAATCTTAATACGTTCGACAGAACTCACTAAAAGTAAATGTCTGTCATATGATCTACAAACGTTTATTGAGGACAATAAATTTGTGCAGAAGACATCTATGGTATCAGATATAATATTCATAAAAACAAAGAAATTTGTACAGTCGATGAAGTATTCGCTAATGCACGATTAAAATTCCATCTGGTAATCCAGGTTTAAAATAAGCGTCACATTTCTGATTGTCCCAGATGAAAAAAAAATAATTACGATTTTTTTTTAAATTCTTCAATGTAACTCAAAATAGCAAAATATGGAAGCGACATCCAATGAACTTTAAATCTTTTCCACCAGACTAGTTTATTTTTCTTTTATATTAATGTATGTTACATATAAAGATAAAAAAGTTTTAAAATTTTAAATGTTTTCTAAAATGTCTCTATTTCTTTTCTACGTTTAGTCATTGAACACAAATGGTGCTTAAAATTCTATGCACTGATTTTCTAATTAATAAAAAATGAATAAGATAAAATCTAAGGACCAGCCTCATCAAAGTCGTTTAACGTTAACCGTGATTAATCTCTGTTTAAAAGGAGAATTGTGTCCTACCATTGGTTAGTGCCATGGGATAATCGTGGCTAGCCGTTAAACGACTTTAGTGAGACCGGCCCGTTATACGTTAGACAATAAAACCCTAAAAGTAAAAATCTATTGTATGATCTATAATTTTTTATTCAGGACAAGAAACTTGTACAGTAGATTTGTATATAGATATTTTATCTATGATATCAGAAATAATATTAATAAATTAAAAGAAATTTGTTCGATCGTTCAAACAGTCGCTAATGCAAGATTAAAATTTCATCTGGTACACCTGGTTTAAAATAACTGTCCTATTTTCTGATTGGCCCTAGATGGAAAAATAAATAATTAATTTTTTTTTACTTCTCCAATGTCCCGTAAAATAACAAAATATGGATGTATTACCAAAGGAGTTTTTTTTAAGCAAGCTAGATTATTCTTCTTGTACATTAATGTCTATTAAATATAAAAATATAATAAAGCAGTCCTCCAATTTAGTGTATGTTTCAAATGTCTATTATTTTTTTCTACTTTTAATCCCAAAACCAACAGCGTGCTTAAATTTCTGTGCACTAGTATTCGAATTTAATAAAAATTAAATCAGATGAAATCTTGATACGTACAAAAGAACCCATCAAAAGTAAAAATCTACTGTATGACCTACATTCTTTCATTCAGGAAAAGAAATTTGTACAGAAAACACCTGTAATATCAGAAATAATAATCATAAAAAAAATACGAAATTTGTACGGTCGATTAAGTAGTCGCTTATGCTCGATTAAAATTCCATCTCGTAGTCCTGGTTAAAAATAATATTTTCTTATTGGACCAAAATGGGAAAATAAATAATTACAATTTTTTTTTACTTTTCTAATGTCACGCAAAATAACAAAATATTTGAAGTTTCATCCAAGAAAGCAGTCTTTTAAATGTTTCTTAGCAGGTTGGATTTTTGTCTTTTACATTAATTTCTATTCTACAGAATAATAACACAAAAAACCTCAGTTCTCCATAAATATCATTCTTATTAAGCGTAATTGTTTCTCCTGTTCAGGAAACGAAGTCTGATGATGCGTTAAGAGGAAATTTTCACGTGATTTAATTAAATGTAAGGAAAAGTTCCAATTTTTTTAAGCATGCTGTTATCTCAATTCTATTATACTCTGAAGAAATTCCCAAGTAACTATTTTATGGAAGCATAAAGATCGATGATAGCAACAAAAGAATTAGAAAAAAAATTCTTTTTTTATTATTATGAAAAAAAAAGAACAGGAATTTTTTTTTCTGTTCTTTAGCTTCATCATGATGTAATAAGATCAAGAGTCCTTTATTATTTGACAGGCTTTGAAATTGGGAAAATTTTATTTGGTATTTTTAAATAACAACAACAAAAAAATATGATACAGTACTTCAAAGTTGCGAATGTGTTGGATCAGACTCTTTTCAAAATTTATTATAATGAAATATTTTCATTTAATAATTCATTTACCTTTTAATATTAAAGAAAAGTATAACACTAACCTTTGTTCTTCGAAAGAAGGACGAATGGGTACGCCACTGCTTTTCAGTACTGGAATCCGTGCGTTCAAATCTCACTGATTTCATTAATGTTCATAGCCATTCGGAATCGGCTTTAAACAGTAGGTCCCTGTCAAATGAGCTCTTATGTACAAAAGCAGTAGTTCTTAGCTGTTCAAACCAACCAACTAAACTTTGTTATCTTTAATAAACTTAACAGTGCGTAACTTAAATTATTCATCTCTTTAAAACACAAATGCAAGTCAAAATTTCGATTTTGATGTTGCATCAAAGTTTGATTTTTATTTTTTCTAATTACATTTATGGGGATAGTGGACTTTAAGAACTCATTTATTTTGTGTTTTAACCAAACAGCTTGAAGTTTTAATATGTTGTTATATATTTTTGCTAAAGTGATCACAATTTCAAGGTAAAATTTTAACAATTTTACAAGCCATTGCTAATATAATAGCTGATAAAAATAATCCGGTACCAATTCTTGCAGTTCAAACCTTCAAATATGTAGTTCAAAAACATCCAATTATACAAACTGATTTTATGGTTTCATTTATATGATTGATTAAGTGCTTGTTAAAATATTTCCAGTTTGAAAATTTAAACTTGAAAATATCGTGTGTTAGACGGGACTAATCTTTTAGTTGATAAAGAATTGGTAAATACAAGAAATACTTTTAAATTCTTTACTTGGTCCAATAATAAAAATTGATTTTATGTGTTCTTTATACGACTGATTAATTACTTGTTAAGTCATTTAAAGTTTGAAAATGTAACATTTGGTAACATTGGAGGTAAGACTGGGTTTAATTTGGAGAATCAGTAAATGCAATAAATATTTGAAGCTCCTTCACTTCTTCTAATAAGTTGATTTTTAGTAATAAAAACTAAACAATGATAAGTGACGAGAGCTCGAGATTGATTCGGCTGTTTTCAGTTTTCCGCGATTGGCAACATAGAGGAAATGGAGTTGAAAAACAAAATGGAGAGGAGGTCTTAGACGACGATATCGAATACAATTATTTTTAAAGAATAAAAGCCTTTTAGAATCGAAATTGACCCCACCTTCTGGTTTAAGACTTCAAAATATGTGTGTATGTACGCCATGTGTACATCAAACTCTATAAAAAGCTCTCCCAAAGACTGTTTCATTTAGAGAATAGAACAATACGCACTTTTCTGACAGGTACATCTATTGAAATATGTGAAATTTGACGAAAAATCTCCTAAATGAAGAGGCTATTTTTACGATTTACTTTGTAGTCGATTATTAATTGCTTAAACAAAGTGATACTGAAAATACTATATGCTTATTCATTTTATGTGTAATACAGTCATTTTTATTCATAGGATATCTTTCAGTCTTTAGAATAAAATTTACTTGCTATCGTAAGAAATCTCTGGAAATGTAGTTAGGAAAATGTTTATAACATTCATTTTTCCTGTGTAAAATATGTATGGTAACTGATAGATTGTTGCTGTTTGAAATATATTAACTTTTATTTTACATTTTACAAGGTAAATTGAGGATAAATTTCGAAGTTATATGGTGATTAGAAATATACCTATAACATTTTGTTATAGGAATCCAGTACATGTAATTTTGAAAAATTAAAAAAAATTATTTTTAATCTCTGAGAATATTAGACTTTGTAAATAAAGTAAAATAAACCACCCTTTTCCACGATTATTACATCAGACAATACTTTGTTTTGTTTTAAAATGTTAATAAGCGCTATTCTCTCTTTAGAGGGTAAATGTCTGGTATTTTAATAAGATTTAAATAATCTTATAATTTATTTATTCCGTATGATATATATCATTCAATTAAAAAGAACAAATTTGGAAGTCATTTAATTTTATAACAATTTTTCATTAATGTTGTTATATTGTTACAATATAATGTTTAACAAATGGTGGGCATTTTTTAAGGACGATTTCTGAAATTTACACTCCAATTAGCTCAGAACGTTGGATTTTAAAAACTGTGATAGTCAAACTGAGGTATATGATATTCTGTTTTAACTATATGGATAAGATGTTGCATGTTTTAAATATAGTTAGAAAAAAATAATAGTTAAAATATCAATCTCCCGTACAAAATGTGTGGTAATTCTTTTCATTTTACAAAGAATAGATTTTTGCCATTCAAAATGCATCAATTTTAACAACTTTTATTTTATACTTTGCAAGATAAATTTTTGATGGATCTTGAAGGTATATGATGGATAGAAATGCACATGTAAATTTTTTATTTCAAAACTATTTAAAATAGTTATTAGCAATAACTGGATTGACTGTTATTGTGATAAGTATATTTTTTACAAGGTGATGGGTATTATAGCTCTCTGTTTGAGTTTTATCTATAGATATATTTCACAATTCAGTCAGATGAAACTATCAGGTAAATATTTCTCAGTTGAACGTCTATTAGAGCCTTATTTTTTATTTATTTAAGAAGGAGTAAAAAATATATCCGGGGGAAATGTAGTCAGTTGTGGGGAAATTTTTATCTAGTTTACACACACACACACACACACACACACACACACACACACACACACACACACACACACACACACACATATATATATATATATATATATATATATATATATATATATATATACATATGTACGTGACATATTAAAAATTTAACTTAAACGCATCTAAATTATTTTCCCCAATTATAATTCCATTTCATTATGGAGAAAAGAACCTCAGTTCAAAAGTGCGATAACTCTTTTTCATTTTCCCATTTCCCATTTTAAATTATTATAAAAAATTATAAAAAATATATTATAAAAAAATTAAAAACATTATACTATAAAAAATTACAAAAACTATAATATATTTTAAGATCTTAACTTGCAGTTCTTATACCGTTGTTTCTTTCCAATCCCACTGGTTTTTATTGAGTAATTTGGACCCTTACAGCTCATTCTATAATTTTGAGTGACCAGCTGAACCTCTATCAAACTTAGGAATGCTGATTTAATTAATTTTCTGGGAATGTGAACTGTCTAGTTTGAGAGATTCAAGCTACTATGAGTTTTCTGCCAACCGATTTTGATGTTAAATTTTCGCTGCTCTATAAAATTGTACCATCGATAAAATGGTGTGTTAAAGGACTTGCATCAGATTTGTTCAGCTGAGCCCCAGTAACACCAGCCAAATATGTTCTAGATTCCTTTAACTTTCAAGTAACTTTTTATGTCCACCAAAACTTCGGGAGACCATTTATGCCGGCAGAGATCGTTGTTGATTCCGACCTCTAACACACACATATATAACTACAAATTCCATTGTCAGAAGTGACAAACAATATTCTGGCAAGCGACTGTATTTACCGACCTCTCTTTTTTTTCTTCGTACGAAAGAAAATTCTTAATTGGTTTCATTTTCATATTTTGGGAAATCGGCGAATGAAGCTTGCACGAGGAAAACGAGAATTTCTCTCTTATGTATTTCCTACTGCACATCTCATGGATCGAGGAAAGGTAAAAACTCCTCCTCTCTAAAACGGAAGCCACTAGATATTGAATTAATATCAACTTGAGTCCTCCAATGACTTTTGAGTATCAAATGATTCACAGAAGCAAACCTAATAACGTCACCTCTTGCTGTTGTCTGGAGCCAAAATGAAGGAAAATATTGGAGGTGGATTTTATTTTGGTTATTTTGGAGAGTTTTACGGGCAACTACAATCTCTATGCCGAACGATGGCCGAATGGTTGGGGCACTGACCTTTGGAACCTGGGTTCGAGTCCCACTGTGGCATAAATGTTCGTAGCCGTTCGGAATCGGCTTTAAGCAGTAGGTGCCAGTCTCATTAGCCCTCGTGTTGTAAAAAAGTAGACCGTAGTGCTCCCAACCAACCAACCAACCAATCTCTATACTCCACACCTGTTGTAGCAAAATACTATATTCCAATAAAGAACACGTATGCAAACGAACCACAATAAAACACAGTTGTTATCCCCCTATAGAGACAGGCTGATATTTCTTGGTGAAAACTAATATAATCCATCAATGGAATTATCTTTTATTAGAACAAATATGTTTTAAATTTGTAATAGTCTAAAGGAGAGTTCTTAATCATTAATATTTAAGTTCTAATAATTACTTAAACTTGAAGTGAAATAATGCAACGTTTTTTGGGGTAAACAAATTGTGTTCCAGGACTATATTGGGTCCTGAAACATTTTCTACTCTTGTGTATCTAACTTACAATTAGATTTAGGATGTTATTAAATAACCTCAGGTTGAATTTTGTCACCATAAATTAACTAAAATTTTTTCTAATAATTCATTTACATTTAAATAAATAAGATTATACATATATGCTTTTTAATATATAATTTAAAAATATATCTAACGACTTAATTTTAATTTGCACTAAATTATTCAGAGGTTAGTAAGTAATAGTGCTGTCTTTACTGTATTGTAAACATGATGGGGACATTAATAATTGAGTCAATATCTTTTGCAACTCGTTGTTTATTTACTGGGATTCAATAATATAAGAAATACTGAAAGTTGCAAAATCTATAATCCTCCTTAAGAAAACCATTGATTTTTTATTTCAGTCTATCAGGTATTCTTATAGCTTGAGATTCTGGGATCGATTGATTGGTGAATGAAAATAAATTAGTTCATTAAAGTCTAAACTTTTGTTATAGGTAATATCCGATATAGTCCTAGACAAATTTATGATGAAAACACTTAAGATTTAGACATTTTTACTTTCCCTAAACAAATTAGACGGAAAAGGTTATGTATCAAGTTCTAAAAAAATCGACAACAAGAACTACATATTTGCATTTAAGAATCACTACTTACTTTCAGTACAGTATATGTAGTGTTAATGTAAATTTAAAAAATAAATTAAAATGAATGTTTATCCTTAACATTTACCCTAACGTAGTTCCTTTTGAGCAAACAAGATTTTATTTTTTAAGATTTTCTGATGATTCGTTATAAAATAATAATCTTCCTAAGCCATCAATAGAGATTTAAATTTGTAAACACTGCTTAAATTTTTGATATAAAACTATGTATTTTTAACAAAACATAAAATATGTTCACTAAGCGACAAAAATTGGCCATCTGCTTACTAGCAAAATTATGTTTGAGATTAGAAAATTATGAACTAAATTTTTACATAAAATAAAATCCAATTGTCTTTTTGTTCTTGTAACCATTACTATATTGTCACGAAGATTCGAATGAACACACCGTTTAATCTAACAGACGAATTTATTAAAGATTAGTAGAAACTCGCAATCTTGCAAGATCGAGAAGTTGCCTATAACTAGGGGGTATCAGATTTTATACCCGAACAGAATATTCGCGAAATAACTAATTTACATAATAAAGGAAGATCTAGAATGTTAGAGAACATAAGGCAACAATAAATAACATTTTTAAATTAAAAACCCATACTTTGGATCAACCTCCATGGTAAGCACCGCACCCACAAACTTTAGGTCTGGATCTCGTACTCTGGCCATTCGGCCGCTGAGCACGTTGGCAAACTTTCTTTATACGGCAATATTATATTAATATGCTTTATTAAAGCGAGCAATACAATTCATTTTATAGCAAGATAAATGCAAATTTACCTTACATTTTCAAACATCTTAAATTTCTTAAAATGCTGGATACCCTCAAATTTTGATTTACAGAATAAAACAGATAATATTTTTTCACCTGAATAGCATTTAAAAATTTATATTCTATTTATTATATACATTTCAAAAGTTTTCTTGCAGGTAAGTGAAATTTAATTTTGTTTTCCATTTATGTAAGTAAAAAATATACCACTTGAAATGAAACAAAATCTTTTTTAAATGTAGATCGTTATTAAAAAAACTTGAAAAAATTTAATTATGAAAGGAGCAAAGCTTCTTATATAAGAATCCAATTTTAAGGCATCGCAAAAAGGTTTATATGATAAACAATTTACGTGTACAAAGGGACTGTGTTCTCTTAAAAACATTTTCTTTAAGCTGAAAGTTTCTCTAATTATACGTATAATATATTTTTCTAAGAAATGTGAGTATAATTCTGTATCTAATCAGCTAGTATAAAATGAACCTTTTAGAGCCTTAGTAAACATATATTTCCTATAAATATAATGTTGAAAAAGAAGATCACTTTGTGCTTCCTAAACAAGCTGAAAGTCATTTCACATTTCAGCATCAGTAGTTTTAAAGATATAGGTTGTTTTGCTAAGATTTACATTCTCACGGGATTTTAAACGTAGCAGGAGATTTAAATTCCGGATGGGAGAGTATTAAGGACATTACATACAGTAGCTTTTAAAGGTTAAAGTAGATAAATTTCTTTCAGTAACTATAGTAGAGTTTTATTAGTTTTGATAATTCCATAGATTTGACATTTAAAGAGCCACTTTCGTAGGAAGACATATCTTAAAGTTATAAAATTGCTATTTTCAAACGTCATATTTCACCTGTTTATAATATTACTTTATTTCTGATCTGCATTTCTAACAGTAATAATGTAGAACATATTTATGCTGAGTACTTTAGTTTTTTTAGTTGTAGTTTTAAATTTTGAATTGGTTATTGTTTCGAACTTTACCATGATTAGCTTGGTGTCGATTTCCGAAGAAAGTTTGGATATATTCTTGTTGCTTCAAAACAGATAGTGGCGTCCAGCGTCTATATCAGTGGTTTCAAAAGTGGTTCCAATGGACTCACAGGGGTCCATATTACCGCTGAAGGAAGTATGCGATACATGAAAAATAATTTGGGGGTTTGCATGAACAGCATTTGTGGGATAACTGACGATTTAAAACGAAGCAAAATAATGAGAGTTATTTATCATTTGGTATCGAGAGTATAGAATATCACTTGATGCAAAAGTTTACATATTTGTTTACACCATTGCTTACTGTTGATCATATAAACGCTCTCAATTTTATTTTATCATTTTCAGAAATGCCTCGCCGTGCAGCTTTTGGGTGTACTAACAACAGTATAAAAGATATATTCAAGGCAAAAAAAAAGCATCTTTCATCATTTTCATGGCTTACCAAGTTGAAAAGAAAAAAATTCGTTCTTATTGAATATAGCCACCTTTGCTATGAGCATTTTATTTTAGCTCGTTTCAAATATAGTTAATTGTGAATCACATGTGATATACAAGCGTATAAAGCATTAGATGTGTTTATAATATGTAGTGTACAGGACAGGCAAAGGGTTGATAAAAAAGGATATTTTGCATTAAAATCGGAACTAAAGCATCATAAGATATAGTAGCATGTAAAATATGTTATAAGATAAAAATAACAAGCAAGTTACTTAGTATTCATTTGCAACAGTAATACTTACATTATACGTAATTTTCTTGTAATCTGCATAAACTGAAGCTTGAATAACAAGTATTTGACTGTTTACCTGTAAAAATTTAAACATGTTCACAAAATTCGACTTGAATAACTTTGCGCCAAGTATACTATGCTTTAAAACAGTAGACTGTCCATGTGATTCGTTTGTTTTCGATATATACTTTTGAATAATTTTGAAAGAAAAATCCTAAATTGGTAAAGGTTAATCAAAAATGGAAGAAGCCATATCAGTTTATGTGCAATGTAAAATATTAAGGTAAGAATTTAGACCAAAAGTTTACCATACACACTTTTCTATGAGAAAGCGAGCAGGTGGAAAAAGCAAAATGTGGTTGTGCCTAACCCTCATTGTGACCCATTTTCGTGTTTGTTAACACTTTGACATACAATGTGCATCTCATGTGCCGAAGTAGACTTTGAAGTCTCCGAGAAGTCAATAGCTCTCTCCGACAGACTTCGTGGAGCTTTATATTAAATTTTATACCGCTACTTAATTATTGTCCATTAGCATCCTAAATAAACCTCATTCAATGTTCCATAGTAAAGTCAATTTCAAAATACGACGTTCTCTTACTCAATTTGCACGAAATTGTTTAGATGAGCCAGAACTAAATAGTATTATACATCAAATTCCGTTTTACTTGTAAGTCAAGCGGTTAAGGTTAAAACAAAGTAGCAATTAATAATGTATTAGCAAATGTTTTATTGCCTTCTTTTTCAACACAGGAATACTTCGCCCATATGACATAACCATTACCTCACTTAGTTTAACGTTTCTTCCTAATATCTTTTCATAAATGAATGATTCCCTGAATATCTGACATGAAGATTATAACCTTTAATGTGGAGGATTATTTGAAAATTTTTTTCTATGTATATATTTCGTAACAGCATCGAATAGGTATGTCATACCTTGTTCAAACATTTCTGTTACATTTTGTGAGTAAGGGATAACGTTTTAAATCAGTGCTTTAAGGGAGCGTTATCACAGTTGTGATGAGGAAATCTAATATTTATGGAGTTTAAAAGAATACTGTTTCTTCGAGAGAAGTATTTTCAAGGAAGAATATGTAGTAATAGATGGTGATGTAATTAATAGTTATTATGAATCATCAACTGAAATTGAAGCGAACGATGAAATGACAGATGCTGATTCAAATAAAAATAAATAATATTTAGAAAGAAAAACAATATAAAGATCAGAGAAAAATCTACTTCTAATGTTAAGATAGCTGTACTCCTATATAACAAAAGTTCTCTTAGGCAGCGATTTTTATTATATAGAAATTTATACTATACTTTTAAATATATTTTACAGTTTCTATATATTTTAATGCAAAAGAAACTGAGGACATTACAGTTTAACTTATTTCTTATATAAGTTAATTTTGGTTAAATTATGAATGAGTTAAAATATAATTGGCATGGAAAATAAGCGAGTTTTAAAACTCATGTGCTGCTATCTGTTGTAAAACGGGAAGGTATCAAAGGGTTTTACTGCGCTACAGGGTAAGTGGAGGTGATTTAATATTGGGAGTGTTAACACATTATACACGAGCTTAGCGGGGGAATCGGACGAAATTTGCATTATTCGCGAAGCATTATATTATGTTTTAATTGATTATAAATGTGTTAATTTTTACAAAAAAGAGATTACTCGCTAACGCAGATAACGATTGGCACGCCAAGTGGGTAATCGCCCGCTCCCGCATGTAATGTGTTAAAGAACGTTTGATGAGTCTACAGCAAACAGTGTAAATTTCTATGAATAACAAGCAAATGACTTATATATATATATGTATATATATGTATATATATATATATATATATATATATATATATATATATATATATATATATATATATATATATATGTATATATATATGTATATATATATATATATATATATGTATATATATATGTATATATATATGTATATATATATATATATATTTATATATATATGTATATATATGTATATATATATATATATATATATATATATATATATATATATATATATATGTGTATATATATATATATATATATATGTATATATATATATATATATATATATATATATATATATATATATATATATATATATATATATGTGTATATATATATATATATATATATATATATATATGTATATATATATATATATATATATATATATATATATATATGATGAAGATGATAATGATTCCAGAGCAATTAAGATCAGTAGCAATGATGCTTTTGTGTGTTTCTCAAAAGATCTTCTTTGGTTGGAATAGTGGTATTCCTCTGAACTCATGCATTTCAGAAAACTTCGAGATAGATCTGCACGACAAAGGATATTACCGCCAATTTACATAAGATGAAGCTTCCATTTAAATCATTGAAAGCTTTTGTTTCAGAAATAAATTTATTTTTATTTACAATTTTAATTTATTTAACAGTTAAAATATCAGTCATCATATCAGTTCACTGACAATATTACATATTAAACTAGATGATTATTGATCAATTCTCGATTATCCGAAAATTTCTATTATCTGAAGTAGGTTTGGTCCCAATTACTTAGGACAATTGAGGTTCTACTGTATATATACATGTTTTTTTTTAATTTTTGTTGTTAAAAATACCAAGACAAATGTCTGTAAGATAACTTTAAACAATCACCCACCTCTTGAGAGGAATTACTAAACTAAAGGTAATAATTAATTCCGGGTATTTAAACCTTCACTAAAGCTAAGTATTCAAATACTTTAACTACCTTGCAGCATAGTTTTAAGGACACATTAGAATTGCCATCAATTCTACATAATTTAGGAATGTTTTGAATGTTTCTTCGGGTAAAATAAGTCACACAAGTTTCTCTTAGCATAAATTGAATATACCCGAAATCTGAACTCACATCCTAGGGGTAAATATCATTTACCGTTTTCAAAATGCATGGCTATAACAAATATTTTAAGAAACAACCTTTAAAAATTTTAACGATAATGGGAATTGTGATTTTGAATTGGCTTTAGTAAAATATTTAAAGGAAAATAAAGAAGATATGGACATATTTGGTATTATTGTCCATTTGGTTGATATGGACATATCAACCAAAAAAATAAAGAATTATTGCAATTTTACATTTTTGTATACTAAATGTAGCGAAGTATTTTAATCGTTCAAAAACTAGAACTCGGGATTTTAAATAATCTTCACGTTTTGGAGTTCCATGAGTCCAGAAAAATCATTTTTTAAATTTATTGTACTACCATATTGCGGTTGAGATATAGCGCAGCCGAATTTAGCCTCACAATGACTTCAAAAGTTTTCAGAGATAGGAATTAGGTATTATGTATTTTTCTCTCTGTCACGTCATAATGACGACCTCTGACATCATTATGACACTAATATTGTTTCAAATATTATATTATAGAAAAATTGTAATTTTTACACACTTTTGAATTAATTTCATCAACAAGCAGTAGCAATTTACCTGCTAATTCCCTTTACTAATAAAGCATTTTCGCGCAACGTCACGAACTACTATATTGCCCTTCTCATTCATTTTCATGTTTACAACAGCCAATAGGTGAACAATAAATTAAACCTTTCCTTTGAAACAAAATCCAGAATTGTCATAAGTTGAAATGTGCCCTGTAGAGTGAAATTGCCTTAAGGTGAATGATGACTGACTCCATTTAACTTTATAAACATTTATTTGTTCACACTTAAATAGAAGTACACGCGAGAGCGTTGGTCGAGAGCGTCCTCGCCTGACGGATCCAACTCTTTGTCTCTGGTAAGCTTTGAGCGCGCATTAGAGTTGAGTTGCAGAGTTGCGTGGAAGTCGACGGCTCACCATGGAGTCTCACAGTCTGAACACTACAGCCTTATAGGATAAACCTCTGATTTGAACTATATATTTACAGCTTTATTCTCACGAAGTGTGTACACTGAAAAGTGCCAAAAGTACAAAAAGATGTGAAATGATCTGAGGAAGCAGTTTCGGTCGTTTACATTCCGAAATTCCAATTAATTAAAACTTTGATGGGATTTGAGGTGATTACTTCCCACCTTTATGATTTTACGGAATACATCTGCGATAATCAAACCAGACTTATAGGTAAGCTAACATTCCATATAGCATTAGCTCGTCAGATAATACACGATTATACTTCAAGAAAAAGGTCAGGCCATCCTGTTATTTTCAAAGAAGTGTACGGTTCTAGATGTTGAATCAGAATGAGAAATCGTATGCTAAATTTTGTTCCCGAAGAAAGATAATCCGGGAAAGTCAGCACAATGGTCCAGGAAAAGAGTAATCGCTACATGCGTGCAGATTGTGATGTAACCTTGGGCATTATACCATGCGTCTCACATTTCCATGCCAAATAATCAGCATTTTATTGAATTTTCTTTATGACAGTAAATAGTTATGTGGGAAGTATATTTACCATTCCTTAAATTTGAAAGTAAACATACATTTTGGCTACAAAAAATAAATTTCCTTAAATACCATTATTTAAATTATCATAAAACAAAAATACTAGGCAGGAATTCAAAAGGGAATTAAATGGCCCACGAAAGGGTTGAAAATATAATAACTAAAGGTGACCAACAATTATTTAATTGTGTCATATATTAATTTCTGTAGAGCAATTTGTCGCAATTTCACGAACTACTATAATGCCTACTATAATGCCCTTCCCATTCATTTTCATGTTTACAACAGCCAATAGACTAACAATAAACTTCCCTTTTATTTAAAACTAAAGCCAGAATTTTCATAAGTTGAGATGCGCCCTACTGCGTGAAATCGCCTTATTGTTGACTTTCATGAGTAAATGATAATCCTCTAATTATTGACATAATTACCGTTTAATACTTGGAATTGTGCTCTAATTTAATATGTACAATATTAAAATTTGAGTGTATACAAATGTAATGAAAAGTGCATATTTTTTCGTAGCCATGCATATAATGCTAACATCTCACGATCCCCTGAATGATAATTTACTATTAAATTCCTACTATTAATTCTCGCTCTTCCTATAAATACATATATGTATATTTTGTTCAAATTTTCAGTCATTAATAAAATACTTTTTATTCATCCATTCAAGTTCAAACTCATTTTTTAAACTTATAGTTTATGACACTTGATGTTAATACAGTTTATTATATATACTCAAATATTAATTCATGAAATAAATTTAATTCATTAATTTTAATTTTATCAGTAGACTCGCTTCTGATTTCGCCAATGCTTCGCCATTCAGTTCGCTATAAACCTAAGAATCTGTGTTGATTTGAAATGAGATTATATATGTATATACATATTTATGTTAATTGTAACTACTGAATAAAAATTATCTAAAATAAAATTTTTCTTTGTAATCAAAGTAGGAATTGACTTTAATATTGTTTTGAATATCAGTTTTTTTACCTTTTCTATTCCAAAATTACAATAGAGCGATTTCACACAACAGGGTACAACTCAACTTATGACGATTCTAGCATTCGTTTCAAACGGAAGGGAAGCCTATTGTTTGGATACTGGCTGTCGTAAAAATAGAAATGAATAGGGAGGTCATTAAAGTAGTAAGTGAACAGTAGTAAGTGAACAGTGAAGTAGTAAGTTGCGTGAAATTGATCTATTAGAAAAAAAGAAATTAATTAAAAATGCAAAAATAATGTCTGGCAACCAATGGTGTGCGGTAAGTTTTCATGCAAGGTGTGCAGAGAACATGGATTTTCCAATAAATTTTTAATTATTGAGACATCTGAGTTCTCCATTCTGAAACGGGTTATTTATTATGAATATAAATTTAAAGAATACAATAAATAAAATATTTACCTACGAGGAGTCGCGTTATAACTAGAAAAACAGCTAAACTTATGAGAATTCTACTAGCACTGAAGCAAAAATCATGTCTTTTGTTGTATGGTGTCATATCGGCGTCGAAAACGCAACGCTTCGGGCTTCCACGAAAAACTTATATGTTCAGCAAACGTAGCACCACATGGCGCCCGCAGCTGCGGTGCTTCATCCGGATGCCCATTGGTGCCTACAAACCTTGAACGTCTATTCCACGTGCAGAGGATTTCACTGCACGCTGGCACAATAGAGCGAACTGTTTCTTGTTCGGTCAGTGGATTAAATTACATTTATTAATTTTTTTTAACATTTGGAAATCATATATTCTGCGAAAAACATCTTGACAATTTTTAAAAACAAAACCAGGGATATGGTGTTACAGGTATAACTTATATACTGTCTGTAAGACACAATGAATGGTAAAATTTGGACTGTTCTGTTAAAATTCGTTTCTTTAAAACTAAACAACATCGTTTTTCATCTAATTATTTCAATAAATATAATACATCATCGAAATTAATTTACCACACTAAAACATTTCCCTTTATCTTGATGAAATACTTCTTTCATATTTTCATGAAAAAAAAATCTTACAATATATAAATTTAAACATTAACCGTCTGCAAAATCGTATGGCCAGTTAATCAGTTAAAAAACCAAAAGCGCTTCAGCACGGAAGTCCCCGCTCTAATACAACGCCTAATAAACTGTACCTGCGGATGATTCTGAATGCCAAGTGCAGGAAAAAAAGCTGCACTTGCTCAGTGCTATAGTATGCTGTGCTTCTCTAGTAGTCCATAATATAAAGCGTGATTTTCAATTTAGTGCTCAGTGCGTACACATCACAATTACCTATGTTCGTTTGCTTTTGGATGCGCTACATGATGTAGCACCTAGTACCGCACGCACTGAGGGAATACAAGCAAGCAAATCAACATAATATTTGAATATATTATAAATAATATTTATTATATACCATAAGATAGGTAGATATAAGTGCAGAAAATTATTATTCCTCATAATTTTGCTAGGGTGTGCAGTACACATCCTGCACATATTTACCGCACGCAACTGCTGGCAATGTATATACACTATAGTTAAATTATTAATCACTCTGTTTTTATTTACTATCTGCTGTCCTCTAAATATAACAGTACTAAAACCACTTGATTCTATAATTATACGAGAAAGTGGAGGGGAGGCTACTCCCGATTTTTACTTGTTACACTGCATATAATATATTTCATTAAAATAGTGAAATATGACAATGAAATTCTCGAGAGAAGATCATGCTATTAAGATGTTTGAAATATAAAAGAAATAAGCTTGTTTGCACTTCATTAATATCAATATTTATTGCTTTCAATTTTGATTAACACATCTTATGGCATTTCGATATGTATCAATTTTAACTTTGATGTATAGGGAACTAGGTAATTATAGTTTAATTTGCATTTCATTTGTCTTCTGCTTAAGATATTTCACAATATGATGACATTATTCTGTACCTTAATGCTTTTCAATGAAGGACCAGGATTGTCCCACTGCAACTAAATTCAAACCCAATATCTAGAACGTTATATTGAATTTAAACAGGAGCTAAGCGCAATATCGCAATTCTAGATTAGTTTTACCCGAGGGCTAGTAATTTATATGGTCGATTGAGTTTGATTTAAAGCGGAATATCTTACATGATAATTTATTTCTTGTCCGCTCTCTGATGATTCAAAGTTAAGAAGTATTTTCGAAATTTCCAAAGTCAGTTTATGCATTTATTATATTTTGCTTTACCCTGATAGGTCAACTAAATTTTACTGCTGTTGATTTTTTTTATACAAAAGGTTGTATAACGAATACAAAGTGACCTGCTTCACTCAGTTTCCCGAGATTTTTGTTTATGAGTACAAGATACATTACATAATAATACTACATAAAATATACTACATGAAAGTTAAATTTTTAGATGACATGACGATATAAAATAATCTTTTAACCAACATCTATTTGTGTCATTTTATTTCTTTTGTAGTAAGTTTGTATTGAAATTTGAAAAACTATTGAAATGTTAACATAACAATTCAGCGTTTGCTTCAGAGTCCTTCCGACTAAGGGTGATACCATTCTGTCCCAGAGTTCAAATTCTACTGCTGGCATGGATGTTGGTAGCCAGTCGTGATAAGCTTTACCCCAAAAGGCTGAAACTTGAAACCAATGGACTGAAAACATGAATTTAAGCGTGCAAGAATTTTCTTAGAATGATGTTTTTCATATGCAAGAAAGTACTGATAGTTGAAACTTTTTATGAGAGAAGTATTATGTAAACCGAAACAAGTCTACCACTTTCCTGCGTTTGTTAGCATATTATTAGTAGCAGGTATACTGTAATTTGTATAAATACAGGCTGAAAATATTACGTAAAAGTAAATATACATAAAAATTATACTAATAATAAATTTGAAAGGATAGAAACTAATTTTATTAAAAAATTATACACTAAGTTTTCTAATACATTCAAATAAATTGAAATATAGATGAATAATAACTAAACGTTATATATAATTAAACGTTTTGAATTTATTGAAAATACATTAGCATCAGGAGGATAAAACACAAATTTTCTTTAAAATTCTATAAATGTTAGTTTTAAAATAATTTTGCAACACATTATAAAAGAATTTCGAAAATAATATTCCATTTTCCATGTAACAGCCTTTTCTATTAAGGTATCGAGCAATTATTATTTTTACTATAAAAACGGTGCGCCCTATATCAGTGCCTCTTCTTACAAGTAAGAAAATTAAATTGTATTATCAATGCTTTAAAAAGAAATTACAGTTTAAGAGATCAAGCAGTAAGTTACGGTTTAATTAGCCCTCTTGTTACATAAAACGGACTATGCTGCTTCATACCAGTCTGCCAAACGATGGGTGATTGGTTAGGGAACTGGCTTTTGGTACCGGAGTTCATGGGTTCAAATCCCACAGTGGCATGGATGTTCGTAGCCGTTCGGAATCGGCTTTAAGTTGTAGGTCCTGGTCTCATTAGCCCTCTTGTTCCAAAAAGTAGACCATAGCACTCAAAACCAAACCATACCAGTCTATATGAATCATTTGCTCCATCACTCTGTAATTTTTTTGTTCAATTAAACAATCCCATCCTTATCAGAACATTTTAATATTAATTCTTTACCCTCTTAAGTACATGGAATTTGTAGCTATATTGCTCTTGTAAAAATATTTAAATATGCTATCAGTCAACTCAGAATTATTTTTTATACTCGATCAAGATTAAATAATTTGTGGTAACATATACATCTCAATGCGTAGATTTAGTAAGAAAAACTTGAAAATATCAAAAATATTTCTGGGTTAATTTCGGATATACAAAACCCATCAGACTTAGATGACCCATACCCACATCCAACTGAAGAGTGTATGGATGCAAATGCTAAGTGGGTAGGGAAAACCTTTCGACATTATTCATTTTAACCCCTTCCAGGTTCATTTTATTTCGGGATTATGGTTCAAAAATGTCAATTTTTTATGCTTATTTTTATACATACATAACTTTTCAAACATAATAGCATCATAAATATGAATGCAAAAAAAGCAATTTAAATAAATGAGTAATTTCCATGTATAGTTGGCTTTCTGTACGACAGAAATCATTTGACTTTGGAGTAAATTCACTCTAAGTATAAATATGAAGCTTAGAATACCTAGCTTTTATCTTGAATTAAATTTTATTTATATCCTTTGCATTTACATAAATGATGATTAAATTATTATTCAAAATTTGATCATATGCAATACAACAGAAAATACGGTACTGCAGAGTCCAATATCTCAATCTGGACAGTTAAACCTTGTTTCTCCCTGCTGTCGCTCTTTGAACAGTAAACAATCAAGTAGCCAGAAAAGTAAACAAAAGCATTCGAAACCATAAAAAGAACATGTGAGATAATTCGGGAAAGACTGATTGCACAGTGTAAAATTTCACAGTGCCCGAGCTACACTCGGGATGAACCAGGTTGGTACATTTCGACTGCCCGAATTCAGCTCGGGAAAAACCGGGTAGGGGTTAAAGTTACTTACTGAATTATTGACTTAAAATAAAAAAACCCTTTTTTTTATCAGTATCACTATTTTTATTAAATATTTTCGTTCATTTTAAAATTTTAAAATTTAATTTGTATAAAAGAGTAGTTTAAATTTAATATATTATAAATTTCCTTTAACTTTTTAATAAGATTTTGATTATATTCTATTCTTTTAAAGTATTCCATCTTTGTTTTGTTTTCGTTTTTTTTAATAAACACTGGAATGAGATTACATCTTATTTGCATGTAATGCTAAGGGTTGCCTCCGCATTTACAATTTGGTGAATCTAATTTTCCAATTCTATACAAGTAGGTTGGGAAACTTCCATGACTGGTTAGGAAATAGTTTAATATGCTATTTTCGAATTTTAACTTTTGTTCTAATATTGACATTATAGTATAGGTTGCTGTTCCTTTTTCACTATTGTCCCAATAATCTTGCCAATCTTTATTTATGTATTCTTTCATATATTTTTTAAGTATTGTTACCGGGAGCTGTATAGGTTTGTAATTTATTAATTTAGTGGTGTTCTTTGCTAAAATATCTGCATATTCATTACCTGTATTCCCCGTATGAGCTTTGATCCATATTATATTAATTTTTCGGTTATTCGTGTTTTTGCATTCTTTTTTGTATCTTGGTAATTAATTTTAATTTTCGTACTAATTGTTCTAGGCTCTTGATTACGGAAGGACTGTCAGTATAAAAATATATATTTTTTTTTACTCAATTGTTTTATCTTTCTAGGGGAATCAAGTATAAAACCCATCTGACTAGGGAAAGTTAAAATATACAAATTATTAATTTTGTAAATTGCAAAAAATGAAACAAATAGATTAATTCCTCAGTGGATAGTAAATGCGGGAAATTTCTGTATGTTATAAAAATGAAAATTTATATGTTTTTCTATTGCTAATATTTAGCTATAGAGAAACAGTGAATTTCTATAGCATTGAATTTCTATATCTAATATTTAGGACAGGATAATTGTGTTATAATGTCTACTGGATATGCAATTTTAGTAACATAAAAAAGACAAAATACGACCATAAAATAGCCTACGGCAACAAAATGGACAAAAATAATTGTAAAACTACACTAAAATATAATAATATAAGTAAATCCTAGTAACCTTTCTAATTGCATACATATACCAAATAGAAATCACTAACATTTACGAAAGATAAGCAAAAATAATAATTGCAATCTTCATATAAAGTTCGAATGATGTCCAAAGTTTCCAAGAGAAACATCAAATACTAGCATATAGCTCGTCATATGAAGGAATCTGTAAATTTTTCATTTTCTAGAATTGTAAAGTACTCTATGAGGCAGGTAAAAAAATGGTTTGTATTTTGGCTGAGAATTATCAGGTATACGCTCAATAATTTGTTTATCTTCATACTCCTCTAAAGTCTTCCGATACTGTGAATGCAGTTTAGAATCACGTTGAATTCATTTAGAAAGATAATTCAAAGTTTTCTTAGCTACGTCGAAATTATCATTAAGTTCTTCAGTTTTTTTTGCCACAGTAATTAATGGAAGCAAAGGAATGAAACTATCACCCGGTAGGCATGGGCCGAGCCCTCTAATCCAGAGATTTCTTTCAATAAACTCAAAAATGAAGGCGAGCAGAAAAATTAACAGCTAAACGGTGAAAGGACACATAAAAATAGACCAGAAGGAAGTTTAAGGATACAACACATGAAATGTTTATGTGGCCCGGGACAAAATACGTGAATTTAATATAATAAAAATAATAAAATCATAAAAAGTTGAAAAAATAGTAAAAGTTTATTTTAAAAATAATAAAACAACTTTAGGAATAAGAATGTTTTGTTTAAAAAAAGCAGAAAGGATTAAATTAATTAGACATTTATAATAATTTGGCAACGTCTAGGACAGAACCGTCAATCCTAGAAGTACGACAACCAAATGGGCAGACACTCGACTGAGCGTGCCATGCCATGCCTACACATAGGGAAGAAACTAAATAGAGTATATGAGGGTCACGTATGTGATAGAACGGACAGCAGAGGCTTTAATATTGACAGTGTTTATTTGGTGGTATATATGAATGATATCCAAAATGATAAATTTAATCTCCTGTTCTTAACAGGGGAGAATAAAGCTTGAAATAATACCATTAAACGTCCAAAAAGTGGTGATGGGGTGGATTTCGAACTCGTTGTGAATTTTGATAACCATAAGTCATAAAAAATACAATATGGATTCCTGTATCCATTCCAGGCACAACCACTTCATAAATTCACGGACAGACAACTTAGGCTATTATTATACAGGGGATTGGGTAGCAAATAAGGAAAAGAAATCTAGACTTCACATGCGTTGATTCATAGAATGGCGATTATATGGCGATATGAGAATACACCTGTAAAGCGTAGATGTGACGACTACATGATGACTTCCATATGCAAAGATTAAAACTGCAGATCCTCAGCAGTTAAATTTCTAAAAAAAAACCGAAAAACTTTCATCTTTTGTTATTTTAGTTTAAAACTACGTTTCAAAGTACAACACCTAAAATTAATCATAACAAAATTGATTATATGCCCCTTTAAATAATGATTCTAAATATTGTTCACTATAATTGGTATCCTTTTGAAATTTATCAGAAATAAAAGGACTGTTCCTCATATTTCGTAATGATAATTGGTAATTAACTTCCAAATAATTATATAGTAGTTAACTGATGATTAATTTGACATGGTATAAAGTGGACTTTCGTCCGGTCTTAACGGACAGCTAATTATAATTTGTAATCAGTCACCATGAAAATACAAGGTACTTAATCTGCGATTAGCAGTCAATAATCAGTCATGGTGTAATGAGAATATAGAGATATTTTACAAACAAGGTTGTTTATAAAATCAGGAAAGCTGCATCTTTTCTTGATTACACACTTGCACGCATACAGCACCACAGCCATTACGTCTGGAAAATAATATTTGGAAGATATTTCAGCCAAAAATTTGTTTAGTTATTAAAAGAAAGCTTAACAAATGTATGCTTAAGCTTTTTTTAGGTAAAAGTTTGATATAGAAGTTTTAGCTTTATGAAGTTACAATTGGATAAAGTACAGATTTTTGTGTCCATAAGTTTTGTACATTTACTGAAACATATTGTAAAAGAATGTGCATTGATTTTTAACATGCAGAATATTAAATTTCTTGTAATATTCCTAATTATATTTTATGACATTTTACAATTCATTTCTTAGTTAAAAATAGTGAAATATTGGGGAGAGTATGGGTGCGCAGTCCAGTTTGATCCCTTAGAACTCCCTGAAATTAAATTACTTTACGACCTTCTATGTCCCACAATGCTCAGAGTTCTCAGAAGAAAACTTGATACATATTTGATAAGTGATATGCTGGGCTCTAATGGTATGTGACTGACAGAAACGTTACGAAGATGTGCATTTACTAATACACAATCTGTAACAATACATAGTTTCATTTAAAATAATGAACTATAAGAATTACTTAGCTTTCTTTTCAAATACATCAATTAGATGAATAATACCTTTAAACATTTTACAATTTGAAGTCATAATTAACCTTACCTTAAAATATAATTTTTTAAAGATTTTACATAAAAAAATCAAAATAATTCATTCGAGATCTGGTAAATGATTTTGACGTATCCGGTTTGGGTCTAGTTTTTCATTCGTTATTTTCAATTAATAACGATTCTAATTCATATGTTATGCATATTTTAACACCCAAAATAACTGAAAAAGTAAAACAAATAGCAAATTTTGTAATATTTATAAAACCATTTTTTCATCTCGTTCTTTCATGAAATTTCTTTTATAAGAAGGTGAAAAGTCATAATTAGCAATTTTCGGAGGAATTTGAGTAAATTTGCATCTGCAAAATTACTTGCATGCTTGCATTGCTTGCATTTGAGTAATTTTTCATCAATTTTACATATTTAAAATATAATAAAAATTATGACTAAGTAATGTTTTTGTAACATGTGTTTTTTTATAACAATAAAGGCATTCTAAAATGATGTATTTTCACTATCATGCTTAATTCAAAAGAAGCTTTTCGTGATTAATTTTTCATACTGTAAGCAGAAAATTTTCTAGTAGATGGTACTGATTATCCCAATTTTACTGATTATCCCAATTTTTTTTATTTAAGTTGAAAAAATTAAATAATTTGTAGAAATAATTTAAAGTAAATATATATTTCTAGATCTTTTTAAAACCTAGTTTTGCATAACTGGGGCAAATTTTTTCTGTATCATGTGATAAAAATTGTATATAGATACCTTTAAATGCAAATCATACAGAAGTAAAAGAACTTTCCCATAGGTTAAGCTTATAAATCTTTAAAAATCCAATAGGACCGGTACATAGCTATCTTAAAATAATAATTTAAAGTCTATGTTTAATTTGGCTTTCAACCTTAACTCTTCTCCTACTGATGATTTAATATTTTTTCAAAATAAGTAAAAATGTGTATTTTTATTCTGTAATTATTGATATATGATTCGGTTTTACCCAAAATTTTATAACATCGTAACCTGAGTTTTTAACTGCGATTGAAAGCAAAGAATAATGGTTATAGTAACACAGTAATACATGCACAGTATATAGGTTGTTTTTAAGGTAGACACCTTACCATTCCATCACATTATAAGTTCTAAAATATTTGAAAGTCAAAATGAGAGTTTAAATTTAGCAATTAAACAAACTTTATTTACTATGTTGATTTTCTTAATTTGTTTGCCAAACTCTACCAAAACATCTATTGAACTATTACGGTGAAAGTTTGGAAAATATTGGAAAGGTAAAATGGTTAAATTAATGGTAATTTACTTCACTGAATGATACACTCACAGATAGCTGTGACACAGAAACAACATTACGCCGTTGATGCCGAGTTGCCTTACCAGTGCGACGCATTCTTGTTTCAGTTTTGATTCAATAGGCAGTTTCAAAGTCAACTTATTACTGAAAAAATATACTTGAACAAAACTTGAAAGAGAATATGCCCATCGCCATATAAGAAACACATTTTTATATTTAATCATAAATTATAAAACATAAAAGAGAAAAATAGATTTTATATAGGTATAGGTTGATTATTAAAGAGTCCACCGACAATGCAATGTTTTTACAATTTTGTCATGAATGTTCACCATGGCACAAACCGTTATTTCAAATTTACCTAGTTGAACCATCAGTATTTTTTTAAAGCACCATTTATATTCGAATAGCAATGTTCTTTAGAATCAATTGGTAAGTCTCATTTGAGAGTGAAAAGGGCACATTCTTTTCATTTTATCAATTATTTGAATCATTGATACAGAAAAGAAAAAATGGAGGTATATGACTTGAACACTCAGCTTGTGTACAGAATAGTTTTGTCATGTGAGTGAACACTAAAATTTTATTTTATTTTCATTTAGTATTTAATTTTCTGGGTATTTATCATTTATCTAAGTATTTAATTTTGAATTTGGGAACTTTTGCCTCCCAAAAAATGTATATGTCGAATTATGCCTTAAAATTCCTATAATATCGATTAGTTTCTAAAATTTTTCAAGTTCATTTCAAACTTTTTTTCTATAAAGACTCCGTATCTCTGAATTGGAACATTAACCTTCATAAATTTGAAGCATGAGCATCCATATATCATTCTTTCCCTTTTTCAATTTCAGTAATGCAATTGAGGATTATCTAAGTAATTCTTAACTGTGAATTATTATTTTGCCACGTTTCTGGTCTAACAAACGAAAAGATAAGAAAAGTCTAATTGTATCCTGAAAAAGGTGATAAAACATAGGAGGACACAGATATTTCAGAAGTCATAATGGAATATTTAGAAAAATCTCAAAATATTCAGATTTATAAAAAAAAAAATTGTTACCACCATATAATAAGTAATTGTAAATAAAACGTAGCATACCTAGTACAAACTTCTTCTAACACGTTTTCCTTGGTATAATTATACATTTTATTAGATTTATTATATTTTTTCATTTTATTTACTAAAGATATAGTTATTACTTGAAAAGTTTGCAATTCTGGATTAAAATACTACTTAAATTATAAGTCTTGCATATCTCAAAAACTATCTATTTTGATTTCCTTTTCCTCTCCACGATATTCGAAATAGATAAGTTTGACAGTATAACTTACATAACAAATATTTCGATACATCTCAGGGCAACGGTTACCGAATATTTGATTATCATCCTACATCTTTGTTTTTTGGATTGAATGCACTGAGAATGTTCCAAGAATAAAGAAAATTATCCTCCCGAAATCTACTAGAGAAATAAGGGAATAATTCTTCATGCGGGTGTATTTGCTTTGCAAAAAAAAAAAAAAAAAAAACTTTGATTATGTTTTGGGGCTTGACTGAACACTTACTCAATGATAAATTTGTTAGGTGGATTTTAAGTCAAGATAGACTGAAAATGTTTTGAAGTGTGCAAGTTTTTAGTCCTGTAACATACTTTTCGTGTTGTCAACTGAAAATATAATTCAGAAAAGCTTTGAAAAACCAGATAAAAGCGATGAAGTATTATTGTATTCCTGCGCTAAATTACAAGTGAACTAATACGATAGAAGTAATTTTAAATATTTTGGTTAACTGTTTTTCAGTGTCTGTTATAGCTGTACATGAAAAGTAATAATTTTTAATTATGATTTTTTCTTGATGATTTTTTATGATTTAAGATTAGAATATTTGGTTAAAATTGGCCTATCCAACCAAAACATCCCATAATGCGGGTCGCATTTTGGGACGTTCAGTGCACAAAATGATTAATTACATAGAGCTGAAAGCTGAGATATGCGATAAATAAATGCACATTATTTAAAAAAAATCCTATATAATATAATTTGAAGTAAACATTCGAGAATGCATAAATACAAATGTAGTTTTCGTCTAACGGTATATAAAACTAATAAGAAAGAAAAGACAAAATATTGCTTCATTGAAAAGAAGCATTAGTTTCCATAGACGAATGATCTCGTATTCAAGAGGTCATGAGTTTGAACTTCGGTAGCGACGATAGGATTTAAAATCGGTGTAAATATTTATTTAATTCCTTTATTTATGTTCTACTTTATTTCGTGTTTCAGGGGATTCTAGACCTTTCTTTAGTTTGCCGAGAAAAGTATTCTGGAATATTCGCCATTTCTCGGAGATGTCTTTCATCGCCTTCCCAGACAGATTTCTGGAACTTTGCTTGTTGCTATAAAAGCCACAGTTTCTCAATCACAGGAACTTCAGAGTTTAGAGTAATGTTGAATTTGCAATTGTATTTCGCTCTTTGAGTTGAGTTAATATATTAGATTAGTTCTACTTCCTGTGTGTGTTATTGTGGTCCACATTAAGCCCCTACGTGACATATAATCGTTAGTAATTTTACTATTTTTATATAATTGGTAAATTTAATTGATTTTGCAAGTTAAAAAGTAACCAAGTTTAATTCAGTGTTTAAAATTTAAGTTTTTATTACAGAAAAGTTAATTATTATATATTTTTATTACAGATTTTTAATAAAAGCGAATGTTAAAAGTTTAATATATTAGTGTTTAGTGAATCAGCAATATAAATAATGCCTTCATTAATGCCTGCTTCCCAGCTGGATGTAAGGACTTGTCATTTCCCTTTGTTGTTAATTTTTTATAGTTATCATGTTTAACAGGAGGAATGGATTTTAACAGATCCAGCAAGTCCTTTTTTCCATTGTTCCAGTTTTACTTTTAGGATATAATAACGGCTGATATACATTTTTCAAACTTTGTGATCAATTTGCTGCAGATTTTCTTATGTTAATCGAGTTAAATTGTGAATCTTTATTATACTCAAATTTGAATTTTATGAGGCCTGGTTTGAACTTTTCTAACTTAACCCAGTTTATTTTAACAATAAACATACCATAACCAGTCAAATAACCGATAATGATTATGTAAAAATCGATGGGTAATGAATTAAAGTAGAAATAAAAGAAATAGGTATGTATTAAGTATTGATATATTTAGTGTTAAGCCAATTTACGGGAAAGTCTGTAATGGTTACTTTTCTGTTAATAATTGAATTCCTAAAATTTTGTTGAATTAAAATTTTGACTAGTTATTATATTAAATGACGATTAAAACGCTTATATTTATATGACGATTATATATATAATGGATTATATTAAATGACGCTTTCTTTTTACTCGTTCTGATGTTATTGTACCGAACATATAGTAAAATAAAATGCTTTGAATTTTATTTTTTTACAGATGATTCAATAACAATAATATCTGAATCATTCATTAAATAACTGAAAAATTTCATTACTGAAAAACTTACTGAAAAATTTCAATACATTGAATCATCTTTTATTCCCGTGCTTTGAACAAGTTTCAATAAACGTATTTATATCTCTGTATTTCCCGGTACACGAATATGAATATGTAATTATTAATGATGAGTTTTTAGCATGAGACTTATAAGGCCGGATAAAATTTCTTGAGACTCACGAGATGCTTCAATTTCTGACCAAACAAATATGTAGCTTATATTTTTATTACAATCATGACAGCCGGAATTATAAATATATAAATTTTGTATATAATCCGGTACGGATGTGGTGAGTTTAGGAAAGGCTAAAAGTTTTACTAAGTCGAAAGAATGTATGAAATTTTTTTTGATTCTGCCATTCAATCAGGAGCCTTATGAGTACAAGCCCATTCTGACTCTAAGTGAGTTTCGTTTTCAATTTTTACTATTATAAATTCCTAAGCACGTGAAAACTGAATTTTTATTTGCAATGTATAAGTTTGACACATGTTTTTAGATAGTTTAAAATATAAACAAAATTTTGTAGAGAATAACTTATAGTAATATTTTTTTTCACTGGTATTACAGTTTCTTCTTAACATTTTATGACGTATAGTTCAAACATTTTCTTAATATTTAATCTAGGATTTAAATACTGTGGTCCTGGATTATGAGGTCTGGTGTAGTGACTAGTGTAGTCTGGAAAGGATTTTATATATCTTCTACATGTGTGTCATCTATTATATGGCTTGAAACATGGCCTTTCGATGATCAATCAAACACACAATTTTTCCTTTAGAACATCATTTTTGTACTCCACCGTAACTCATCTGATAAGTTTCTCTAAAATATTTTTTTTCAATTGGGAATATCATGCCTGCTTTTTCAAATGTAATCTTGGTTTTTTAGTGTTATTTGTGAGGTACCTTCATTTTATTTCTTTTACTTAAATATTGTATACAACCAATTAAGAAAGTATTTAGATCAGGTACTACAAAATACTTTCATGGTAATTTAATGTTTATTGAAAACAATGCGAATGAATTTTTCCGCATCTGTATGTTATATAAACAAATTCTATGAAAACCACAACTTGAGCCTGTCTGCTTCAAAAGTTAGATCTTATATTCAATTAATCGGGACCGAGGTGCTTATACTATGGTAATAGGTTTATATAAAACACGTGATGACTAACTATCTCATACTAATGACGTCATCACACGTGAAGAAGTGATATGTAAGATTGTTTTATAAGATAAACTAACATGACTATAAATGACATGGAAACATGGCGCTAGCCAACAGGTTTACTATAATTTAGAAACAGAATGGGAATTTCACTAAATGATAGAAAAGATTGTATTTAAGGTACGTAATTTCCAGAAATTATTGCAGAATAGAGTAGAAAGTAAAACCGATTATTCGGGTCAAAATATCATTACATATAAACATACATGTATATATATATACATAGGTAAAATTTTAAATACTTTTATTAAGTTTTATAAATATCGGTTTATAAATATAATACTGCATAATAAATCAATCGAATATTATATTCATCATACAAATCAATGCCATATTTATTTGAATTATATATTTCATTAATTCTGCAGACAGTTGCTAATTTCAAATTTTAGTGCAAAATTCTTATAAAAAAATAATTACACATAATATGTATTTGGTATAGCTATAAACAATGTGAAGTCTTTATGAAAGTTGCATGGAATCTTACTCAATTTGTTATCAATGCTCAGAAAAGAAAGAATATTGTAATTATGATTAAAGAATGTAAAATTTTTTTTAAAATGTTCAATTTGGATTACAATGCTTTTTATAATTTAAAACATAATTTTATTTTTTTCTATTATTAGTGTTGCCATATTTTTTGTTAGTATTGATTAAATTGTTTATTTATTTAAATTTGATCAGTTATTTACAGTGAAATAAATTTATTTTAAATAATTTCGTCTGCATCTGTATGTATTTTTCGATGTATTATAAAACATAACTGAATTTACATTAATCATATATGAAACATCTCTACGTATATAATATT
>CM063498.1:97511566-97526566 GCA_032207245.1 Pardosa pseudoannulata | reverse complement strand
TTAAGATGAGCTCATTATTGTTGAGACCGTATTTAAAGGGACATAGTAATGTTACGAATTTCGCAAGTTGGCATGTATTTTTGCCGTATACTGTGTATTATAATGGGTAAATCATGTATTTAGCGAGATATTGGCTCGTAGGCGATGTTTTTGGCGACAAGTTTGGCGATTTATCGCCAAATTTGGCGACTTGGTGACTTTCTTGGCGACCGTTTGTACCTAGTACTTTCTAGAATATTCCAGTTTCTCCCGAGGATATAAATACCGGGGGCCGATCCTGATCGAGTTTCAGTTAGGTGAGAAATTTGTAGAGGTAAAGACCTACGTTGTTTGGCGCTAAGAGTTATCGCCTGTGCTAGCCAGTTCTCGCTGTGTTGGCTGCTGTATTCGTGTTTTCCCTGCATTATGAATAAAGTGCTGTTATTTTTGCTGTCTCAATTCAAAGTCTACTCAATCCACGAACGCTACGCTTCATAAATTGGTAACAGTATCAATTGAACTTGGAATGAATCGGTATATTACCGTATTTTAGAATAATTATAAAATAAAATATTTCTTATCTGCTTGGAGTAATAATTTTCATAGACAATTAAAAAGCGTCTTACTCAAAAAATTACTTAGATTTACTATACGATAAAATACATTTATAAATATAAAATAGATACCTTAGGGAAGAAAATAGAATTTCACTTACCCGCAAAAATACTTTCGAAGTTTGTAAACTTGAAAATATTTTTTACATTAGGTAGAAACTAATTAGCTCCTCTATTCTGTAAATCTCAAATGTATTAATAATAATAATTTTACTCTAAATCCTGATACAGCCTAGTTTTTTTTATTTTCAATTTGTCCACAGTTTTTAATAATTTTTTTTTTTTTTTTTTTTTTTTTTTTTTTTTTTTTTTTTTTTTTTTTTTTTTTTTTTTTTTTTTTTTTTTTTTTTTTTTTTTTTTTTTTTTTTTTTTTTTTTTTTTTTTTTTTTTTTTTTTTTTTTTTTTTTTTTTTTTTTTTTTTTTTTTTTTTTCTTTTTTTTTTTTTTTTTGTTTTTTTTTTTTTTTTTTTTTTTTTTTTTTTTTTTTTTTCTTTTATTTTTTTTTTTTTTATGTTTTTTATTTTTTTTTTTTTTTTTTTTTTTTTTTTTTTTTTTTTTTTTATTAATTTTAATCTGATATATGTTTAAACATATTTAGTTTACAGGATAAAGAAGATAGTTTGATATGAAAATTTAGTTTCTAACATAAGTATTTCAAAAGTCTTGAGGGTAATAACTTTATTTTTTCCACTTATGTCCAATTTTTATATTTTATATTTATATTATTGAGGTTCTTATTTTATATTTTAAAATACTACTTGAAATGACAAAATTAAATATTTTTAAAAGCTAGAGTGTTATTAAAGGACTTGTAAAACTTCGTTTTTAAGAAGCAGAGCATTTCATTTTATGAGGAATCTATTAAAGGTGAACCATGTTATAAGGGAGATATTATTTTTCGAAAGCTACTATGTCTCCTTAAGAATATTTTAAGCATAATCTTAATCATAATCTTAAATAGATGCATTTATAGATAATTAAAGTAAATTGTTACTCTAATTCTCTATAACAACTTTAGAAAGAAACCTGAGGCTTGATATGTGATCCATTTGCTGGTTCAAAGAAATGTGGAACATACCCGATGAAGGAGAAAAAAAACTATACATAAATAACCTAGAGAACCTAACCATCTGTTGGAATATGTGTATTCTGGTGGAAAAACTCTTCATTAGTAACGAAGATTGTCATTAATTGAAACCATAGTTACGCAGAGAATTTACCAGGTGTATCTATCTAAAGGAAATAAAATAAAACAGTATAGTTGTATTAAGGAGTCAAATGCAAATATTAAAGTACAGTTTACTGAGTTTCCTAGTCTGAGAAAGCGAATTCCACTGCAGAAACGTAAAAATGATTAAAAGATTTAATTCTTTTACAAATCTTGTGTTGGTTCATTTTAGACATCAGTTTTTTTTAATACTATTCCATTTTGCAGAGACTAAAGATTATTTTTAAAGCCATTCCTATCCTTCCCAATCGTTGATAAATGTTTTTCAAAATTTGTTCGAGCATAGATTTTCAGTGCCTCGCTTGCTGATCCCCTCGAAAATACTTGTTAAAATATCTACTAAGTTGAACGGAGTTAACTTTATATTTTCGAAGGGAATAGATTCTGTTATTGTCAAAAGAAGGTGAATGTTAAATTGTAAATTCTGGAAATTTTAATAGATATTTTCAAATAGCATCTATGAAAAATTTATAAAAGAATATCTTAACAAATGTATGTTTAGTTTAAAATAAAATAAATATTCTAGTCATTGTACGAATTTATATTTAACTTTCGCCTATGAATACCATAAAAATTCTTGAATGAAATATCCAAGTTTTTTAGGAAATTACTTTAACGACACTTCCTGTTAAAACCAAAAAAGACATTCCTGCAGTAGAATACGAATGTACTGATTAACAGAGAAATGTCTTAGAAGATATAAAGAAAATTAGACTGCTTTAAAAATATGGATGAAGAAGTTATGCAGCAATGTAATAACAAAGGTTCGAAATTGGAATGTTATAAAATTTAAAGAAACAATGGTATTTTGTGTCGCGTGATCTTATAAAAATCCCAAATAAAGATAAAAGAAGTAAAAATCATAAAAAACAATAAAATTTATGTTCATGCTCTTTTATAATAACTAAATTACTAATGTCCTATTGTATAATAATTTTACATTTTCTATCCTTTGTTTTCAAACATTTCATCAAAGCTTGCATAAATTCAATTATCCGAGTCCTTTGCTTATACAGATGGAGGAGCTTAGAGACAATCCCGGTTAATAGAAAGTCTTAGAATTGTAAAGAATTAATTCTATTTTATAAAAAACTATACATAAATAACCTAGAGAACCTAACCATCTGTTGGAATATGTGTATTTTGGTGGAAAAACTCTCCCTTAGTAACGAAGATTGTCATTAATTGAAAACATAGGTACGCAAAGAATTTACCAAGTGTATCTAAAGGAAATAAAATAAAACAGTATAGTTGTATTAAGAAGTCAAATTCAAATACTAAATTACAGTTTACTGAGTTTCCTAGTCTGAGAAAGCGAGTTCCACTGCAGAAGCGTAAAAATGATTAAAAGATTTAACTCTTTTACAAATCTTGTGTTGGTTCATTTTAGACATCAGTCTTTTTTTAATTCTGTTCCATTTTGCAGAGACTAAAAATTATTTTTAAAGCCATTCGTATCCTTCCCAATCGTTGATAAATGTTTTTCAAAATATGTTCGGGCATAGATTTTCAGTGCCTCGCTTGTCTGATCCCCTCGAAAATACTTGTTAAAACATCTACTATGTTGAACGGAGTTAACTTTATATTTTCGAAGGGAATATATTCTGTTATTGTCAAATATTAAATTGTAAATTCTGGAAACTTTAATAGATATTTCCTAATAGTATCTATGAAATATTTATAAAAGAATATCTTAACAAATGTATGTTTAGTTTAAAATAAAATAAATATTCTAGTCATTGTACGAATTTATATTTAACTTTCACCTATGAATACCATAAAAATTCTTGAATGAAATATCCAAGTTTTTTAGGAAATTACTTTAACGACACTTCCTGTTAAAACCAAAAAAGACATTCCTGCAGTAGAATACGAATGTACTGATTAACAGAGAAATGTCTTAGAAGATATAAAGAAAATTAGACTGTTTTAAAAATATGGATGAAGAAGTTGTGCAACAATAAAAAAGATTCGAAATTAGAATGTAATAAAATTTAAAGAAATAATGGTATTTTGTGTCACGTGATCTTATATAAATCATAAATAACAATAGAAGCAAAAATCCTAAATAACAATAAAATTTATGTTCATGATCTTTTGTAATAACTAAATTACTAATGTCCTATTGTATAATAATTTTACATTTTCTATCCTTTGTTTTCAAACATTTCATCAAAGCTTGCATAAATTCAATTATCCGAGTCCTTTGCTTATACAGATGGAGGAGCTTAGAGACAATCCCGGTTAATAGAAAGTCTTAGAATTGTAAAGAATTAATTCTATTTTATAAAAAACTATACATAAATAACCTAGAGAACCTAACCATCTGTTGGAATATGTGTATTTTGGTGGAAAAACTCTCCCTTAGTAACGAAGATTGTCATTAATTGAAAACATAGGTACGCAAAGAATTTACCAAGTGTATCTAAAGGAAATAAAATAAAACAGTATAGTTGTATTAAGAAGTCAAATTCAAATACTAAATTAGAGTTTACTGAGTTTCCTAGTCTGAAACAGCGAGTTCCACTGCAGAAACTAAAAATGATTAAAATATTTAATTTTTATAAATCCTGTGTTGTTCATTTTAGGCATCAGTCTTTTTTTTTTAATACTATTCTATTTTGCAGAGACTAAAGATTATTTTTAAAGCTATTCCTATCCTTACCAATCGTTGATAAATGTTTTTCAAAACATGTTCGGGCATAGATTTTCAGTGCCTCTCTTGTCTAATCCCCTCGAAAGTACTTGTATATGTACTAAGTTGAACGGAGTTTAACTTTTTTTTTATTAATAGATTCTGTTTATTGTCAAGAAGATGAATGTTAAATTCTGGAAATTTTAATAGATATTTCAAAATATTTTAATGAATATTTATAAAATGAAATATGAAATGTTTACAACAAATATCTTACCAAAAGTATGTTTAGTTTTAAAATAAAATAAATATTCTAGTCATTGGATGAATTTACATTTAATTTTAACCTATGAATTCCATAAAAATTCTAGAATGAAATACCAAGTCTTTTTTTTAGGAAATTACTTTAACGACACTTCTTGTTAAAACTAAAATGCCACATTAAAGTTGTTAAAATAAAATCGATACACATAAATCGAAATTGTACCAAGCAAATGACCCTCTTCTATTCTTGAAAATAATGAGGGATTATACTCTGTTAATAGTCTAAGGAAAGTTCATTTCGCTAATAAGTCACGATTAAGCTGTTCACTTTAATTTTGCTAATAATGAATAAATGAAGGATAACAATTTTTCAGTACTTTCGAGGTTGAGATTTAGGTCATACCAGCTTCTAATTGTTTTTAATGTAAAATATTTTATAATTTTTTAAATCTTCAGAGTGTTACTCCCTGTCGGATAAAAGTTACAGCCTTTCATTAACTGATTAATTGAGATTTACCAGATAGAATTATCTTGCGCTGTGATGCTAGCTGTGCCATAAAAACAGCCGAAGAAAAACACATTTATGAAAGTAAACAAATATTTAACTGTCAAAATGCCATCTCAGATTTATTTTATGTAAGCAATTATTTGGTTTCCATTTCTAATGAATTACATTTATGTGACCCAAGAAAGTTGGACTTAAGGCTTTATAGCTGTATAAATAAACATTAAAACATTGTTTTTGTTGTTATACAAAACAATGCTATACTTGTTATCGTATTATGATGATTATTTATATTTGTGATATTTGTGAGCGGTAGCTCAATCGGCAAAGGCAATGATCTTTGCGGGTTCGGAACCAGAGCTGACCTAAGATCCTTCGTGTTCTTTAAAGGTGACTAGGTCAAGTAAAATATGTTACTAGTCACAATGTTCTCCAATTTCTCAATTAATACCTCAGGGTTAAATATTGTTTTTCATCTTAAAAGACAGGACACCTGATTTTGAATTCTTAACTTGCTACAGGGGATAAGGCTTTCGGCCAAGGTTCCCCAGTCAACTCTTCAATAGCTCTTATAATCATATTAAATATAAAGAGAGTAACTGTGACTTCAGAGAAAACTGTTACCTCATATTCTCATTCTAAATGTGCCATAAATATAGTTCAAGAAAAACACATTTATGGAAGTAAACAAATATCAAACTGTCAAAATGCTATCTCAGATTTATTTTATATAAACAAATATTTGGTTTCCATTTCTAATACATTACATTTTTGTGATCCAAGAAAGTTAGACTTAATGCTATATAGCATTATAAATAAACATTTTGAATTTTTTTTGTAGTTACTCAAGTATGCAATACATGTTACCTTATTATAATGACCATTGATATTAAATCATTAGAGGAGCTTTGCTACTTGAATCTCCCTTTTCTGCTGTACAGCTATTATAAAGTATCTGATTTTATATTGTTACTCGACATATTTATTTTCTCATAAGAAAGTGATGTTATTTTTTAATGATTTTTATAATTAAACTGTGAAACTGGGTAAGCAATTGTTTGGTATCTTATAATTATATAAAATATAAAGAGAGTATCTGCGACTTATTAGATAAAACTGTTACATCACGTTCTCATGCTATCTATGCCATAAAAAAATTCAAGAAAAACACATTTATGGAACTAACAAATATCAAACTGCCAAAATGCCATCTCAGATTTATTTTATATAAACAAATATTTGGTTACCATTTCTAATGAATTATATTTTTGTGACCTAAGAAAGTTAGACTTAATGCTATACAGTGTTATAAATAAACATATTTTGTTAATTTTGCTTGTAGTTACTACTTGTAGTTTTTCCTGTAGTTCTTGTAGTAGTAAATAATGCCATACTTGTTATCTTATTATAAGGATTACTTATATTAAACCATTAGAGGAGCTTTGTACTTGAATATCCCATATTCTGTTGTACAACTATTATAAAGTATCTGATTATATATTATTACACGACATATTTATTTACTCATAAGAATATTAAAGTGTTACTTTAATGATTTTTATAACGAAACTTTGAAACTGAGTAAACAATTGTTTGGTATCTTATAATCATATCTAATACAAAGAGAGTAGCTGTGACCTTTTAGATAAAACTGTTACCTCACGTTGTCATGCTAAATATGATATAAAAAGAGTTGAATGTAAATATATTTATGGAGTTAAACAAGTATCAAACTGTCAAACTGCCATCTAACTCAACTATCAAAATGACTGGTGAAATGAAATTGTCATGTGTCAACTGTCAAACTGTTGTCATCTAGTTGTCAGTAAAAACGTTGAACATTGCTCTCAAAACCAGAAAACCGTTTTCACATGCATGATTTATTCGTGTGAATATAATTTGTTTATCAGCAAAAATTTCCCATGTGGTTAATATTTTACCTGCCAATAATCCCTATATATATATATATATATATATATATATATATATATATTATATATATATATATATATATATATTAATATATATTCTATATATATTTATATATATATTTATATATATATATATAATATATATATATATGTATATATATATATATATATATATATTTATAATATATACATATATACATTTATTATATATAAATGTATATATATACATATACAATATATATGTATATATATTTATATATATACATGTATATATATTATATATATATAATATATATATTTTACATTTTCTATCCTTTGTTTACAAATATTACGGCAAAGTTTGCATAACTTCAAATATCCGAAATTTTTGCTTTAAAAATCATAAATAACGATGAGAGAAGTAAAAATCATAAATAACAATACAATTTATGTTCATGCTCTTTTATAATAACTAAATTACTAATGTCCTATTGCATAATAATTTTACATTTTCTATACTGTTTCCAAATATTTCGGCAAAGTTTGCATAAATTCAAATATCCGAGGTTTTTGCTTTAAAAATCACAAATAACGATAAGAGAAGTAAAAATCATAAATAACAATACAATTTATGTTCATGCTCTTTTATAATAACTAAATTACTAATGTCCTATTGCATAATAATTTTACATTTTCTATCCTTTGTTTTCAAATAAAAAGTTTGCATAAATTCAAATATCCGAGGTTTTTGCTTATCCGGAAGGAGGAGTTTCGAGACAATCCCGGTTAACAGAAAGTCTTAGAATTATAAAGTATTAATTCTATTTTATAAAAAATTCTATAAAATATGTTAGAAATGTAAAGAAATATATTGCATAATTTATATAATAAGTCCTTTAAGTAAGAAAGATGCGTGCAGCGAGAAAGTTAGATAAAGCTGGAAAGCTTATTTGATGTTACTGAT
This sequence comes from Pardosa pseudoannulata, assembly GCA_032207245.1. Taxonomy (NCBI): domain Eukaryota; kingdom Metazoa; phylum Arthropoda; class Arachnida; order Araneae; family Lycosidae; genus Pardosa; species Pardosa pseudoannulata. Next base: position 97,518,468 of record CM063498.1, on the reverse strand, counting down.
ATCGGTAATATCCTTTCAGAATACATCACAGCGGAATTCTATCAGGAAAGCATCTATTCTGCACTTCTTCTCTTTCTCCCTATAATCTACGCTCCAATGCTATATATCATTAAATCTCAATTTTCCTGGAAATATCAATTTTTCGTTTGGAAGTTGTCTTCGACAGAGCAGCTTTTTTTTTCTATCTCTTTGAATGTATAAATCACTCCCTTCCTGCAGTGTGATAAATGCATAGGTGAAAATTAAATGGAGTGTGCCAAAAGTAGACTTTGTTATTAATCTTAAAAATAAATTTGTTTTTTCCGCCCCATAACCTTATAGAACAAATATTTCAAACGATGACTGGTGTTTATCGCAAATAGTGATGGGACTGCATTAGAAAATAGCTACGCCCGCTTTAGAATTTCTGTAATGCGAAAGTTGATAAAAAGTAAAAAAACATGGCTTTATCTAGAATTCAATTCAATTTCCACATAGAAAAATAAGTATAAAATTCCCTATATATTTAAAGAATTTTCCTCATAATTCAAGATATAAACTGTAATTTTCACATTCAATCCTTTAGATGAGCTATTGTACAGGCACAAGTTTAAGTAAATATATAATGAACATGTCTTTTTATGTAATATAATGTACACATTTAAATATATAAATTATATTTTTTGTATTCATTCTCTTACACGAGCTTTATTGTTTCTGCCAGCGTATAGTAAACGTATGATAAATGAGTCTATCATATATAACATTAAGTAGGAATGATAAATAATGTACATGAAACATTATCATAATAAATTAAATATTAATTTTTTTTAATTACCTTCCCTTGATTTCAAGATGAGTTTCAAGGGGTATTCAGAGATATTTTAAAACTATCAACAAATGTCCCAAAGATAATAGTAAAAACGTAATACTTGTAATTATCTTAGTCTGAAACATTAAGTTAGTGCTAACTGATAATATTTCAATTTCGTGGAACTCTAGGGTACTCAGAGAGATTTTTAAAACTATTAACAAATGTCACTAAGATAATAATTATTTATGAAATCGATAAAATACTTGTAATTATCTTGACCTCTGAAACAAAGTTTAATGTTAGTGCTTAACATTCGGCAGCGATGCCAACAAGTTTCTACTTTGGCGGAACACTAAGGTGTTCAGAGATATTTTAAAACTATTAACAAATGTCACAAAGATAATAGTTATTTATGAAATAGATAAAATATTTGTAATTATCTTGACCTTTGAAACGAAGTTTAATGTTAGTGCTTAACATTCGGCAGAGCTGCCAAAACTTTTCTAGTTTTGCAGAACTCTGGGGTATTCAGAGAGATTTTAAAAGTATTAATAAATGTCACAAAGATAATAGTTATTTATGAAATCGATGAAATACTTGTAATTATCTTGACCTTTGAAACGAAGTTTAATGTTAGTGCTTAACATTCGGCAGATTTGCCAAAACTTTTCTAGTTTGCGGAACTCTGGGGTGTTTAGAGAAATTTTAAAACTTTTAACAAATGTCACAAAGATAATAGTTATTTATGAAATCGATGAAATACTTGTAATTATCTTGACCTTTGAAACGAAGTTTAATGTTAGTACTTAACACTCTGTAGCGTTGCAAATAAGTTTCTAGTTTTGCAGAACTCTGGGGTAATCAGAGAGATTTTAAAAGTATTAACAAATGTCACAAAGGTAATAGTTTTTTTTATGAAATCCATAATATGCTTGTAATTATCTTGACCTCTGAAACAAAGTTTAATGTTAGTGCTTAACATTCGGCAGCGATGCCAACAAGTTTCTAGTTTGCGGAACTCTGGGGTGTTTAGAGAAATTTTAAAGCTATCAACAAATGTCCCAAAGATAATAGTTATTTATGAAATCCGTAAAATACTTGTAATTATCTTGACCTCTGAAACAAAGTTTAATGTTACTGATTAGCATTCGGCAGCGATGCCAACAATTTTCTAGATTTGCAGAACTCTGGAGTATTCAGAGAAATTTTAAAATTATTAACAAATGTCACAAAGATAATAGTTATTTATGAAATAGATAAAATATTTGTAATTATCTTGACCTCTGAAACAAAGTTTAAGGTTAGTGTTTAACATTCGGTAGCGCTGTCAATAAATTTTTAGTTTCGTGGAACTCTAGGGTACCCAGAGAGACTTTTAAAACTATTAACAAATGTCACAAAGATAAAAGTTATTTATGAAATCCATAAAATACTTACAAATATCTTGACCTCTGATACAAAGTTTAATGCTAGTGACTAACATTCGGTAGCGCAACTAACATGTTTCTTCTTTTGCGGACCTCTGGGTGTTTAAAGAGATTTTAAAACTTTTAACAAATGTCACAAAGATAAAAGTTATTTATGAAATCTAAAAAAATACGTGTAATTGACCTCTGAAACAAATGTTAATGTTAGTTCTTAACATTCGGCAGAGCTGCAAAAAAGTTTCTAGTTAACATATCAGTTATATAATTTATCGAATTTTTTTATATTAAATTTAAAAATTGAACATTTATAATTTCAAACTACATCTATGCAACCTTGTTGTCAGATTTTTAATGTTTTAAATAAAACAAGAGAAATATGGTCAGCATAAATTGTAAAGTAAGTCTCATGTAAAAAGCAATAAAATATCTCAACAACATATGTTATAGTTAAAAATTTAATTCTTTTATAGCATAATTTTGTTCATATGCACTGAGTTTCCAAGAATGGCATGATGTGGGTACCATCGGAATGTTGTTGTTTTAAAACTGTTTCTACTATTAAATTGTAATTTGCATATTATGTATGTATTTATTAATAAAAACGTATGAAGAAAAGGGGGAGAATAGAAAGAAAGAGTAAAACTTTTAGATATATTAACAGATATGTTAGAAAATTTAAGAAAACGCAGCACTTAAATTTTTACTTTCAAATTTATGAAAAATACCAGGAAGTTACCAGTTGAAACATTACTATTTAGGGGCCAATTAGAACAACGTTTATACATGAAAAATTGTTTTCTAAATATATAGCATCAAAAACGAAATACTGGAACAAGATCAATAAAGCCTACGAAATATGTCAGCAGTAACAGGTATAGAGCGAAATTTTGATTACTTGAGTAAAATGATAAATAACGTCTGAATCATTAGACTCGATGACGTAAGAAATGGTCACTCCAGTAGTATAAGCTTTGCTATTATTTAGAAAAATAAAATAACTATGCAAATTTTAAATTCCATTGCATAAATTTTCTTTATTTTCATTACTGCTGCCTTCTGGTATATAATGTAACATTTAATTTACATATATATTTGGAGAAAGATACAGCGTTCTGTTAATGGGTGTTATAGTTGTCAATGGATGTTATAGTCCAAGAATACCATGAGTTTTGAAAATTTGAAGAACACTAAGATTTACCATTATGGGAAGTACAGAATATCTCTAACTAGTAAAATTTTACATTAATAATCAAAGTTGTATTGAACGCCTGGTGATATCTGAAGAAAACATCTAAATATTTGAATTTTCATATATGAGGAGAGGAGTCCTGAGTAAATTGTTTAACTAATTTTTAATTAACTTCGAGAATCCCGTTTCCTTTACTCACTGATGCTACTAAATGAAATGTAAATGAAAGTCAAGATTCTTCTATTTTACAGATTCATGCAAAAGTAATGAGTTGAGTATGTTTAAAAATATGCATAAGAATTATATTAAGGTGATTTCATTTTATGGATGTAGGTAAGGAACTCTCTCAGTGCAGTTAAAAATTTAGCAAACTTGAATAAAATAATTAATTCAAAATAAAAACCTTCAAAGTATGTCTTAAAGGTTCTGTATGATTTACAAGAATACGAGAACTTGAGTATCAGTTAAGGATTTTTGAAAACTTTAAATTTTGTTAACTTTCGAAATTAATAGGGTAGTATTTTTTTTTTGAAAATTCATCTTTTAGATGAAAATGCTAATTTTAAGTTTTTTTGAAAACAAGTTGACTGGAATAATTTTTAATGATCCATTTATGATAATTAGCCCCATAATAAAGATTTGTCAAACTGTAACTGTACTTTAAGTTATTTTTAAAGAACTACATTTGTCCGTTTTACTTTTGTCACACTTCATACAAAGTAAGCATTCATATTATTTTCATTCCAAACATCTAGGTTTCAATTTGATACATAGCACAATGTGTCTCTTTTATTCATCTGAGTACCTCAAATGAGTGATAATTAATGATAATTAACAGATAAAATGTTCTTACTACTCATTAATCATGATTAAATTTAGTAAAACAGATTTACTATGATGTGATGATTCAACCATCCTATAATATAAAAGAATTGTAATTTATTTACATGACGGCAATCGTACAGAATTAATGCAGAATGTTTTTCGTGATCGGAAAAGTTAATGCTGTTTACTAAAACAACAAGCTGGAATCATTTAATACCAGCTAGTTTTAATCCATCTTTCTAGGATGTTTCCATTTGCAGACACTATCCTTGTTCTGTTGAAAGTGGAAGTAAGATGGCCCCTGTGGTACAGAACATGATTCCATCGCCCTCCTTCGAAATGCCTCTACGATAATCTCAAAGGAAATGGCCTGCGTCTGAAAATGTTTCACCCTTGGGAGTGGACGAAAAGAGATACACTTATTTACCGATGATCAAGAATAACAAGGAAAAGGAGGGGATATGGGCGTTTTGTCTCTGTGGGAGTAGTAAGGAAGCGAAAATCTGTTCTCGATTTGCTTTAATATTTGTGTAGGAAAGAATTAGTAGCCCATTTTATTGCAGTCAATTTTAAGCATTTGTCCACTGTACACATTCACTGTGTGTTCATGCTTCAAGATGACTACTTCGTGGATGATCTTGAGGATACATTAAAGTTTTAAACTAATAGAATAATACATGCTATAAATATTTAAATATTCTTTATGTCTTTGTAGCTTGAAGCTTTTAATTTTAATCTCTAATAATCCGTAAAGAAAGTGACTACCGCAATCTTAATTTTAAATATTTCATTATAATTAGAAAAGTAAAAATAGGGCAAATTCCTTCAGCAGAAATAAATTTGTTTTAAGGAGATAGATAGGTTTTATAAAGCTCTTTTAAGAAGTATTAATTTAACTCTGAAGCTTTGACACACACATATATACACATACACACACACACACACACACACACACACACATATATATATATAAAGTATAAATAAATTAAATAAAAGAGTATTATAAAGTATAAATAGATTAATATATTATAAAATAAATATAAATTAATTATAATCACATTAAAATGTTTTTTCGTTAAATCAGATATTTCTGAATAAAAATACTACTAATTCATGTTTTTTTAATGAAGCACTTGCATTAAAATTGCAAATGCACATTTCGATTTAATTTTTTATCAGATTTATACAAATTGCTTTATTATATGCTTTCGATATTTATTAAAATAAATTAGTGCAGAGTTTTAAATTTATACTTCATTTACGTAGTTAAAACTCAATTTAAGTTTTGAAAAGTTTGGATGTCTCTTGAATATTTAATGCACAGGCATAAAAATGTGTTCTATAGTATAATCATTTAAACTAGCCACAAAATATTACATAAGATAGTTAAAACAATAAGTATTAATAACGTAAATATAGAAGAAAAATTGAAAATAACAAGTATAAAACATTTAAAAAAAGATAAAATATTTTTAAAAGTTTAATAAGTTTATTTTATATTTAGAATTATTTTACGTGGGATTTATAAAGTTTAGATCAGTTAGGATGTATATAAATGTGAATAACTAGAGAAATTTCCAAAAACACTTTGTAAATTTCTACGGTTCTTTAAACAAAAAATTGGCAAACAGTAGGCATTTTAGCATTGCATTTAAAGTTTAAAATTAATATTACTCGTGAATTGAAGTTTCGCCTATTTTCCTTTTACTGGATGTCTGTAAGAATATTAATATTGGTAGAATCGTTACCATCCTCAAAGGGACATAGTTCGTCTAACGGAAAAAAACATTTTTGACATTTGTTTTATTTATTATTTATTTATTTTAATTATTTTTTAATATCCCATTCTAAGCCGAACGATTGCCGATTGGTTAGGGTTCTGGCCTTCGGTACCGGAGTTTATGGGTTCGAATCCCACAGTGGCATGGATGTTTCGTAGCCCTTCGGAATCGACTTTAAGCTGTAGGTCCCAGTCTCATTATCCCTCGTGTTGCAAAAAGTAGATCATAGCACTTCAAATCAAACCAAACCAAATCTCATTCTAAAATAAAAGGTTCTACCTTTTTCGGATAAAAAATTTATAAATCTTTATTCTAATTGCTACACAGAGATTTTAAATATTATTGTTATTCTCTTAACCGAAAGTGTTAAAGATATGTATGAATTCAACAAATTCTTATTAATTCAATATGTTTTTTAAAGTTATTGAAAATCATTAAAAGTATAAAAACTCGTAAGAAATTGACAACTTAAAAAACATTATATATGAAAGAATTTAGTTACTAGTTTTTGAACGGAAAAAAGTATCCTTTTTTTTGTAGTCTACACTTTTTGTTTCTATTAAAGTATATAACTTGAAATCTTATCTTCTTTAGTATATTTAAGTAAGATCTAGAAAAAAACTGTATTCAGAAACTAGTAAAGCATATTTTTTTATTAGAATATAAAAAGTCTGTTAAAATGTATATTTTTTGGTTCAAAAAGGTACTGTCCTTAAAAAAAACCCTATTCTTAGAAATAAAAACAATACTAAATATTTCTATTTTACTACACTAAAATAAAGATGGTTTCAACATCCACTTTTCAGTGGAATCTATTTTAAATTAAAAAAAAGACATTTTTAAAGTACATATTACCTTTAACGCCAGATTAAAATGTGATAAAAATT
>CM063498.1:97504066-97506566 GCA_032207245.1 Pardosa pseudoannulata | reverse complement strand
GGCACCACGATGTCTAGACTTTTGTGTCTTACAGTAGCTGGATAACACATTAGAAATCCGGACACCCAGACTGAAACCAGAAAGATGATCGTCAAAACCACAAGGGAATACCGCGATGTTGGATCTTTCGCCGACACGAAATTCCAGAGACTCCCGAGTTTGTGGCCGGTGCTTGTCTAGCCCAGATCAATCCAGTTGGTTGAAGGTGAGATCATCGCCAGATGATCCAATGATGAAATTGTGGGTGAGCCCCCCCCCTCTTAGAGGACCCTTCCCTAAAGAGAGACGAGATGAGATTTTTTAAAGAAGTAGTTAGTTAGCTAGCAACCAGCTAATTAGGTGGTCGTCTTGACCAGTCTCTCAGAGATTCCTTACTGATAATCCCACTTTGAGATCACTTCTAATGAGAGTTACCTAGAGTCAGCTAACTCGTAGGTCGTCTTGACCAGTCCATCCAACGGAGAGTTTTTCTTAGAGAAAATCCCACTGTGGGATATATCTCTTTCTGAGATTGATAACGATACCCTGTGCTTTGGGTTTTCTTTTAATGTGATCTTCTTCAGGATTGAACGTGTATTCCTCCTAGGAAATCTGACTTTGTTTTTATCTTCTTCGAAGATACCAATCGCTACTTCAAACACTCTCGTCTGAGTGTACTGTCTACATAATTAGTACCGAGAACTTTTACGTAAAGCTACTGAATTGCTATCTTCTGTCGGTTACTAAACCATTCGGCAGGGACCTTATGTGTACATCTCTATTCAGGCCTACGCCTATTGTATTTCATACTTGTGAACTGAAATTGTGTTTTGTGTATATAGAAATGTGTATATAGCTGCAAGGTGTAAATAAACCATTTAATCAAGAAACACCTTCTTCATTGTCTCACCTAAAACAGGGACTGGATACGTTGAAATAAGAACAGTTCGATATTTTTGAATTGCCTTAATATAGGTTGGTATCGTTAATGGTCGTTATATTTCGATTTTTTCTCATACATAATGAGGATTGAGATAAAAAATCGGTATGCACAGCCTTTTACGATTAATCTTTTATTTGTTATTTGGGATAGCATTCAACTGAAATTTTCAGTTTATAAACAGTGTTAAATTTGTTTTAAATTTTTATATTCTGACACATTATTTTAAGATTAATAAATTTTAGCTTAACAGAATGACAAAAATAAAATATTTTAGTTTCCAATACATAGATTTCAAAAGTTGTCTTGCAATTTATTTAACTTCATTTTTTCCCATTTTTTTGTATCCCATTTTTTCATCTTTACTAAAAGAGCCACTTTACAGTTAATTATTTTACAGTTAAGTAGTTGAGTGTATTTATGATGAGTGAACTGTTACATAATTACTGAAATATTGACATTTAATAGCATAGAAATATCTTCAATAATAGTTTTAAACCAAGTACTATATGTTTGTACACCTTAAGTACTCCTATATTCAATGATCAATATCATTATCATCCGATAATTTAAGATATTTTCTTTTGTTCAAGGGCATATTGCAATCAAATTCAAGGTATACAATTAGATGTTATAATTTTAACTTCTAATCATTTTTGATTTATGCGAGATATATGCGAATGTACAGACGTCAAGTCGAAACTAGTTGACATGTTCCAAGGGACTGTCATAATGAATATTTAAGTTTTCAAACTTAAAGTTTTATTTATGTATATTCATACCTAATATTGAAATTTGTCAAAATTGATTTGGATTTGGGCAAAAGCAGATTTCTGTTAAAGTCTGAAGTTGAAATATTTCGCGGTTACAACACTCCCTTTATTTCGTAAAAAGAAGTAAGATAAAAAAATCTCAAAGTTATATGGATTTAATAGACTTTAGACTTCCTAATCGAATACTATTGTTTTCAGAATAGATTTTTGAAAAAGAAGAGGGTAATATTGGGGAAGGGAGTAGATTTAGTCTGTATTTTATACCTTAATTTAACACTGAATTTCACTGTTTTTAATAACACTCATGATTTGGTTGGTTATTTTTGAGCGATACGGTCTACTTTTTGCAACACGAGGGCTTACGAGACCGGGACCTACAGCTTAAAGCCGATTTCAAACGGCTACGAACATCTATGCCATAGTGGGATTCGAAAGCACGAACACCGGTACAGAATGCGAGCACCCTAACTTCGGCCATTGTTCAGCGTATATTAATGGAAAACTATATTAAAAATTCAATAATTATTTATCTGTAGACTAAAAAAATGTAGGTTCTTTTGAAATCCTTCTCTAACTATCATTGACAAAAATATTGTCTAAAAAACCATTTTTGAACATAAAAACATAAAGTTTAACTTTCAAAGCTGGATTATAAACCGTACTAGGAAATTTTTATAATCTTGTATTAGATAAAAATATTTCCTAAAACATTTTTCTAGCTTTGTCAGATCATATTTCAAGATAATGGAACCTAATATTATATCTTTTATCTAAATTACCATAATCAGGATTATATAAAAGTTTATAA
>CM063498.1:97489066-97499066 GCA_032207245.1 Pardosa pseudoannulata | reverse complement strand
TGCTGTAGGGTCTAATTCAGTAAAACCAAATATTTTCGTGATCATTTCATTCTCTGAATTTGACTGAGAAACATGTCATTTTCGTAGTTCTGCAATAAAAGTTTAAGTTCCACGTTAGACTTGTGCTGCTTCTCTTTTACGACTGCAACATCTTGAATAAGTTTGTTGCACTGGGTTTCTCCTTGTTATATCGGCGAAATTAATTTCCCCCATGTTACACAAACACATATATATATATATACATATATATGTGTATATATGTATATATATATATATATATATATATATATGTATATATATATATATATATATATATATATATATATATATATATATATATATATATATATATATATATATACGTATATGTACTCACATATATATACACATACATATATATGTATATATATACATATATACATACACATATATATATATAGACATATATATACATATACATATATACATATACATATATATATGTATATACATATATATATATATATATATATATATATATATATATATATATATATATATATATATATATATATATATATAGTGTGTGTGTGTGTGTGTATGTGTATATATATATATATATATATATATATATATATATATATATATATATATATATATATATATATATATATATATATATATATACATATATATATATATATATATATATATATATATATATATATATATATTTATATATATATATATATATGTATATATATATATATATATATATATATATATATATATATATATATATAATATATATATATATATATATATATATATATATATATATATATATATATATATATATATATATATATATATATATATATATATATATATATATATATATATATATATATGGGAGGTAATGTGTTTCGCGTTATATCAAATATTTGGTGATAATGCTGCCAGATACAGGGGAACCGTGGTAGCTCAGTCGATAAAGGCAATAATCTCATAACTGGTAGGTAATGGATTCGAGGCACGAGCTAGCGAAATATCCTCTTTAGTGGTGGCCAAGCATGTAAAATATGTTCATGATTACAATGTCTTACAAGTTCTCAAACGATACCTCTGGAGGCGGCAGGCCAAGCTTGGGGTCTTCTGAATTACAAGGAACCATTCTTGAGGTTATGTAGTCTTTTGCCCTCATGGTTCCCGGCTCTAAGTGAAGCGGAATATTACCCTTAGTTAAGGACCAGTTGCCCATTGGTGTTGGCTTTACTACACCTGGGGAAGTATAACAACAGAAACTACAGTGAGGGGATGCTCATTTATTCATGCCAAGTCGGCAATGGAATTAATATACTTCATAATTAAACAGTTTTTTAGTCAGATTTTAATTCATATCTTTTTAATTAATTGGAATTTTAGAAAGTAAAGCCCCAAAATATTTCCATCGGATCATTTTCTAATTTATATTTTACTTCTGGTGCATTCCAGTGTCCATGCTTTCATGAGAAAATAGACTCACATACTCAGTTAGATTTTTAAACGAATAGTAAGAATAAGTAACCATCCAGTAACCAAAGTACAAGGTAAACTGTTTCTTTCGGTTTCCTGTAATAATTTTAAAGGTGACTGAAAGCTACAGCTTTGCTATAATGTATGTAATCCAGTTTTGGTACCTATAAATCAAAACGTACTCTAATAATTGTGTTCACATTCCAATACATGTTTGTATAGACAAATATAATTCAACATGAAATTTCCGCAATTATAATTTTGCATTTCATAATAATAATCGTATTCAATACACAACACAGGATACAATAGCATTAATCCTGATTCCTGGCTTAGTTATGTTTAACAGTTCAATAAGATAGTAATATTGAATTTTCAGTCAATTTTCGCTCATCTGAAAGCATACTTTTCCTTAAAGAGATATACTACTAAGAAAATTTTGCCACCTTTTGCGGAATATTTCTACTGCCAGTAAACTTAGTCTATTTAGCAGCACAAAACTTTTAAAAGATAAAACAATTGTTTTCATATTTATGATACTTCTGTGAATTCTTTTGTACATTTAGCATACAAAACATTCTTCCAGTCTTCAAATTTTTAGAGGTAATAAAGCTGAATTATCTGAAATGTTTTTTGTAGAGTATTCCGGAAATAATTTCAAGTATTCTCGACTTATCCTTTTTTTTTTGATGAAATAAAATGCAAAAGGTTTTAAGGTATTGTAAGATGATCGAAAAAGAAGTATTCAGTATAACAAAAATAGTAAGTTGTTATTAAAGTTCCATCAAAAATTGGACTGAAGAAAAATAATTGGAAAAAATATGTGTTAGGCTACCCATTAAAGTTTTTGTAACGTAAAACATTTGAAAGAGAACCGATTTTAAAAAGAATTCGTTAAAACATCGTTATAACAAGTTGCCACAACTTCAAAAAATAATAATGAAAGAAAATTAACGAAGTAATATTGAGTAAAAAATTCAATGTCAGTTAAATGTAAGACTTGATAAGGTTTGCTGAATTTTCGGAACATTTTAACTTAGTTAGAAACACAAAGTGAATTTTTTTTCTACATAATTATTTGTCGAGGGGAAGATGCATCAATTTTTTACTATTGAGAAAGACTTTTAATTAGTATATCGTCAAGAATATCACTGATGAAGATAATAAAAGAACAAGTTAAATATCTTAATTAAATTTCCCTGTGATAAATTCCTGTTAATTATACACATACACTAAGGTATCAAAATGGGTTTAAATGACAGATTTTGGTGAAAAATAAGAAATTTCTTTTATCGATGTATTTGGAAGATGATAAAGTTGACTTTCTGAAACAGTTTTTGTTTTGCTTTTATCTATGAACTAATTTTGTTTTAATCTGAAATAAAAGTTATTACAAATTTTGTTTTCCATCGATAAACCAGAAATTATAATTTAAATAGAGCGAAGGTAACTAAATCACCAAAAGCAATGATCTCATAGCTGGAAGATTGCAAATTCAATGTTCGAGCTGGTCAAAAACTAACATGTTCATTATTGGTGGCTGGGGCACATAAAATAGTTTCTTGCTCGCAATGTATTCCACATTACCAAACGATACTACTGAAAAAGGCAGGCGAAGTCTGGAGGTGTCCTGCTTGGTTCGTGCTTCTAAATCACAAGGACCTACTGGAGCATAAGTCGTACTTTCACTCTAGCGGAGCTTGTTAAAATGAAAAGGTACACTCCTTTACCTTAATACGAGTAGCGTATGGATTAATCATACTTTGTTTGACCAAGTGGTATTAGAATCAACAACATATTAGGACTTACTGTTTAAAACCTATTCCAAAGGGCTACAGGCATACCAGCAGTGGAATTTGAACTCCAGTACTAACGAGCAGTGACCTGCCTTTTTGTGTTATCTCGTTTTAGGGAGTAATGTAGGAAGCCAATATGGTGTTCTCATAATAAGATGACCAACAAATATCAACAGCTTGGTAGTGGGGAAGACTATAAAAGCAAATGCTCCTGCAACATTAGAAATAATAATAATAGCTTAAATGGATTTTATTGGGAACAAATTATTAAATTTGAATATTTTTTAAAACTAATTATACTGATGATTTTATTTTAATTATATGTTATACGGCTGAATATTTTTAAGTGGTTTCAATACGCATTTTTTAGAAATTGTCTGGAATCAAAACTTAAAGTGAATTTTCTGAAAATGTATGTTGTGATGTTTTATTACCAAGAAATAACGCCAGAAAAAGTTTTTATTATAACAGTATGAAATTTAAAATAATTTGCATAATATTGTGAGTTTAATGAATTATAAGTTTGATTGTAAAAGTAATTTCTGAAAAATTATAGCCTTTTTTATAATATGTGGAATTTGAGAAAATAGCTTAATTGATACTTCTATGAATCATCATCCTCATTGACACTACAGCCCTTGAAGGGCCTTTGCTTTCTTTAAGACTTTTCTCCCTTCCACCCGGTTAGATACCTTTAGTTTCCAGTTAGTTATTCTTCAACTCTAAATAATCTTCGACATAATCTATCCATCTATTTATTGGTCTTCCTCTGGGTCGAGATCTGCCGGGGTTTTCTTTTAGGAGTCTTTTTGTGGTTCCACCAGGTTTTATCCTCCTCCCATGCCTAGCCATTGGATTCTCCTTCTCTTTATTTCAAAGACAATACCTAACGTTTTTCTGATTTCATATATTCCTCTATTTGTTTTAGGTCTCATTCGCCAATTTCACATAGCAGTTCAAAAACTTTTCTCAGTATCTTTCTCTCCCATATTCTCAACATCACTCCAACACACTTTCTCAGAGTCCATACTTCACAGCCGTATAAAACATTTGTTCTCATGATGACTCTGTATGATAAACTCTATTAACCCTTAATTTGACAAGATGTTTTTTCAAATATTTAATTTCTGTTATTTTCCCATGTCTGTATAGACATTAGGATCTCTGTAAAATAAACAAAAAAAGTATATTTTCCATTTTTTGAGAAAATTAATGCCCTCTGTGGCGAACACTGACAATTACGTTATATAGTAGTTATAAATATACATTCCTGGTGTAGCGTACTCAAATTAAGGGTTAAGTAGGATAATCGTAGCAATTTTTGTAATGCGTAATAGTAGAGATTTCCTGCTGTTGATTTTCTTTGGTTTTTAAGGTACATTGCATTCTAATAATTAATTTGAGCACTTAGATATGCGAATTCAATAACTTTATCATATGTTCCACCATTGCATTCAAAATATTTTATTTCTATGATGCATATCTCTTATAAACTTTTATATAGGTATTATATCTAGTTTCATTACATATGTGGGTGCCTCAAGTGTATAGAAAATTCCTATATTTATGTTTGGAATAATATATTTTACCTCACAACGTTATCGGTAAATATCTAACTGTCACATATATGTGACAGTGTTTGTCAACTTTTATGTGTCAACTTTTTCACAGTAGATAAGAGAGAATATTTTATAGAGTTTCATTCTCATTTGTTTTTATACGTAAAAATACTGTAGAAACAATTTACACTTTAATTTGCTGTTGACGAAAAATGCAACCAGAACTCAAAATACATTAAACTATTATTAATATGTTTCTGAAATATGAATTTTGCAATGCTGCTTATCGTATATAAGTATCTTAAAATTTTACTTAGATTTTATCTACTTATACTTTAACTGATGCAGAATTGATTGCATTAGAAATTACAGTTTTTTAGAGGTATATGTTCTAATGTACTTTAAATCACTTTCGTACTTAACTACAAATAGTTCCTTACATTTTTTTTCTCATTTCTTCTTTCTCAAGTTTAATTACTTTACAAATTTTCATTCTTTTATTTATTTTCAATTTTATTTTTTCTACCTTTTATTATTCTCTTTTACAACTTTCGTAATTCTTTTTCTAGCCCGATGCTCCATCATCCCATCCCTTATTCTTTATTCTTTGTAAAAATGCCTTCGATGATCTGCTTTTAGATGATTTTCTTCCCACAATTTTTTACGTGAATAGAATGCCATACTCTTTTATTCTTTGCTTCCGATTTCTAAGTTTTATTACTTCTGTAATTTCAAAACACACGCTAGACTTAGTACTTTTGAGCACGATCTCACTTTCAATGGACTGCTTAGGTCATTGAATGGACATCCTAAATCTTGTGTACAGGTCTATGTATTGCAGTATAATCGCTATGTATGTAAAAAAATGGATTTAAACATTTATTCGAAAGTAATTGAATAAATTCTGATTTTTAAAATCTTTTTATCATCAATGCCTTAAAATATCTATAATGTTTTGATTGAATTATTTTTTATGAATTTTGACAAGTTTAGTATATATCAAGAGTTAATAAGACATAAACTAATAAATGGTAAGCTTTTATGGGAATCAGAAACTACGAACAACAACACAAGTCGAGTGATGGTAATTAGAATAATATAAAAGAATTAAAAGCAATCAGATTAAATAAAAGTGATTTATTAATTTCTTATATATTTTATATTCACTATTTTTTTTAATATATTCTCTTATTATATTTCTTGCATTAAGATGAAATGACAGATACTGTTTAGGGGGTTTCTTCAAAAATATTTCTGATTATTAATTTTTAATGTAATCTATATTTATATTTACTCTCTTTTTAGCTACTCACTTATAATATTCTTACCACGTGACGGGCTGACAAAGAATATCTAATGGAATACTTCAATAACATTTTTGTTCATTGATTTTTATATAATTTATATTTATGCTTAATCACTTTTTTAACTACTCACTAATTGTATCCTTGCCACAAGGTAGGCTGACAAAGAATATCTTGGATAATTTTTCAATTTTTTTCTTCCTAAAGTCTTTCACACTAAAATTTCCCAATATCTTTCGATTAATTATACTTTGAACATTTGAAAAGGTAAATTTAAAGTTGTCTTTTATAGATTTTTTTCTCTTAGATATTCGGTCGTGTTTTATTGGTTAACCTTCACTCAAATCAATGTATATAACAGGGCTTCGAAATAGAACTGAACCAAAAACCAAAAAACTGGAAAAAAACCGGAACTGATTCGATAGAAAATATCGGTTTATTTTTATTCGATATATTCCAGTCATTTTGTTACAAACTTTAGTTAACAAACTTTTCAGGATTTTCGAATTTAAAGTCAACCATATAATTATCGTCATTACATGTACATTGTGCCGATCAATGACTCAATTGGTTAAGGCTCTGATCTGGGAACTAGAGTTCATGGGTTCGAAATTCAATGTGCATGGTTATTCGTAGCCATTCGGAATCGGCTTTTAGTAAAAGGTGCCAGTCTCATTAGATCTCGTATTGCAAAAAAGTAAACCGTAGCTCTCCAAACCAAACTGCTAACCGCTCGTATCGTGCATGGTGGTTATTTGAATCAATTCAAATAGAGTACCAATTAAAGAAAAAGAATAAAATTTTTCAAATTACTTCTTTATATAGAATTACATTTTTTGGTTATGGTAGAATTATAATTTTAGTACAAATAAGAATATACATAAAATAAAATTATTCATTTAGTACTGAACCGAACACCGGATTCGTTATTTTTGGCGCAACGAAAACTAGACCTTTTTTTTTGTTAAACCAGAACGAAAAAATTTCGAACCATGGTATATAACAACAAAGATACACAAGGTTATCTCTGGTATCTCAGACACACGCAAAAAATGAGTTGGTTAGCTTCTTTAAGAATATAAAACAAGTTCTGTTAGTGGTTCTTATGATTTTCCACCATTTTTTGCTTGCACATCCGTACAGTGAGTGGTTGTAATTAATATAACTTTCGCTTAATTTCGGGATTCAGCAAAAATCTAGTCAAATAGGGAAGGAAGATGAATGTATATAATAAATGAAAGGAAACATTAAGGAATTTATAACAATACAGTCCCAAATTCCAGATATATGTTGTTGTGGATTTGTGCTACTTGGTCAAACTAAGTACTATTTAGCCATAAGGTACTTGTATTAATGTAAAGGTGTGCACCTTTCGTTTTAAAGAGCAGCTCAAGGGTGAAAGTATGACTTATGCTTAAATAGGTTCTTCTTATTTAGAAGCAGGGATAAAGAAGAAGATCGATAGGCTTAGGTTACCACCCCCAGAAGTATTGATTGAGAACTTAGAGGACATTGTGGGCACAGCCATATTTTACGTGCCCCAGTCATCTTTAACTAACACGGCGGATCTTAGGTGGGCTTGGATTCCGAACCCGCAACTCTTCAATTACGAGAGCTTTGCCTTTGTTGACTGAGCTACCGCGGCTTTCTTTTCATCTATGAAACGAGGTTTTGTGTTGTGGCTAAAATTATCTGATTGCTCTGCTTCATTATTCTGTTCATTTCTGTCCTGTTAACAGAAAATACTATCACAATCATTACTATAACATGTGAGAAAAAAATCAAATATCAGTACAAGTTTAACGTTAAGTACGAAATGCGACTGAGGAAGTTACCTGTAGAAATCTTGTGGTAAAAAAATGCAATCTCAATCCAGTTACTAGACACAGTTACATAAAAGTTAATGACAGCAGTAGCACTAATCAGGCTATTGCCCAAGTAAAAAATAACATTATGCAGATTTTAAATTCAGCACCATGGATTTTCTTTACACATATTTTAGTACTAGTACATATGTAACTCATATCTAACTGTTTTGGAGAAAGGTATAGGGTTCCTCCAGAAAATAATATACACTCAAACCAAAAAAAAATACCATAAAAAATTGAATAATTCACAAATTCTATAATATTTTTTGAAAACAATGAAAATTATTTTTTATCAATAGAATGTTATGTTATACTCATCATTACGAATATGTTATGTTTATAAATTTTATCTGATTTAAGAAATACATTGCGCTTTTTAAATTTTATTTAAAGAATTTAATACAAAAAAAACTTTTCAAAAATATTTAAAATTATTTTTAAAAAAATAGCATCTTTCTGAACATGTATGTTATTTTAGTAAAATTCATGATGATTTAGAGTTATAATTTTGAAGTTAAAAGTAATATATCCAGCTTATAATTTTTTTTCCAATTGTGGATGAATTGCATCAATCTTTTGTTTTGCTACGCAAAATTCTATGTAGAATAGTATGTGATACTATTTACATGGAAATATAAGCTAAAATATTATGTATTTGTTAAAATACATTAAAGTCTGAGCGAGATGCTTTCAAGAGACCATAGACATATTATTTTGTTTTTTTAACGAATAGAGATTTTGGAAATGGCTACTTAATTTCGCGTAGCCTTTCAATCCTACGGTTTTTTTACTGAGCTACCGCGGGTTCAGATACACGTTCGTGATTTTATTAATCAATAGAGAAATGAAAATTTACCGAAAAATAAACAGCTTGTTTTTATATTACATAGCGTATAAAAAAAAAAAAATACCATGAAATATTGAATTCACAAGTAATGAAACCTTATTCAAATGTAAATGAAACAAGTTATTTTACATCATCATAATTTATCGAATGTTTTAATTTTATATATTAGTATCAGGGATTTCTTATACGCAGACCACATTGGTTTCAGGAAATCTTATAAAGAGCTGGTAATTTAAAGAGCGTAATACTGTCAAAAATATTTAGAATTTTTTAAAAAATAAATATGTATCTTTCTGAACATGCATGTTATTTGTAGTAAAATTCACACAAGCATTGATTATAGTCAATTAAATGCTGTCTAAAGAACAAAATCAATTTCCATTTTACACGCATTTGTGATGACCATCTTTAATGAAAAGCATCAAAAATTGGATAGTAATTTTAGTGGATACCTCTAGAAAATATATAGATTTATTAGAAAATTAAAGGAACATAGATGCTTTCAAGACTTACACGGATCATGTACATACTTTACATGTCTCAGTCACCTTTAACGAACACGACTGATCTTAGGCCCACTCGGGCTTTGAATCTGTAGTCCTGAAAGTTGCGTTTGCCTACTGAGCTACCGCGGGTTCAGGTACACATCCGTGATTTTATTAATCAATAAAGAAATGAAAATTTACCGAAAAATAAACAGCTTGTTTTTATATTACATAGCGTATTAAAATGAAAACACACAATTTGAAATATTGTGAAATATACACACATGTCACAAGATAATCCTGCATGCAAAATTCTTAAGAGGAACACTCATACACACGTAAAAATCCCATTTATGCTTGACACACTTATAAAAACAAAATTTTGCATGCATATTTTGAATAGATAATAGCAGATTCGCATGTTAAGTAAGTTTTTTTTTGCCGGATATACGAAAACATGTTCTAAAGAACAAAATCAATTTCCCGACATTTTACACGCTTGTGTACCCCAAAACAAATCTGTATACATTCTGGAACCGTCTAGAAACAAACCCTTTTTTAAACCGACTCAACATGAATTCAGGTATTAATTAGAAAAGGGTTGTTTGTTACTTTGGGTTTTACGTCACGACGAAAAGTAGTTCTAT
>CM063498.1:97476566-97484066 GCA_032207245.1 Pardosa pseudoannulata | reverse complement strand
GGTACAATATATTTAACCCATATTGGACCGCTGTCCTATATGTCCTATAAACAGGATAGCAAATAAAATTCAATTTAATAATAAGTTATAAATATTTTCTGAGTGGGTTTATTTTAACACCTTTACAATAGATACACTGTAGCATAATAACAAAAAAAAAACTAAGAAATCAAATTATATTTTATTGTAAAATTTATTTTCAGCAACCTCTTCAAAATTGTCATTTTTTAATCTTCAATTTTATATTATTATTATTTTTTTTCAAAAATTGTGGAGGTTACTTTTAGTTTAAAAACAGAGCTAATAATGTAGTTTAAAGTTTTTGTTGAAAAATATATTTTACACGTGTATTTCGTAAGTACAATAAAGGTGCCCTAAAATTAAGACGACGATTCAATCCCGATTATTTTTCCACGAATTCGATATTGCAGTGATAGCTCAATTCTTTTTTTATATTCAAATGAAAATCAGTTCAAACACCTGAACACACAACTGGATACAACAAGGGGTAAATAGATGTCTATTCCATTCAGAAAAACTAGAGATTGCAAGATTAATTTACTCTCTTACTGCCAGTTCAATAACTGCGAGAGTATGCTTACTGCAATGTAAGTGATATTTGTTAAGTTTTAATAGTGTATTGGACTGTTGTCCTATTTATAGGACAGCCAATTACATAAAAAATTAAAAATATTTTTTCAAAATTTTGGTTTTATATACTTAGTTACACCATATTAATGATATGGATTAAGTTTTAATAACTTACAGAAATATTAAGTTGGTGTTGTACAATATGGGTTAACATGATCTACTACATCATTTCGGAAACTTCTTTCGCTACTGTCTGGCATGAAATAGAGGAAAGTAAGATAGAAAGAAAGAATAAAGAAGGAATAATTTCGAGAGATCGTGTATTTATGGATAACATAATGAATACATAACATTTATGGATAACAAATTACAATATTTTTTATTTCACTTTTAAATTTTGGTTTTATATACACTTAGTTACACTATATTAATGATATGGATTAAGTTTTAATAACTTACAGAAATATTAAGTCGGTGTGGTACAATATGAGTTAACATGATCTACTACATCATTTCGGAAACTTCTTTCGCTACTGGTATGAAATAGAGGAAAGTAAGATAGAAAGAAAGAATAAAGCAGGAATAATTTCGAGAGATCGTATATTTATTTATAACATAATGAATACATAACATTTATGGATAACAAATTACAATATTTTTTATTTCACTTTTAAATTTTGGTTTTATATACTTAGTTACACCATATTAATGATATGGATTAAGTTTTAATAACTTACAGAAATATTAAGTCGGTGTGGTACAATATGGGTTAACATGATCTACTACATCATTTCGGAAACTTCTTTCGCTACTGTCTGGCATGAAATAGAGGAAAGTAAGATAGAAAGAAAGAATAAAGCAGGAATAATTTCGAGAGATCGTATATTTATTTATAACATAATGAATACATAACATTTATGGATAACAAATTACAATATTTTTTATTTCACTTTTAAATTTTATAAATTAGATATTTTTTCTTCTCAAATGGTGCTACCAAGCTGATAAGCTGAATTGTATCGTGTGCCGAGTTTGCTTGTCCAATAAGACGATTTCGCGCAGTAGGGCAAATTTTCAAATTATGACAATTCTGGCTTTAGTTTCAACTGGAAGGGCAGTTTATTCTTTGTCTATTGGCTGTTTTAAACATGTAAATGAATGGTAAGGGCGTTATACTAGTTCGTGACGTTGCGACAAATTGCCTAATTTGAAACTACCTACTTATCGATGGAAGGAAACACACGCGATTTTAGGAGGTTAGATGTTTTTGTGTTGTCTATCCTTAATTTCATAAGAAATACTATTGACTCTATGGTGATAACTATAACTATATTAATTATATGGTGATAAATACGTCATCATCATAATATATCATTGAACCTGTTGACCAAAGGAAAGACATATTGTACAAATCACTGATGTACTGAATACTGTTTTCAGTGTACTGTTTCATCGGTGTTTCTTCTTTTTGATTTATTGATTTGTGATGCAACTTTGTTTTTGGTACTGTTAACAACGTGTGATGGTGAGCATCTTGAACATTGTAAACAAACCAGAATCTAAGAACTACTGAAATAGCTGAGTACTCTAATAATTTACTGTACGATGTTTGCTGAAACTGGTTTTGACGAGTTAGACTCGTGGAAGTCTATAAGTGACATATGATATGAATGACAAGTCCAACTCCACATTATGTCTTAACTTTTAATTAAACATCTTTGATAAAAGTTTTAATCAAAAAATGCCAATATCATGCAAGATTTATTTATGTTAATGTAATTCTATTTTTAAAAGTTATTTTAGAAATTTTTTTCTCTCACATTGATATTAGAAACACATCTACAGAATTTATCGCAAAACTTATGGGGCTTTTCTCTTCATAAAAATGCCTTTGCCAACTTCTCGTAACTGCATTTATGTACGAGAAAACTTAATCTTTGCAAAGTAATGCAAAAAATTCAAGAGATTTAACTTGTCAAATATTGTTAGTGTTTGCCGTCATAAAAGAACGTTATCTTTCTGAAAGAATATGCACTTATTCTGAACTCGATAATTTTTTAAAGTAACAGTTTTTACGAAAATGTTAAACAATACTGAGTAAGTAAAAACAATACTAAAAGTTCGAGATTTCTTAAGTTTTTTATTAGATAAATAGGTACTTATTGGTATTACAATTTATAAGTTTCAGCAAAAAGCTGTAGCGAAATATAGAGTTTTATTTAATTGAAGAATTCGGTAAAAATCATTCAGTTTGCAAGTTTTCTAAGCCAAAACATTTTCTCTATTAAAGAATTACTATATTTTTATAGTTTGGAACATCAAAAAGAAATCAGTGACCGTAATTAAGGATAAAAGCAGTCTAGACTTTAATGCAGAATTTCTCTAGAAGGTTTATATTCTGAAAGTTATTTATAACGTCCATTTATTCACCACTCTTGATGGTTTTGGAGAAATTTCGAAAATGTTCCATAAATAGATTAAGCTTCGGAAGGAATTGATATATTAGATTAGGAAAGGTAGTTACTTTATTACTCAGTGATTTAAGATGTTTAATATTCTGATGAACTTCATTATATCTATCCGTGTTAAAGGCTTATAGCTTCATATACATCCGTAATCTAGATGAATAGTAGGTGGTATGCCTTAATTATATCGCCTCGCCAGATTTGGAATTGAATGTTAGCTATCATATTTCATTTCCGGCGAATTTAGATATTAGAGGTTATGAACTTGATGAAATGGACTTTGATGCTATTTTCAGAGAAAATGATTTATGTGTGATTGAATCTTCAAAGTAAATCAAGAATATTAGAAGTTAAAATACTCTGGGGAAATTCTTTAGGTTTCACTAAAGTGAAATTATTTTGCTCTTTCAAAATTCATTTCGAAGTTTGTTGGAAGAAATCACTATAATTCTTTAAAGTGTCAGAGACAATAGGAATTCTTTCAATAAAATCTTTATTTGGATGGTTTTTCATGGAAACGAGAAATAAAAACTGCAGATAAACGAAAAAAATAGAAAAGCCATTATGTGTTTAAATTTAATGTGATATTTAATATAGAAAAACTAGAGATTAAAAACTTGAAGCTTCAGGTGATTCATCTGTTAGAAAATATTAAATATATTGAAAGAATTAATATTGCAATATTAAATATGTTGAAAGTATCATTTATAATATATTATGTAAAATATTTTATATAATTATATTAAAATATGTTAAGTAAAAGATTGTAGCTCTCAAAATTCTTGTACATAATCAAGATATTTTAGGTAACATGTACTGTTATTTTTAAGCTAGAATTTGGTAGATTTTCTTCTGCTGCCTCAACATTTCCCCGATTATAAAGGATATATTATTCTTCAGGGATTGGTACAGGTGTGAATCCTCAGATACGGCATTATGGCAAGTATGGTGAAGGTGAACGCAATATTGATACTCTCTCGTAAATGGATTCTAACAACCGCTTAGTGTATTCATAGATATCTTCTACATATTATAGATCTGTCTGTTAATTCGTTGAATATCTGTACAGGAGAATCCAAAGTTTCGAAGATTGTTATAGGATACTGTAATAATAATTTAGTTTTAAGAATCTATAAAATTCATATCATGAATTCGAGATCACCCTTGTGCATATATATACATTTATATATACAACACTGACAGAATATAGTATAACTATGCCTCCTACTTTACAGGTGTTTCTTAGGAGCATATTAACTAGAAGAAATTCAATGAAATGTTGTTTCTACTACAATGAAGAAGTTATATGTGCGCAATGAACACCACCATTTTACTACAGATGAAACATGAACAGCAATCAACAGTTAACCTTAAAAAACTGCACACGTTTTTTAAGTTTTGGAGTAAGTAGAATTTTATGTTTTATGTCATTGTATCGTAGTAGCCCTCAACCATTCAGTCATAATTGATTAAGGATTTTAGAGTATTTAAAATCCCATGGAATAAACTTTTAATTCAAATTTCGTGGTTTATTATTTTTGGATTATCCTAGATCGGTTGCATGTATATACTTTCCATATATACTTATTAAAAGGGTATTCAGATAGTCTTTACTGTTACTAAAAGATACAGACAAACAAGAGTAACTCATAATGAATTCGTGACATCATTAGATTTTTTATACAAATCCTATCCTCTTTCCAATACAACTAGAAATGTGTTTTATCGTATCATGATACACGTTGTCAAAAGACAGTAGTTTATTGATGCTACTGCACACACCTGACGTTGCTGCTGAAAATATGTTAAGAAGGAAAAATTGGACGTTTATGGACTGATACAACAACATCGCGAATTCTGTGAAATAATTTTTGCAAATAAACTTGGTACATTTATCAAACATTGGAATCAGCGATATCGTAAGTTGAACTTTTTACACGACTTATTGTAGTTAATGATATCAGGAAACGGTGGTGAGTAAAATTCCTATATTATCGGAATCTTCAAAATGCCATATTTTATTTTGCTCATATCTCATGAAACGAGGCACTGAAATCTGTTTTAGGCGGCTGTTTAAGGCTGCACTCGGATAAAAATATTTTATCACACTTAGGTTTTCACTTGAATCTAGTACGAAACATTCCTTGGAAACAGTTGTTAAAGCGTATTTTCATATCGTGTGATATAGGCCTTAGTTGAACTATCTATTACACCTATTAACTCTAGCAATTGCTTAAATCGGTATAAGTGACTATTATAAATAAAAGATCTCTAGTAACATTTCTAGATGTTGAGCTCCTTGTATACATATTACTTTATACGTGTAATGTGTTAACATATCTTTTTTTTTGCTAAATATTGCTTCTTTTTAATTTATTTCAGCTAAATTTCATTGCGTTTGTATAGCTAACCAGGAAATCCGGGCATAGCAAATCCAGGGTACTCAAAATACTAATCGAATTTCCTGTTTAAGGAAACATAAAAATAGGGTATATAATGATTAGTACTTTGATGTATAGATAAATTAAAACAGTTTTATGCTACAAAACTTTTAAATAATGACGGTTTTGGGGTGATACCGGTCACCGCTATCATGGTAGCCAGGATCTCATATTACATTGTTTGTCTTCCTATTTTGAGACTATGTTAAGAACCAATGTTTGCAACTCCAATTACAAATATGGATGACTTAAAACAACTCATTGTCTAATACGTGCTTAAATGCTAAAAAACACTTGACATAAAACGTGCTGAACCTGAATTGAATATTGGCTGGATCTTATGTGTGCCCCAGAAGAAGTTATTTAATAGTCGGAATTTATTTAACGTTTAATATTTTGTTGTAGTAGTTTAGAATTTTTTCAAAGAAAGCAATAAAAATGAACGTACCTAATATTTATCTTATTTTTTAACACATTGTATGCGGGACATGTACTAGTACGTTTTCTGACGATTGATACTTGAGCGTGGGTCACGTACTAGTACGGGTTAGTGTAACAACATGGTTTGTTTGTGGGTACAAAAATAACGGTATATACAGGAAAACGAAGCCAGATGATGAGGAACCACAGAACGGGAAGTTTAATTAAAAAAATCAATTTGGATTTAAAATTTACTTTTTATTTTTCCTTGCGAAAAGGATATTATATATATATGTATATTTATATATTATATATATATATTTGTTTATTTGTCTATTTATATATTTGTTTATGTATTTCAATATAAAATACGAAAAGTTGGTTAAAAAATTAAATAATTTTCGATCTTTTGAGATTTAACTGAGTAACTAAATTTATGCTCAAAACGCCCGCTCCCGGTACAATTCTGCTGCTAAATGTACCCGCACACAGTGTGTTAACATAAAATAAGCTTATTATTTTGGACTTTTTTGTACCCACAAACCTTTTTTCCTCTTTAGAAATTGTTTACATAATATGTTATAAACATGACACGATATTTTGGATATTTTTATACATAAAAGTAATCTATTAATGAAAGTAAGTCTTGTAATTTGTGGTATTTACACGAAAATTTCATTATAAGGAATTTCTCGCAGTGTCACTATCTTCGTTAATTCCCTTCGCGTTCATGTATATGTCTATTTCTGCCAACATGCAACCTATATTTTGACCTTTCGTTTCAAAAGAAAATTAAATTTTTCATAAGTTTAGATGTCTCATGCTGTATGAAACTGCCTTATTTATTCACCGTAACCTTTGGGGTATATTTTAACCTTGGGTTAAAATCAACTGCTTGTAATATTAAACAGCTAAACTTGTCCTTTTGATATTCAACCAAAGCTCGGTACATGGAGAAATATTAAATACTGTTCTTGCTCAAACTCAGTCAACAAACAAACCATTTTGCCTACTTAATTTTGAAATGTTTCTGGCATATTTACTTTTCTTAATACCTTAAAACATATTTGAAATTTCTTTAAGACAGATGTTTTCATAATTTACACATACAAATTTTACCTTGAACGAATTAATCACCTAGTATCCTAAATAAATTACTTTCTATACGATTGGAAGAATCTTCCGTTTTACATTTTTTAACTCCTCTAAATTTACACAAGGTGAAAAGATAATAAATTTAACTTTATAAAAGACAAATCTAGTTGCTTACCATTATCATACACCTTTATTTAAAACCTCATATATTTACACACTATTATTTGATTTAACCTTTATTTAAAATAAATATCCTATCATTATAATAATACTATTTTGGTGAGCATTTTTCTGTGGAATGCATATTTATATTTTTTAAACGCGTTTTATGTCCTCTAATTGGTAGAAATCATCTCTAGTAGAATCCTATTTTATTCGCCCACATCTTTAAATCCACGTGCAATGCATAAAATAAATATTCATGTAACCTGAATGCCATATGTAAAATGCTTTCTATTATAATAAATATTTTTGCCACTAAAGAAATC
>CM063498.1:97469066-97471566 GCA_032207245.1 Pardosa pseudoannulata | reverse complement strand
CTTCTGGTGACCCCCACAGGGGTCGCGACCCCTAGTTTGCGCACCACTGCCCTAAACGATATTAAGCACTTGTATCAGTTTTAGCTCTTCAGAAACTCTGTTATAGGTAGACCAGTGGAAGGGATAAATGTTCCTATTACTAGATTTGCCTAAATATGAATAACAGTTGTTTCCACCTATGTATACATGAAAACGATAATGAGCCTATACTATTTTTAATGAATAAAATAAGTTCAAAGGAGAAATGATTTTATATCAAAAATACTAAACAATAAGAAGAGAATTACTTTTTCTTTTACATTAAAAACGTGAAACATTTGTACTCATTAACAACATGCATAATTACGTAAAAAAAACTTTTTATAGAACCCTTTTGAACAGAAAAAAATGTGAAATGTTAAGAGAAATAGAAAGCATTAATTAAAAACTCTTTCCTCTTTTAACAGAACAAAAGTCTGTAAGAAAAAGGAAGAAAGCTAAGGGGAGATGTTAATATGCGCAATAAAAGTATGTTTGTTTAACTGTTTGTTTCTTTCGTACGACTTAAAAATAATCCCATTCGGAAAATTTCACAGACGTTTGATAATTCGTTCGTATCAGGGAATGTTCCGTTAGTGTGTGTGAAATAGCCTATGAGAACTTAATAATATAATGAACAGTTAATAATAAATATATATACACACACACACACACACACACACACACACACACACACACATATATATATATATATATATATATATATATATATATATATATACTTTTATTATTAAGTATTATTATAATTAATCACAAGCATGGTAGCGAATAAATAAAGCAGTAATCCTTAAAAAAATATTAAAACAACATTCAAATGAAATATGCGTTGAAGTATGATTATATTTTTCGGTGCTATGTGAATAATAGTCTAGTATTATTCTTTGAAATATAAATAGCTATTAAAATAAATCCCTTCTTTGTACCAGGGTTCTAAGATCAGTTTTCACACTCGTTATCGTAAAATTGTCAATATGTAAAAGTTGCACGAACTAGGGTTATTTGTGAATTTATTTGAAAGGCACTTACAAAATAAACAACTTACTTTTTTGAAATTAATTAAGTACAGATGATAAAAGGAAATATTGAAACATGAGCACACTCATATTTATATGTGCCTTCACCTTTTTGTTCAATATCCTAATTTACGTTGTCTATTTTTTGCTCAAAAGATTTTTATTGCTTGAGCATTTTGTATTCTATTAGACCCTATCTAATTTTAAAATTTTTAAAATATCCGGTAAAGGAAAGCTTATTTTTTGCTCAAAAGCTTCTTATTTTTCGTACATTCTAAATCGTATTAGACCTATATATTTTTGAAACACTCTAAATATCCCGAAAAGAGAAGCCTATTTTATTCTGAAAATATTTTTATTGCTTGTTCATTCTGAATCGTATTAGATCGTATCTAGTTTTCAAAATTTTAAATTGTTGCATAAAGTGAAGCCTTTATTCTAAGCCAAGGAAACGTTCCTTATTTTCAAAATTACATAAATATTGAACAAAATTACATAAACATAAATACAATAAATACATAAATACTGACAAGCTTTATTTTTAGCGTTCATCACTTGGTTGTTAAGCTATGTATTCGCATGTTTGTTCCATCTATTTATACCACACCAAATTGTTAAGTTCTTTTTTAGAAAACTCCTTTGAATAATCTGTATTTTGTAATAACAAAACGCAACATTATAATCAAAAAAGAAATTTAATGGATTTGTACTTGTTAATACCTCATAGTAGAAAATATTCTAATGTGTACCATATAGTTTGTTTATTATACAATTATTCATAAAAAATTATATCTTCTTTATCTTCAGGAACCGAATTATCCGAATTAATATCTTCAGGAACCTAGAGAGAGTTGCTTTACATAGTAAATTATAATTGTTCGAAAATTACGAAAATTATAATTGTAAATATTGGCTGTATACAATTACAATTTTCGATTTCAGTTTAGAAAAAAGCAGGTATTGACTCTGATTGAGCTACTAAATTAAGCTGAAATATTGTGGCTAATGAACTGGATAAAGGTTTAAAATATAGAGTTAATTTTAGGTAAATGTTGGTTTGATTAAGCAATGAATTCGTAAATAAAATTTTTAATTGAATTTTAGAAAAGAAGAACAATTTTTCTCTGTAGAGGTACATCTTAACAATTATAATTCTTGTATAATAATTTACAGAATTTGAGGAAATATTAAATCTGTACAATTTATGACATTAATGTGGAATAATTGAAAAGCATTAATTTAACTATACTGTAGAATATTATCATTTCTTTTATTCATTTCATGGATAATGAATATAAGTATAAATTTATGGAAATAAATATCAGATATTTTATACATTTTTTACTTAGATATGTCTTTAAATAGAAAACATAATTTTAGTTTTTGCCTTAGTTTTTTTATTTATTATTTAATTTTAAAATTTTTATTGTTTTGTAATCTATTTGCTA
>CM063498.1:97439066-97464066 GCA_032207245.1 Pardosa pseudoannulata | reverse complement strand
GAAATGTAGTTTAATAATGACGTTAGAATGATAGCAGAACCACAACCGTAATAATTTTAATTAAATGGATGTGTTATTTATTATGAAATTGATCTTTGTTTTGTAATACTAGGGAGAAACTGAATAGTGATACTGGATAAAGATATATGTTTAAGAGCTGCAATATAAGAAAGCTCAGTGAGTGACAATCTTAGATCTCAGCAATGAAACATGAATTATCAGAAATTCAGCGGGTAGTCTTGTGATGAAATATTTCAAAGCAAAAGAACAAATAGAACAACATACTACAGTTGCTATTTACTTGCTTTAGATTACATTTACTCACTTAGATTTTACGATTGTGCGAAAGAGGTCATCATATATGTTGTCTATTCATGTATTTGTACTTCATGTGTTTGTTAAGAAGATAAATGAAAAAGAGAGTGAATGTGGTGGATTTTTAAGGCGATTATAAAATATCTTCCTCATAAAACTCAGATAAGATTTCGGTTGATAGATTGCTATTGGCTTTTCGTGATCTTCGGAGGGAATTAAGTGTAGCTTACATCAACTGAAGCTTAAAGCTTTATTTTATTTATTGTAATATGATATGACTTATGGTAAATTCTTTTAAAATTTAAGATGTAGTGAATGAACTGTGAAGTATTTCAAGTTCTTATATACTAGATAGTATGCTATCAAAGCAGCTAGGATAAACATATGATGGTGGATTACTACTGGAGAATTAATTGAATTTCACTCAATAAGTTAAAAAATATTAAAGTTACATCCGTGAAATTTTGCCTAAAATCAGAAAAAAATAAAACCAGACTGAAAGTGGCATTCTGTAAATAATTTTCAGAGGTAAACTAAATTCAGGCTTCAAGTCAGTTCTGGAATTATCATTTTTTTAAACATATCAAAGTGAATATTTGAAAAAATTGTTTTTCTACGTAATTTTGTTGATACATTATATTTATAGATTAAAGCTATTTTTGTTAGCTATGATTAATACCCATGTAAATATGATTTTGATTTAAAATAAATAAGGAAATACTTTGTTTTGATAAAAAGTAAATAAAATAACGTTTGAATGTGTAGAAAAATGGGAATTTTTTTTATTAGAAAGGAAGGGTGTAACTGATATAATTAAGAACACTTATGTAAAGATGAATATCTTACATGATTACGAAATCCTCAATAATACTTAAGAAATTTGTTTTAGTTTGAAAGATTTTATGTCTTGAAAAAAGGACACACAGTGACATAACTAAAGGTTAAACATAAAATAAACATATTATTTCTTGAATGTTGAATAAATATGTTAAAAAGAATTTATATATATATATATATATATATATATATATATATATATATATATATATATATATCCCTGACGTGCTTGTTTGAACCATAATGCAACATACAGAGACTGGGAATAAAAAAGTAACTGCAGATATGCAATCTACAGATTTTCCTGATTTTGAACTTTTTTATTCTTAAGTAATGTCTGCTGTATACGTTAGGCAACCAGACAAAAACATCAACCTGATATCGGTCGAAGCGAATAATCAATTTTATAAGCAGTATTTTTTTATAATTTATTCGTCTTATAAAGGTTTTATTTTATTTACGGTCGAAGCAATATCAATGATAGTTTAAAGATCAATATCATTGATTTCATTTCAAAAAGAAGGACTGAAAAATGTTTGGAAATGTCTGAAAATATCACATACACACATACATCACAGAGATGCTAAAAAGAATGGTCCGATATCAAAGGAAGTTCAAGCGATCAATATTGGAAAACCACATTTTTCTCATCGTTACGGAGGAGGAAAAAAGTTTAAAAGAAAACATTCTCTTATACTTTTGTTCCTATTGGAATTTTCCCCCTCGTTTTATTAATGCTTTGTTCATGCATAGTTAATCTAAATTTGATTCAAACGAATTTGTTTATTTATTCGAAATTTAGATTTGGAAGAATACTAATAAGTGAAAATCAATTGAGTTTTCTAGGATATTTATTGTAACCTTGCTTCTAAAACTTATGTTGCGTATTTTATGGTCACGAATGACTCCGAAAAGAAAAAGAATTTTAATTAGAGAGGTTAAAGAAAATAAATATCTGTTAGTTTGTTGATACTTTGGAGTAATAACAGCAAATTTGTCTTGTAAAAAATAATTTAAATGGAGTTATTTTTCCTTTTTATAAATGTTTTATGGTATGAATATTTGCAAATTTTCAACACATTATTGTAAACATGAATTCTGAAGTATAAATAAACTTTTTAAGGAAAAAAATTTCAATTTCAATGTTATTTTTATTTTTAAAATTCTTTTAACATGACTTTTAAAATCCCTTTTTGTTATTTCTGAACATTTATTAAGAATTCTACACTGAATGCTTAGAGGAAGTACTGTATACTTGAGTGTATGTTATGAGTATTTAAATGTATATATATTGAGTGCATAATAAAGATTTTAGTTGATCTATTTCTCTGCAACTGTTTATCGTAGTCACGTACTTTCCATTAAAGAAATGTTTAAATAAGAAACCAGTCTTTATTTCTGCAACCGTGGATCGTAGACAATATTTCCCAATAAAATAAATGTTCAAATAAACAACTGGTATATCTTAGCAACAGTTGGACGTAAACACATACTTCCAAAGAAATAATTGTTCAAATAAGAAACCGATCTTGTTGTTGTCTTATGCCACTTGATCAAACCATTCACGACTGAGCCATACACTACTCGTATTATGGAAAAGGGTTGAGCTTTTCGTTTTATCGAGCAACTCAAGTGTGAAAGTACGAATTTTTGCTCAAGTAGGTTCTCGTAATTTAGAAACAGGGACTAAGTTGGAGACCCATATTCATGGCCTGCCTCCCCCTTGAGGTATTGATTGAGAACTTGGAGGCATTGAGATCAGTAACACATTTTACGTGCTCCAGATACCTTTAACAAACACAGCTAATCTTAGGTCTATTTGAGTTCCGAAACCGCAATCCCCCCCAGTTACGACAGTGTTGTCTTTGCCAACTGAGCTACCGTGGCACCGAAATGGATCTTTATCTCCATAACCAACCAGTGCTTGGAGGCACATTAGACACATTTTTTAATATAAAAATTAAATTATTGTAAAATTACAAAATCTATTTTTTTACATATTCCTCGTTTTTTTTATCATACTAGTAAAAATTGAAATTCGTCCTAAGTACCGTAATACAAATTTTCCATTAAGACGCTGCTGTTTTGAACTGAGTCCACTACTAGTATGGTTGATCGTAGCAGAGCGAAATCAACTTTAAGCCGTATATTGCGGTCTCATTAGCCGTAGTGTTACAAAACAGTAAACAATAGCTCTCCAAACCAAACCAAAAAGTCCCACGTATCTGTGACAAAAATTGAACTAGATAATTAAATTCATAATTCATTTTAGGATCTGTTAAAAAGTAACTACAGTAATTCGAGATTTATATCTCTTTACAACATCCGAATCGAATTCCTACTTTATTTTTACTCCGAAACGAAGAGAAGGGGGAGGGCTTTCCTGTTTACAAATAGGTATTTCTCTATTCTAAAATAATTTCCAGTAAGTTCATTTATTAATCCCACTCTATTTCTGCATTGACGATGGATTTTATTTCAACCTCAAATTACTCTAAATAATTTCTAGACTAATTCAAAAAAGGAGAAAAATCCTTCAATTTTCGTAAAAACTGATTTCAAATATTTTGAAATATTATGATTTTCGTCACGTTCAAAGGGGACTTTTCCCGTTCTTAGAACGAGTTTAGATTTTTATTAAATATAATATAAAAGATGGTGGATCGTGTACACATATTCATATATTACACGTCGAAAATTCATTTTTTTTAAATTTAAAAACACCATTAAAAATAATTATCTTATTTGTAACATTTATATTAATGGAAGCATAAATCTACGACCAACAGTTGCGGTGGAACAGGCTGGGTAAAGACTTTAATATGCACCTTGTATACGACTGAGTAATACAGGTTCGGATTTAGAAAAATCACATGTCGTAATCAGCAAATGATATATAAAATCGCTTTTTAATACCGTTCAATAGTTCCGAAAATTCTAAAACACTTTTGTTCCAAACAAGTAAATATACAACCATTTAGCCTGTACTCTCCAAATTAGTTAAATAAGATAAGATAGAAGAGCAAAAAATTGTCGATTTTAAATAGCAGTTACATTTGCTCTTCCTCTTAGTTCAATATGTACCGAATTGCGAAGGATTTTAATACTATCACTGGCTGATCTATACCGACTCCACTGAGAGGCAATACTCTTTTTTGTAGCTTTTGATAAATGTGTTAACTTTGAATAAAAAGTTTTTATGAACATTCTGGAAAATTCTCTTTTATAATCTCCTCCAACTTTTCTATAAAATTACCCTGGAAAATATCAGTTATATTATCTTTCTAAAGTTTGTGTGGTGTAAAAATTTCTTTGCAAAAGTCTAAAGAATGACGATGACTCACCAAACTAGTTGGCTTTTCTGGTGGTACATTTCACAAACATAAAACACAAAAAGAACTCTTTGGAAGTCAATATTTCACAAATACATGATTTGTAGCAAAATATAAACTATTATGCTGTTTTTAGTCTCAGTTGAATTCGGCACATTGGCGTTAAAAATTCTGGAACTCTTGTCTATTTACTATTACACAACTGATTAAAAAAAGTTTACTATGATAATATAGATTAAAAAATCTTTATACTATAGAGGATAATAAAGATCTTTTACAAAAAGGAGTGCTTGTTTTACAATATTAGTTTTAAGCATATAAAACATTACTCGGGCATAAGTTATAAATTAACAGAAGCTTAAATGTATAAAAGTATAAAAAAAAGCTAATAAAAAACGGTCTGAGAGTTAACTGATGCAAATACTTCGCTTAACGTCAAAATTTATAGTTTAAAAAAATTTAACGCTTGTTTATGCATATATATATATATATATATATATATATATATATATATATATATATATATATATATATATATATATATATTAGCATACTTCTTGTTGGGGATGTATTAAATTTTTTTGTCTATGAATATAAGTTTTACTATTTTTATGTATTCACTGTGTTATGGAAAATGTATTTTGGTTTTTTGAGACAATGAATAAACGATAATGTCAACAAAACGCATTTTAACTAGAAGTGTGTTAAATTTAAAAAAATGTATATTTGGATCAATCACAGTGCATTATTCTGGTATTTATTTCTCTGTTTTTTTTATATAGTTCAAAAGGTTGTAGCTAATAATGTGTTCTTAAAAACGCAGTAATAATCAAATATTTACTATAGAGAGAAATGAAAATAAAATTGTGTTCAGAAGTTAAGAATAATTCTTAATATGCGAGTAAATAATTGTCAGATTTTTAAAATTTACTGGTTGCATACACACACACACACACACACACACACATATATATATATATATATATATATATATACATACTATATATATACATACATATATACATACATATATACATATATATATATACATACATATATACATATATATATATATATACATATATATATATACATACATATATACATACATATATACATATATATATATATATATATATATATATATATATATATATATATATATATATATATATATATATATATATATATACATATATATATATATATATATATATATATATATATATATACGATATATATATATGTATATATATTTAAGATGAAGTCAAAGAGCCACAAACCGATAAATAAGCAAAATACATTTAGGATGACATTAACAAAAAACACTCCATAAATTTATATTTGAGAAGGAGGGTAAATATTCTTTTACATTATACTTAAAAGATATTATAAAACTTAAAAAGATTAAATAAGTCAAATTTACAGTAAATTCAGGATTAATAATTAATAAAAGTATTTTTACATAGCTCTAAATAAATTTATTTTATCAATTATCATACTTTCAATTTAAGGATAATATTTTACACAAGCTTACTGAGTACTAAGATAATGTAAAATAATTAAGTCACGTGCGTGATTTAGAAGTGTTATAAAATTATCAAATAAAGAACGTGATTTAGTAGCAACTTCTGCTGACCGTTTGTGTCTTAAATTAAGCTAGTGGAATAAGCCATTTTATAAATCATTCTTGAAATAACGTGCTTAATATTTACTGGGGTATGCAGGAGCTGGGGATATAATTTCTCTAAAATGAACTGTTTTCTCAGATTACTGAGATGTAATATAAATTTTAAAATCAATTCAAAAAGGATAAAATTTGAAAAAATGCTTTTGCTTGTATTTCTGTAAGAAAATATTGCCGAGGTAACCCTGTAGTTACGTTATGATTTAGAAGAACATTAACTTAAAGTAAGAAAATGAATTTGCTCATTATCATGGTAAAATAAATGTTACGATGGATAATTTTCCTAATTTTTCTAAACTGCAAATAATCTTTAAATTGATATCAGAAATTTATTTCCTTTTGTTGCAATAAATAAATAAATTTACTAAGTTATCTAATATTTGGATTCTTTAACTGCATTCTTAATTTGTACATACAAAATGCTATCGTTTAAATATAACATAATCATATTTAAAAAATGAATTTTCCTTAAAAGACTACTTTTACTAAAACACTTTATTGTGTAACAATAATTTTAGAAAGTGTTTCCAGTGAATTGCATTCTAATCAATTATGTAAGTGTTAATTTTTACGTTTATAAACATAATTGTGTGTCGAATACCAGTTAAATACGTACAAATCAGTTATATATATATATATATATATATATTTCTACAATGACTTTACAATCTTTTCCATCTTTTCTTAATATGTTACTATTTGCAACTCGACAAAATACTTTGAAATTATCCAAAATTGTACCCGCTTTGACGAGAAACGCAGTATAAACAATTCCTAAAAATAGCAAAGAAATTTAGAAAAACTATTGTACTTTTAACACTCTAGAGACACTAATATGGTAAAAAATATCAAACAGTAATAAAAGGATTTTTAAGTTTTAGGACCAGAATGAAAACAATAAAGTATTTTTGAGATAAAGTAATCATTCGATTACACGCATTTGCCTCGCTTAGAAACATTTGCTCCTAACTTGATTAAAAGTGTGGGGGGATAAAACATTTTCGTACTTTTTTCGAATTCTGTGATTTTGCCGATCGTATCATCGTATTGATTTTGTAAATGAAAAAATTAAATCTGATGTAAAATCACACTCACACACATATACATATAATTATATGCATATAATTACATATATATAGCTTTTTTTCCTTTTTTATTTAGTATAGATCTCTTTTACAAGTCACATATGAAGACAATAATTTCCAAAAGGAAGAAAACTTCCTGTAAGAGTAATTGATTAGTTTATAAATATTAATAGCTTATTGAAAAATTTTAAAATTTCCATACATTATAGAATAGTTTGTACACACCTTTATTTAAATTTTCTTTGAACATTGGGGGTTCAAAGGTAAAATGCTTAAATTTATTGCAGCCAGAACGGGTTCTCTCCCGAAAACTATTTTTTTCGTTTACAATACAAAACTCCGAGCAGATAACTCCTAGCATTTTTTTAGAAATTTTGTCACACCTTACTTTTTCCAGGCGTGACACAGTGGTTTTACGTTCTCCATGTGAAATAGTTCAATGAGTGATACGTTTTATCTTCAACTAAAATCTGAACAAAATTTTATCTTAATAAAAATCTGTTTTATTTAAAGTAAAACAGTAAAAGAACTGTTTTGGCATAATCATCCTCAAAGTAAAACTCTCTCGATACAAAATACAGACAACTTCAGTCAAGCTATCAAGAGAAAAGCCGTTTTACTCGCTAGAGTGTTACAATCGTTTTCCCTTTATATTTTTTTTCAGCACGAAAACTCAGTCCTACGGGTCTCATCACTTCTCCATCTCGGACTTCCTTCAGCTGAGTCATTCCATGATACAAATTCCTTCGCTTATCTCTTGCGGGAATACAATATTATTACACAACAATTATTTATTTTTCCCTGCAGTTGACACAGCATTCCCCTATGTCAGACACACTTAAAAGTCCGAATGCCACGAAGATTATTAAGGGCAAAATTACGACTTTTGTGTCCTTCCCTAGGTTAATAGATGGGCAACCCATTGCCTGTTCGGAAAACACTCTTGCTTCCAGTCAACCTTTTCCTTCGCGTATTTTTACATTTATTTTTACATTTTATTTTTCGCGTATTCTCGAATGAGAGTGCTTTTCTCACATGAAAGTCAAAATTGGAAAAATTAATTTCAAACATTGACTATGTTTCAAGTTTGAGGTTTATATTTCAAACAAACATATTTTAAATGGGTTATTACCCCATAAAATGTGTAAATTTACATTACTTCTGATCTAACACTGGCGGATTTATTTTTAGTTATTTAAATAAGTATGAAATGGGGTTACCAAATGCTTACAACAATTACTACTACTTACATTTATTTTGATAGAATTCTTACTGACATCTTATATTTTTACAATTTGGTAGAAAACTACCTTAAATTTAGTAAAAAAGAATATATTTTGATTGTAAATTAAGTATGGAGTAATATTTACAGATGTTTTTTTTTACCTCCTTATTATTTAATTGTTGGAGAAC
Organism: Pardosa pseudoannulata; assembly: GCA_032207245.1. NCBI lineage: Eukaryota > Metazoa > Arthropoda > Arachnida > Araneae > Lycosidae > Pardosa > Pardosa pseudoannulata. Next base: position 97,455,397 of record CM063498.1, on the reverse strand, counting down.
CAGTATAAATGTTTTTAAACTTTCTTCCTTTCTACTTTCTACCTCCTTACACACATATGTATACATATCTATGCTTTGTGCTGCAAGCCTCAGCTGTGAACAAGTCCCTTGCCGCTCGCAAATCTTAAGCCTATACACTATAGAAAAGAAAGTTTCAATATTTATGTCGTTTTAAGTAGAGTTAGCAAAATAAGTAAACAAACATCTGTACACAAATATACAAACATATGTACGTAAATATTTTTTCTCTTTATATTACAGATATTTCATCCACAAGGAGTTAAATACGAATTAAATTTTGTAACTAAATTTGACTTGGCAATATTATTTACACCTATTAAAACTCATGTGACATTCAGTTCCGTTACGCATGTCAGTTACACATATTCGTTACACAGCATTCCTGGTCGGGGGAGGGTAAAAAAGCATATTCTTTTTATACTAAAGATGATCCATTAATTAGCTATGATTCCAATGTGTAGAATTAAATTGAGGATTCATAAGATCGAAAACTAAATGCTTACAAACTATCGCAAGTTTCAATATTTATGTTGTTTTAAGTAATGTTAGCAAAATAAGTAAACAAACATCTGTACACAAATATACAATTATATGTACACAAATATACAAACATATGTACACAAATATTTTTTATATTACAAATATTTCATCCACAAGAAGCTAAATACGAATTAAATTTTGTAACTAAATTTGACTTGGCAGTATTATTTACACTTATTATAAGTCACGTGACATTCAGTTCCGTTACACATGTCAGTTACACATACTCGTTACACAACATTCCTGATCGGGGGAGGGTAAAAAAGCCTATTCATTTAATACTAAAGATGATCCATTAATTAGGTATGATTTCAATGTATAGAATTAAATTGAGGATTCATACGACAAAAAACTAAATGCTTACAAACCATCGCACATATACCTTCATAATAATTTAAATATCTAATAAAACATTGCTATCTCTATCAAGAAAATACAAAATAGATGAGAAAACGTATTTTTTATTAGCTATACAGTTTACTAACATTCTTCTAACATTAATTTTTACAAACACGTCACCCCATAGGGGATTATTCTTAGTTACCGAATGTAATTTCTTTTTCGTGGGCATCCGGCAAACCTTCATCGACTTAAATCATTGACTGCTTCAATGAGCATGAAATTTGAGAAAATTAATAATGAAAGACCACTCATCGTATTTTGGCTTGCATCCAATCTCCTACGTCTGAAGATCGGAGCGATATTCTTGTTGCTACCTTCATGGAACAAACTCGAATTGATCAAGTTAATCTCCAAAGAAGCAGTATCATATTATTTTTGTAATAGTTTTAGTCTTCCAAAGTATTCTGTGGGCTACAAAAATGCGATAGCTACCACGCAATATATTTGAATAACGCTGGAATAAAAAGGAATTCTTTACAGTATATTTTCTTTTATATATATATATATATTTATATATATATATATATATATATATATATATATATATATATATATATACACTTATATTTATTTATCGTGTGGGTGCAATCTTTTTTAAATCCAGAATTATTAATAAAAAGAAATCTGTAATGCGTTGTGGCCAGCGTTGTTTCATACCCCCTCATACATATATGAACTATTATATAGATAATTTAATATAAAAGTAAGACTATAGTTATAGAGTGGAAAGAGTAATAAAAGTTACGGGTTTATGTCTGATTCAAAATAGGCAGTGTTTCATTCACTGTATCAAAGCATGGCTGTGAAAAACTTAATGCGTAAACATAATGTGTATACTTAACCTTCTTATGTAAGTATAGATGTTTTATTTTTATATCCTAAAATTATTTAAAAAGAAAAATATCGTCTAACTTTTAGCGTTATATCTTCTAAATTTTAGGCTTTGTTTTTTAAGTACCTGCGTTAACTGTCTATTCCAGCAATGTTCAATTTTGAATGAGTGCAGTGTTGTTAGATTATTATGTTGGTAACTAGTAACCTTCGGGTTCTGAAACTTTCAATATTCTGCGTGTCATTATGTGTTTTTGGCATTTCTATGACTATCCAAAAAGTTCTGCCGGAATCTGTTTTCTTTTTTTTTATTCTTTGGTTTGAGTTATTTGTTAGTTTTACTATCATTAAAATGTAATGTCAAGTTGGAAATAATTTCTGTTCAGCACCTCATTCTTTTTGCCTTTAATCGAGGATTTAAGTCTGCAATAGCTGCTCATGATATTTTTATTGTGTACGAAGATAGAGCCATCGGTGAAGAGTCCACAGTGATTCTTATGACAAGGTTTAAAATGAAAATTTTGACCACAAATACACACCTCATTGTGCTATCCATTTGAGTTGTGTGAAGAGGGATTAGATTAACCTATTAGGGAATAAGCAAACGATGTTGTGCATATGGTGATACTGAGAAGGCATTATTCATTTCAAATGAAATAACTCTTCCTATTTGGAACCAGCGGATTTCTCCTTTTTTTCAATTCTTTCAAACGCTATGCTTCGAGTTTAGTTCAAGAGTAATGAAAAATTCAGAGTTTTTTGGATGCATTTTTACAGTTAAAAACGGGAGATTTCAGACGGCGGTGTTTTGAATATCGCATCTTATAAAAGTTCTACGAAATACATTATTGAATTATTTGTTGTTAGCTTTTGTAGAAAAGTAAAATGTGGGGAAATTAAAAAACAAACACAAAAAGGGGAATTTATAGTTGCTAATCTAATACTTAGGAAGGGTTTTCAAAGGGTAGGAGCAATAATAGTGAATAACTCGTATTCTCTCAGATGATAGAGCCAAGGTGGGAAACTCTTTAATAAGTGATAGCTCACTCGAATACAAACATTTTTCTTCAAATAATGTTAGATTTAAGAGAAATGAAAGCATGCTACAGGGCATTACATAGTAAAAACAGGGATACGGGCACAACCAAAAGAATGACTAAGGAGGATAGGCAAGTGCTCTGGAATAGACCACGCATATTGCGTGACTACCTAACTGCAGGCAACATTCCTGCGGATATATTCAAGGAAAAGATTCAAGGGGGATCTCATAAACCAGACAGTTTAGTTGTCCCCACAAATAAGACTCACGGTATGATAAATTAGGTGACCTGGGTGGTCAAATTACAGTACCTGCTCGATTAATGTGCCATTCTATAGTATACAGTGATGCCCAGATGGTGCTGTATAACTCATCCATAATGGGATGTCCAATGTGCTGAAACCACATACACAGCCGGAGATGAGCCAAAATCGTCTTCAGCGAGTGTGACTGTACGTCCTTCTGAAAGGAAAGTATTTCTTTGCTGAGAGCTTTTTGCAGAATATGCAATCCGGCAACAACCATCTACAATTAATTCTTGAACCCATTGAAAATGGCTTGATTACAACCTTTTGCATTTGGCACCCGCCATGTCTTGGGTTGTGGCACACCAACTCTAGAACCCACAGCTGGACGTGTTTGTAGATGACTATTGTGCCACCGTCTTCAAAACCATTTCTTTCACACCTGCGGTTTTGGGGGCAAGGGTGGCTTTGGAAAGAATTCGGTGTCATCAAACTTACCACTTTAAATTCTATTTTACTTTATCATACCTTCCTACCTTCGTAGTTTTTCCTTTGTAATCAACATATTTAGTTACTCTTAACTCTTATCCTTTTAATTAAAATTATTTGATTTGTGGTCTGTTTACTGCACTGTCGTGTCCATTCTTTAACATTTAACTATTTGATTGGCACAATATATTTCAGGAGAATTGTGTCCTCAAACCTCGTAAGTGAACCATTATGTCGCATGTTACAGTTCTTGAAACGGTTGCCCGCTGGAATAATTTCACAGGGTTAGCTTGGGTAACTTTTATTTACAGTGGCGAATTTTTGATTTATGTTTATTCTTTCTCAGGCTCCCGTCCAGGTTCATACCCCAGGTTGCATTCTAATACATGGTGTTAATTTTCTCCCAATAAATCTCTAAGAAATAATTCTCTTTTAAGTAGCGGTCGTTTCAAAATGCGCTAATGCGTTTGCATTTTATTTTAGATCATGCATTCATTCTTTATTGAAATTATTTGTATTACTATGAATTGCCATCTGTTTAAGTTTTAAGTATATATTTTTAAATTACTCTGTATGTTAGTGAAGCAAACGCAATGAAAGAAAAAATGAAAGCTTATAATACGAGTAATATTTATTTTATAGCTACAATAGACCTCTTCTTCAATTAATAGACAATTTAGGGTAGAGCAGAATTTGTTTTCATGCCACTTGGTTTTTATAATAAATTATGTAACTAACATAACAATATAGCTTTTAATTATTCGTTTTCAGTTTTACGCTGCTAACAATAACATACTATTTTGTAATTTATTCTGCTTAAAAGTATTTTCGTTTTTCTCTGCTTGTTAATCTTTCATAAACTAGGTAACTAATTCAAAAGGTTTAGTTTGTAATTATCAATTTTAGTCTTTATCTGCTCTAATAAGTATAGTATAGGGTTATTTCTCATAAGCATTTTTTTAGTTCTTTTGTTAACTTTAAATAACACATGCAAAACTATGTTCTGTAATTATGGAATTTAAAGCTTATACTGTCAAACGTTTGTTTTACTTCTGTTTAGAAATATTGATTTTGGTAGTTCTTATTAGTTTCTAAAATAAACATTTTACTAGTCCAAAAAATATAGTTTGTAATTATCCAATTTAGACTTCAATACTCGCTAACATTTATAATAAATTTTTATTTCTGATCAGTAGTATTTTTGCTTTGCGCTACATGTTAATTTGAAATAAATTTGACTATTACAAGAAATTCAGCTTGTAATTATAGAGTTTAAGCCTTATACTATCTATTTTTTTGCAATACAACTTCATTTCTGAGAAACATAATTTTGTTTCATTGTCATTTTTTAAATTATTTCATATTACATGACAAAAAATATGGCCTGTATAGAGTTTAGAATTTGTACTGTTTAATATGTTTCTTGAATGTTTTCATATGTACTGAAACTGTTGTAAACATATGACGATATGGTTGTACACGAAACGATATGGTTTTAGAGTTTAAAATTACATGTAATTGCATGAATGGAATCAATATTGTTTTATCTTAATAGGAGCTCAAACAAATTATTATCAACTGTTAGCAAAAAGGAATAATTACAACGTCGTAGATTCAATAGAAGCATTATTCTAAATAAACATAGCTATTCGTAATAAGTGCTTAAATGCTGTAGATTCAACAGAAGTGTTACTCTAAACAAATATAGCTATTGATAATAAATCCTGACTTAATTTAAATACAAGGAAAAAGGAAATGCATTAACTTTCAAAGTAGTTTTATTCCATGACTGTTACGAATAAAAGGTAGTTATAGCAGGTACATTAAAAACAAAGCAATATTTTAAACGTATAAGTGGATATTAAACTGACAGTTCACTTATTGAGTTATTATAGAAATTTCGAATGGTGTTGTGAAATGCATTTACTCACACGTGCCACCTACGCACGAAGCCATAAATGGTATATTCTAAATTTAGGGTACTGTGAAAGCGATTAATAAGAGGAGGCGGGAGAATGACATATATGTGGGGGTAGTGTGTCGCAGCGATGGTGATTGAACCGTTTATTCTACTGTTTTAAATTATTACATGCTTTTAGTCTGCTGCTATTTTTAGGATGACAGTGCACAATCAGAGTAATTATAGTCAATCAAAGTAAAACTCAAAGCTTTAAAAGCTATTTCTGTTTAATTTAAGATTTTAATGTGAAATTTTTTACTCAATAACAAAAATTGTATTAAAAATATTTTTATACATAGAACTTTAACATTACACAATATTTAAAGAATGTATCATATGTTTAAATATGGATATGCAAAAAATCAATGTGTAAACAAAGTTTGTATATAACAAGTTTTTAGTTTAAGAAAACTAAAAAGTATGATATTATAATTGACTTCTTTATTGTGTATTATCTGTATCCCCTGTTGTACATTTTGGTGTCTAGACTTTTCGACGCCATGGTGAGCCACTAGCTCCCACGCAACTTCACAACTCAACTCTAACGTGCTCTCTAAGCTTAACTGAGACAACGGGTTGGATCGTTCTGACGAGAACGCTCTCGACCAACGCCCTCTCGCGTATTTCTATTTCTTTAAATTTCTTTCTATTTCTCTTTCTGTAAATAATTCTGGAATAATTGGAGTCAGTAATGATTCACCTGAGTATTTTCTCATGGTCGGGTATGGTCCCTTTATGGTGCAGCCTTTATATTTCGAGTTTGAGTTCCGAAAAACTCTTACTCGATTATTAAAAATGTTTGAAACATCGTTTTAATATCTCTACATGTAAAATAAGTAACATAATTAAACAAAGGGAAAAAATTAAAACATTATAATGTACTAAAAATCTCAGTATAGATATGAACTCTACTTATCTATAGAAGTACAACTGGAAGTTGTCCATGTATTTGTATGCAGTTGTAGCATATCTTTTCAATCAGTTACAATAATACTTTTAGTCTATTTAAGAAATGAAAACAAGAATTCATTATTTGATGAGAATTTTGAGTTCTTAGTGTTTATTGTTTACTGTAAAGGTGTATTATATTTCCGAAAATTCTCAATTTAAAAAGAAATATATGTATAATAATAAATTTCAATGTCATGAATATTATGCTTCCAGTCGCTACCAGATAGCAATATTTTAGCTCTACTCAGATAAAACCTTTATCTTGAAATGAAACCAACTCTGAGCCTTAAATAAAATGCTAAAATAATTATTATGATGCATTGCAGAAAAAAATTTCAAATTTTAATTGGCGAATGATGTAGTCATGTGGTGTCCACATCATATTTTTTTATATATAAGGTAAGTCACTTCTTACCTTAACCCATCCGAAAACATTCGGCAGCATTCAAACTGACAACTAGTACACCAGAAAAGCAACCATAACAGCTATAAAGTTATTGCTGACCTACGAGAGATCCGTCATGGTTAATATGGTCCATCCCGGTAAGGAGCAAACTCTACAGAGGTAAGCTCAAGAATACCAGCAAGAACGCAAGACAAAGATTACTCAGGTATCCCCGGGTGCTTAAAAACTGTAAACACATAAAGAAGGTGCGCCCCTGGGAGGTTATATACAAGGTAAATAATTGATAAATTTTTGATGGGATATGTCAGTTAGAAATGCACTTAGAGTGCTTCAGGGGGTCATACTATTAAAACAAATTCGTTTTGAAAAACATTTAAGGTTATTATTAACAGTAATTATATTGTATGTTTTGGTAATACTTATGTTTCGCATATAATGTCAAAAAAGAAAACATTACTTTTTTAATCTCTTCGTGATTCAGTGAGATTGAAATATAGAGGTTTATATATTTATCCCTAGATTTTACTACCAACATTAGTTAAAACTGAGAAGAGATCGAGAATCGACTGAAAAACTATTAGGATAATTTAATTCTACCTAGCCAGTGCTGGATAAGCTTTCAGTCTCTTTGATTGATGATAATGGTGGATTCCAACTATAAAAAATAATAGATTTTAAGATAAATTAGAAATATAAACAATTTCAAAAATAAATAACTCATTTCCACAAGGCAAACAACCCATTTTGATTAAATTTTATATTCTTAATAAACTTCAAACGTAAGTTAATAGATGTGTAATAAATGTATTATATTCATATGCCCGAATTTTATCATCAACTTCAAATACAATCAAGAAGTTTATCAGCATTGTTAAATACTTACTTAATTAGTAAATTTGGGGGTTCCACAAAAGAAAATGTTTTATTTTCAAAGAATGTTAGTATACATAGCAGTTACTCGCATACCTTTCAGTCTAGATAATTGAGGATAACAAGTCTATATAAATAAAAATTAATGTTGGATTTAAAATTAAATTAACAATATAAACAATTCATTCTTATACACGAAGTAACAGTTTAAATTAAATTTCATGCTCTTCATAAAATTTAATAAAAATTAAAGAAATTAAAGAATTATATTTGACTATACATGGTATTTAACACTTGCACTCCACAAAAGGGAAAGTAATTAATTTTTCTGAAAGATTATTTTAATAAAACTGAAATACTTATTTAAAAATATGAAAATATTATGTATATGGCATAAATAAAATATTACATGCTTTACGTTTGGAAACGAACGATTACTCGTGACAACGGAAAGATACAATTGAAAAAATGGCAATATGTTATTAAAAAGAGAGATTCACAAATAATACTTGAAAAAAAATCCTTAGTTACTTTCAAACTATCACAGAAATTAAGACATTTAGGGGTTTAGATTCAAGCTTTACGGTCTACTCTCTTGCTTCTGGAAGGTTTTTAGAAGATTTTAACTACTTTTAACACTTTATTCAAAAAGAAAAAATATACAATATATGGTCTCCAAGATGAAAAGAGCCAAAAAAATTCTATCTCTATCATGAATAAGTCCTATTTACAATGTATAGACCGTAAAATCCTTTCGAGTTTACTTGCATATTTAGTCAAAATTTCTTCAACATTCATGCAAGATGTGCGAAATCATCCAATGCTGGTCTAGATAATTCTGAATGCATTGCATACATGGGTTGAATAGTTTTATCAGGTTTTATTCACTCGTATAAAAAAGAAGCATTTCTAAGGTTAAGATATTAATTGGTATTGTTTTATATTCTAATTTGAAAGCTAAAATTATAGTCAACGGGAATTAGATAAATGAAATATTAATTGGTACTATTTTTGTATTCTAATTCGAAACCTAAAATTGCAGTCAAAGTACTCCGTAAAATTAAATGAATAAGACATTGGTGATTTTTATGTTCTAATTTCGCACTCAAAGTGATCCTTAAAATTAGATGAATAAGATATTAAATGGTGTTTTTCACATTCTAATTACAAAGCTAAAATCGTAGTTAACGTGCTACATCAACGTAGATGAATTATAAAGCTTGCAGGAGTTAAAGATCTGCGAATATATAAGTGTAGTGAAGTTTTTTTTTATTATGTAGTGTTGAAAATAAAGAAATGATATTAAATAAAATGAAAAACATAGATTTAGTATTTCATGTAGCTTTATGGAATAATTACTTTTTCTACTCAAGAATATCATTTAATGTATAAAATATTTCTTGCATCTAATTACATGGTAATATTGCAAATTTTATTTTTGATTTTTTTACTTACATATTTTTAAAAGAAAACCGAATGAAAAATGTAGAACATGAAGTTCTTGCGGATTTATTAGAAAATGCAACTTTTTTCAACGTATTTTTTAAAATTGTCTGCAGAACTGTTTTCAGATATTATTTCTTGTTTGTATTTTTTCTTGTATTTTATATTGAGTATACAAAACTAGATATTTTAGTCTGTTTTAAAAATTCTCGTGCTTTACAGTTTCTAGAAGTTTTACACAGATTCTTTTTTAAACTTTGTTGGAAGGAGTTTTGGAGAAACATTTCGGAAATTGTTTTTATTTTTATGTTGGAGAGGTTTGTCATTTACAAATGACTTTGAAACAATACTTTTTACGTCGAAAATTCTTTTTTTTTACACAATGCAAACAAAAGAGTTGTAAAACAAAGGAAAATTTAAACCATTATAAGTCATTTACTAAATATAAATATGTATTTTTTTGGTTTATGTACCTTATAAATATCAAAAGTATACCAAACTTTATAAAGATTCTTCAGAATTTAGTTTTAAGGAGAAGTGTTTGCAATAAAACGTTTAAATATTTATTAAATTAAAGTTAGGAATAATTGTATACATTTACATAGGAGTAAAAATTAATGCATCACATTTAAACTTTTTAAATCAGTGAATTTTTATCTTAAATTCAGCTTTTAATAACATTTAAATTTTTAAATTTCTCCTGTTTCTGTTAGGCATTATGTTATTATTACTTCACTAAAAACGTTCAAAGATATTATTTTTATTTATTCTGTAGTTTGAATAATAGATTTATGATAAATATATTTATATATTCATGTTAAAGTTTTGTAAAAAATCAAATTTCTCTAAATTTAAAAATCTAGATTTAATAATCTAAATGAAGTTTAAGTTTCAAACGATATAGATAATCATTTTATTTCATTAGAATCACTTTCTAAATTATTTGGTGGAACCTATAAAAATTTGATTGAACGTTGAAATGGAATATTTTAAAATTTAGCATATAATATAAAAAATAATTAATGTTATAAAATATTATCTACTGTTAATGAAATTTTTAAATTATAAATATATTAAAGTTGTACGTTTTAAATTATAAGTTTGTTTATACTTAAAGTTACACTTGTATACAATTTTATAACGAGAAATTAGTAATTTATTAACTTTATAAGAGTAATTATAATTATAATTATTAGAGTATTATTAACTTTTAAGAGTAACATAACTATTACTCTTTGTAACTTATACCTTCATTTTTCCTAAGGAATTATAATTGAGACTGAAAAATTGTCAGTTAGGTCTATAATTTTACTACTTAATTCATCTTTATTAAAATCTTTCGATTCTGTAAGTATGCAATATTAATTTGTGTTCTTCTACGGAATAATAAATAATAGTCGATTGTTTAAGTGGTTTTTTAAAACAATCAAAACATGTCAAGAATTTAACTTATGAATTTTACAAAAATATGACTAGTGTTCTATCACCTATATTGTATTGAGGTATGTAGATTTCACTAAATATTTATTATATGTGTGGTGTTATTACTAATTTCCCCCAAGTGAGAATACCTATAAACAGGCCGAATAGACACCTTTGCGATATGCGACTGGTACATGACTAAGGGTAAAATGAAGATTTACTTAAACGAAGAATGAGGGATCCCGAAAACCAATATACCTCAAGAAGTGTGTCCTCCTAATTTAGAATCAGGGACAAAACATAAGACATTCCAGGCTTGGCTTGTCATTTCCAGAGGTACAGTTTGGAAATTTAAAGAACATTTCGACTACAAACCTATTTTACATGCTACAGATGTCAATAAAAACAACATATTTAAACAATAATACAAGAGATCTTTAGCTGGTTCTAGCCTCGATCAACCTACCGTCTGGTTACAAAATAGCATCCTTTGCCCACTGAGCTACCGTGGCACATAAGTATTTTATATGTTTTGTTGAAATGTACTGGAATGCATGTAGCTTAATGAATTAATAGGCAACAGGCTGGCATTGATAAATTAGTATTATTTTCCAAAAAACCTGCAATGAAAGATCTTTCTTTCATCTTAAACTATATTTCGTGTTAGGCGTTTTCTTCTTTCCGAGGTTCAAATATATATATAAGATTTGATTTCCTACTGGATGAAAAATGGTCTTTTCTATATAAAAGTTTATTTTTCATAAAATCATTCAAATATATTTCTCTTTATTAATGAAATAATGTTTGATATTATATACATTTGGCTAGGTGAATTTGCTTTCGCTATCTATATCAAATTTCTGCAGTTCTTTTATAGAAAACAAAATTCTAATACATTTTCCTCTATCCTTTTACGACTTCCTTACTACAGTTTTTCCTATTCAGCATATAGCAAAATAAATAAGTAAAATTTTATTATTTAAATTAAAAGTTTTATAGTCTTTTAATCTCACAATAATGTTTAACTTTGTTTTCTGAACAATTTAGTCTTTCATTTTGATCACGTTATTTCTGTTATTGGAAATGCATTTTAGATAATTTGAATATAAAAGTCCTCGATAAAAATACGATTCAAAAAGATTTTAAATCTTTCTGCCCTTTACTGCGTTTAAGAAATATTTTCTAAAATATATTTTGAACTTTTTTTTTCACTTATATGATTTTTTTTTATTTAGAAGTCCATAACAAAATTTGAATGTTCTTATGCCTTTCAGAAACAAAGCTGCGGGATATGTTTAGCAATCAAATCAAAAGAAAATTCAAAGAAAAACTTCTCATTGTTATGTAAGAATCGTTTGTTTAAATAAATCAAATTGATGAAAAACTGCTCTTATTCCTACCTCAAAAACAATGATAAGAATGCTCAAAGAAAAAAATAGCAGAAATGGGGTTTAGAAAAATATTTTTAATATGAATATTTTTTGCTTAGGTATAATGCGAAAAAGAAAGAAAGACGTAAATTATTAAAAGTTTTATATATTTTTTTATGATGCTGTCTTTAACAAATAAAATGTGTTCTCGCAGCATAAACATTAATTTTTTGCTTTTAAAAATAAAAAGTTGTAAAATAGTCGTGAATTAAAAATTACGTTAATTTGAAAAGGACATGCTGGTACTTTAGATTCAAAAGTTTACATTTTTAATGAACATTTCTTTACATGCTCACAAACACATTTTTATTCGTCTAAATTTCTATTTAAATTATGATATCATTTTGTTAAAATATTTAACAAAGTTTATTTGCATTACATTACTTTTAAATGAATAAACTTTCCATTGTGGTGTGCTGTGCCTTTTTTTGGCCTTACTTCCGGAAAGCTAGTTTTTTTTGGTTGTCAAAAACATTGGCATTTTAGAGAAACTAACATTCCTGGAAAGGTTTTATTCACTGATAAAAAATTAAAAGATATTGCAAGTCTTACATAAAATTACAGTATAAGTGATGCTTGTTTGCAGAAAATGCAAATTATTCTCTTTTTAAATTTTTGAAATATGCAAACTTTGACTACATAAACTACAAAAAAGGAGCCAAAAACATTAGTGGCAGTGAATGAAAATTTTATTTTAACTCAATGCAAGACATAACGTAAAAGAACGATCTACATTTAATAAGGACATTATTTCAATGAGTGCGATGTCTCAGTGAAGTTATTTAACGAAATCAGAAGCTTGGAAAATTTTTTGGTTAATTAGAAAGGGGGGGAAACACAAACCGAAGTAACAGATTGGTTTGGTTTGGTTTGGAGTGCTATGGTCTACGTTTTTGCAACATGAGTACTAATGAGACTGGGACCTACTGTTTATAGCCAATTCTGAACGTCTACGAACATCTGTATCACAGTGGATTTGATCTCATGAACTACGGTACCAAAGATCAGCACCCTAACTATTCGGCCATCGTCGGCCCGAAGTAGCAGAAGCCAATGTAGTTACACAAAGTGTGGTTTCCTGGATCTAAAAGTTTTTTTTTGAGATTGTAAATGCAGGATAAGACCTGTGCAAGGTCGAAGACTTGCAACAACGCCCAATGATAATCAATATCTCAGAGACACCGAAATTTTAATGCTACGCTTTTTTCTACTACACCTTCGCTAGGCTACTGGCACCACAGTTTAGACTGAAACTGTCCAAAAACGGATTCACACTTTAGGTCTGTATATGCTCCAAAATTGGTATGCTTTACAGTTTGAGAAAAGAACTCTAGCACCCGCAGACACAAACAGGTCTAAACATGGGTCACTGCTCTCTTCAGCTTTCCTCCAGCTGCAGACTGTGTGAGCCGGATATATCAAGTGTATCTACTTCTTCATTGCCAGATGTGCTGTAGCAGGCATGAACCCAGCTTAGAGTCATCTAGATTCCCCTGGACTCTGTAAGTCTCTTGAAGGTGTCTTTTATTTGCATCTTCCATTAGTGATAGATAGAAAGATTCTTAAGTACCTGCATTGTTAATGGGCTTTCTGAGAGGAATCTCATCCTTCCTTCACTGGAGATAAATCTTAGGACGGAGAGAAGAATTTGGAGGATAGCGTAGAGCTTGGCAAGTTGGATCTGCAAGAAGATGCATACTTTAAATGTCACCCCGAAACGGGAACTAATTTCAGAGACATCCATTTGCAGACATCCTCAATGGTTGCCTTTTCGCAGCCTGTTGCAGGGCATTTATGTAAGTCGACTGAAACAAAGATGAATAGACTTTCCATACAGTTACTTAAGCCTGATGCATTACAAATAAATTGAAGCTGCTATACCATTGCGAAAGATAATTGTAATATGAAAGCCTAATATTTGACTGGTTGCACATCTGCCAATAATCCAACTATTTATAACAGTAAAGCATAAATTTGCCAGTGAGTGAATAAATTGAAAAGCATAAAGTTCTAAAGGACAGAAGACAGGGATTCATAAGTTCATAACTCAAGAATTGGCTAGCTAGTAAAAAGTTTAGCAATGTCCTTCAAGTTCCCCAAAGATACCTCTGAGCCATGAATGGGGGTCTTCTTCTTTGTTTTTGCTTCATAATTATGAGTATCTATTTTGCTTATGTTGTCTTAGGGTGTAATGTTGGCCACCTATATGGTGCTCCTATAATAAATTGCTGAACAAAATCAAATGGTATTGCAGGGGAAGATTTTTTAAAAAGGTAGTTTTCTAGCTTATGCAGTACATTTAACCTTAAATGAGATTCCGTTTCACTGAGTAGTATTAAATAAAGTTCCATTAAAACTGACTTTATTAAAATATGATTTAATTGAAACAGAAACAATAAGTAATCTATATTTTTAATATATAGCTAAATATTAAACAGGGTGCATGTAGCACATGTTTCTATGGAATTCTTTTGAAATTAATACTGAATAGAAACTTTTGAAATTAATACTGAATAGAAATATTTTCCAGAGAATATTTCGATATTAGATTCTGCCTCTTTAAATAAAATTTATTGATGCAGAAACACTATTTGATATATTTTTGAATACATATTTTAAAGATCAGAATGAATGAAATATTCACGGAATAAAATTTTGTTTTGAAACTGCTGGGCATTAAAAGACAGATGTTTTGAATTGAAGTATAAAAAAATTAAAATAAAGAACTTTAAAATGAATATCTAAGTAGCAACTTAAAAGAGAATTTTATTTATGTTTAAATAAAACATTATGAATAAATGAAGATTGTTATAAATATAAAAATATTATGAGTGTGCGATTTTCAACTGTTGTTTCTCAATAAAAAATATAAAAATAGACTATAAGCGAGGAAAAATGTAAGAATAGATAAAAGAAGTAGTATTTAAAATATAAAAGGCTCTATTTTAATCTGAAAGATTTTAAATGGTAATGGATAATAAGTTTATGAACTAGTTCTGAGTGTAAAATGCTTCAATGGTAAAAGACACTCCAGCATAAATTAATTTGAACTGCTTTAAAAATACCATCAACGGGAAATGGGGTTTTACTTCAAATTTTTATTAAATTAAACAGTAAATAATTTTATTGTTTATAAATGTGTAACATATTAGATCTGCCCGCAATCTCGTTTGAATGGACTTTTAAATAACTTACAAGACCAATTTCACTGTCTTTGGGGTGTATTTTAGTAAAAGTTTTACTTTTTTAAGCAATAGAAAACAAATTCCATTTAATTGAGTATAGGTAGATATAGATCTTGTCATAACATTCCATTTAGTTAATTTTAATTCTGTTCCATTTAGTTTAGTTTAATTCTATAAGCTTCCCTTAAAATTCTCTGTTTGTAACTTTTCCTGCCATGCTCCCAATCATCACGTTGGTGAGTCGAAAAACCTATTTTTTTAGCCGCTCTAGATATTCAATCAGATGATATCACATATACCAGGAACGTCATTTGGCTTTCTCCTTGGCGAGCGCTGCATTGCAATAGTTTTAGAAATTCGCCCTTTTCATGGCATATCCCCACTCCACACATTGGCATGTTTTAGTCCTGCGCTTGGCGGTTTTCCACCGTATCTCCAGGCAAAAGGAATTTTAAATAGCTTTCCAGACTGTTGGTTCTCATCCGAACAGACAGGATGGAGGAGAAAGAGAGACCTGGATCCCGAAACGAAAAGAGGAGCTCGGAGTTCCGTCCTCCATAATTGTCTTATTTTTTTAGTCCATTTTTGTTTTCTCCTTTCTTTTTTATTAATTTTTATCTTAAAAAAACTCTCAATCAATATCTATTAATTTTTTTAAATTTTATATTAATATGAATAAAATCCCTTAATTCAGTAACTTCTCCTCTCCTTTTTAATGCCTATTGTGTTTTTACTTTAAGATTTAAACTGAAGTTGATGAAAAGCCAAATTCAATTTATACCATTCTCATGATTATACACCCATTTGGTTTTAGGGACATGACCTATAAAATTGCTTATCAGCACTTTTTCTTTAGAGTGCGTTTAGAAATACTGACAATTCCAATTCTAAACTTATTTTTTCTAAACCAAATATAGCCTAAATTACTCAGGAATACTGAATCCTTTTATGTGTAAAAGGTCTTCTAGAAATGGTTCTGTAATTTTGATACTACCCCCGCACATGAAAATATTTGTATCATTTCTTTATAATGGTGAAGATGTAACATATTTCTAATAACAAAATGTGTACTTCTAGATACAATTCTCAAGTTTTGA
>CM063498.1:97394066-97434066 GCA_032207245.1 Pardosa pseudoannulata | reverse complement strand
GTACTATTTTATAAATTTAATATCATTTAAACCTACGAACAGTTTTTCTGATAAAAAATATTTAGCATTTTAAAGATAAAAGGTCTTTTCTGACAAATTTCTATAAAAACAACATGAAAACGTTTTATGATAAATATGTTTAAGTAACTCTTGTTTTGTTTATAATAAATTAAATTAGAGATCAAAGGATTTAAAGATCGGAGAGTTTAAATCTTTTGCCGGGCATTATGTTAATGAAGTTTGATTTCTTTTGCTAATATTTTAGGAAAAGAAATGCGAAAGGATAAATTAACGCTACGAGACGGGAAAGAGAAAGAGCTGTCACAAATACTTAAGATTTTTCTTGAAAGAGGGAAAATAAAGACAAGAAAGTTCTGGAATAAACTGTATGCTATCAGATGTACAAAACATAAAATCAATAAATGCTTCTTTGAGAGTACGGAATTAAAGATAAATTCTTGCCCCTCTTCAACATATATTTCTGTCTGATAACCTCTCTATCTATCTATCTATCTCTGTATATACATACATACATACATATATATATATATATATATATATATATATATATATATATATATATATATATACATATATATATATACTATATATATATATACATATATATATATATATATATATATATATATATATATATATATATATACATATATATATATATATATATATATATACATATATATACATATACATATATATATATATATATATATATATATATATATATATATATATATGAATGTATGCATATATATATATATATATATATATATATATATATATATACATACATACATGTATATGTATGGAATATATCAAAATTATTTTAATTTAATATTTCATTAAAAACCTCCTCTCTCCCATTCTATTTCCTTAAAATCTTTTTCCCAGCCTCTAAATGTCTTAATCAAAGGAGTGTCCTTGACTTAAAATTCTTTCGATTCATTTCCCAAGGCTTTCTGTCTATTCAACACGTTTTACAACAGTCACCGGCAAATGGCTCCGCGTTTTTCCTGATTTTAACAGTTTTATTCGCTGACTAAGTTTCTCGTTCCCTGGGAAAAAATTCTTTCTGTCTTCGCTTTTGGGTGCACCTCTGTTGGAGCAGAATGATTTTTATGTTTTTCTCTTGTCTGTCGTTGACTAGTAAAGATGTCCGTTTTAGTAGCTCTAGAATAAAGTTTCAATTAGACTTGTGCCGCTGTCTTCAAAGGGGCCAAACTGCATATTACTAAATTATACCTAAGCTGATAAAGCTTCTTCTTGCCCAGTAGCCCGGTCAAGTAAAACAATGGGGGTTACATAATTCTTGTGGCTAGATGAATTAAATTTTACACACACACACACACATATATATGTATATATATATATATATATATATATATATATATATATATATACATATATATATATATATATATATATATATATATATATATATATGTAAGGAAAATTCTCAGGGGTTTTCAAAACTTGAATCAAGGGTAAAAATTCCCGCGTCATTTTCCATTCCCCTTTTTAACCCCTAACCTAAATTGACCACTGGGGCTACAGGTTACGCCCTCAGAGAAGGGGCTTGGCCAATTATAAACCTACATGGCCCTAGCGGACAATTTAGGAAATTTCCAAATGAAAAGGAGATACACGCTAGCGGAGACAGATTTTTCTAGAGATATTTTCCCACAGATGTTGACCCAGGTGTTACTTGTCTTGTACATAGAACTTCATGCTAGCTGACCATTCAGTTTGTCCCTATGATGAAGTGAGAACCCGTCCTTCAAAGTTATCTTAATAAAGATCTTTAGCTGAAACGGTATCATTTTTATGGCCATGACTGCAACCCCCCATCGAGAAGTCAGTCTCATTACACACACACACACACACACACACATATATATATATATATATATATAATTATTTTTGGTTAATTTGTTTTCCATAAGCAAAATTCTATTTTCAATTATTTTCTCAATTATACACATATATTATATATGCATATAATGTGTGTGTGTCTAACAAGTTACATATTCAGGCCACATTGTAATTAATTTTTTATTATCGTTTCTTCACTGCAAATGAATTTCACGAAAAAAAATTAATTACAAACAGTTCAAACTATGGTTTGCCAACAAATAAGTAAAATTAATTTTTCTTAGTAAAATTCAAATTCATTCAATTATATTTTCTAACTAAAATTCAAATTGTAACAAAACCATATATATTTAATTTTCGGTTAATTTGTGTTTCACAGGCAAAATTTAATTATCATTTTTTTTATAAATTAGTTTGATAGTTTTCCCTTTAATTATAGGATATTTCACCAGAGCTCCGTGCCTAGTTTTAATACATTTTAACAAAATTTCATTTATACAGAGGTAAATTTGGTTTTCATATTTTATTATACCATTTCATACATCAACTTTCATTTTCACAATTTTCAATTTAGTGTCATAATTTCATATTACAAATTTACTGTGCAGTGAATTTCTACCCTAATGGTAGCTCATGAGATTTATATGAGTGTTTCGATAGTCTAGCAGAAATGTAATAAAATTGAAAAAACTTGTTATGTTGGAATTGTAAAATTGTAGTTAAATAAGTTATTTAAATACAATTTAATTGTCCCAACATTGTTTAATTATATCATCTGATTATCACATTGTCTGTTTTCTCTTTCCTATATCATTACTTTAATGTAATAATGGTAACTTTTCAAATCCGCAGTTCGTGAGTTGAAATCCCACTACTGGCAGAATTTTATTGTAGCTGTTCTCATTCGGCTTTAAGAAGTAGGTCCTTCGTCTCATTAGCCTTTTTGAAGAAAAACAATAGACGTAGAGATGAAAACCAACTATAGAAAAGAGCCTTTGTGGATCAAATATGTGGGGAATTAGAATATTGTTTACCTATGGGTATTTTAACACTTTCAGAGCTGAGCTATTTCGACCTTATTTCTTTAGTTGAGTTTTGATAGTCAAAATGTCTTTTGTATTATAGTATACTCTGTTTTATTTTTAAGGAGAATTATTACTGATTAGCAATAAATATCTGTATTATTGTTTAATTAAAACTTGAATTGCTGTTCTGTTTTGTTCTGTGTGCAAAAATCTATATAATCCGTAAGCGAGTAAGCTCTTAGCAATATTTTATGAGAAATAGCTGCAGAAGCAAGTTTTAAAGTTAAAAAAGTTCCACTTAAGTAATTACATATATACATATACAAGTTACATAAAATGGTAAATTAAATTCAATAAATATTTGTCATTTTCAATAAGTAAGAGATGTAAAATAGTTGGTATTCGTAAATACCTTTAGGAAATTGTTTTTCAGTATAGTACACTTTAAAACTCGAATTTACACGCAGAATAATATTGTGATTCCTTGTGACAGCCTTTAGCCAGTTTGTTCGTTTGATATACTGTTAAAACCCTTACAAATTTTATTAGGGTTTATTTCTTGGAAGTAGAATGTTCATAGATATTTTCAGACCACCAAGATATGAATGCAAGAAATCTGTATTTCAGACAGTTAAAAGTCTATTACGATAGAGATTCAAGCCTAGTTAGATTGGACGGAAACGGCAACCCGAGTGACTTTCGGATTTATTAAGACTGCAAATGTTATAGTAGACAGACTAACAGACTGGTGAAAACGATGTACTCTGGAATAAATGAAAATAGTTCTGAATTTTTCATCTTTTCGGTTATTCAATCCTCGAATAAATAAACAAACAACTGAGTTAAACGTTTAGATATTAAAGCAAAATTGTACGTAAAACATATATATTATTATATTTTCTACCATCTATTTACTTTTTTTTAATAATAGAGATTAGAATAGTAACAGTTCGTGATATGGTCGAAAAAATTTCCATTGAAGTAAATCTGAGTTTTTTTTCATGCCATATATTTTTGTAGTTTTTAAAAGGTCTTTTATGGATATTTCTTATGCAATTTCTTAACATTTTAAAAATGCGCCTGTACTTTATAGTAAAAGGACTTAGTATTTTTTAAGTCAAAGCTGTGCGTAGTTATAAATTCTAGCTGATTGTAACGTTTTTTATGACTGTAAAAAAATCTCCATCTCATAAAAATCCTTGCTTTTGCTAGCTTTGTTCGTCAGTACCTCCGTTTTTCTAAGGATATAAGAGGATTTAGGAGGCAGATTTCGCAATAAAAATTTTGACTGTATGTAGTTAAGCCTAATAAAAAGGCAAAATATCTTTTGGTTTTATGTAAGTCATTACAACAACGGCTATTTTAAAATATAACTATGAAATTTTTATGTTTCTTTTACCGGTATTTTCTTTTTAAGCCATTCGTAAACAATTTTTTGAAGAGTAATTGAATGTAAAGCAAAATGGTTTTAAGTACCTAAATAGAGATTATTTATCATCCTTGCAAATTTATTAGAATTTTATGTGGTATTATGTATTTTAAAAATATTGTATTGTAACATAGAACGATAAAATTATGTAAAACAGTTTACGTGTAAATGTATTTAACAGTAATGCTTAAAAAATCAATTATGTTTTTTTCCACATAAAATCTACCATAAAATTTAAATTGTTATACGAGTATGCAATCGGGATGTGTGTACTATCTTTTAAATATATGCTGCCTTTGCAGACAAATTACAGTTCAGAAATAGAGGTTTAATTCATCGGCATTTTTAAAAGTTGTACATGAGTGTAATAAAGATTGCTTAAAGAAATCATATTCCCAATTGTAACTTCCTAGATTCTAGGGACTAGAAGAATTGCAAAGCTTAAAGCGAATCAAATCCCTTACACATGCTTTACTCTGTTATGTGCCTTTTTTTGTAGCTCTAACATTGTAAATTACTTCATTCTGCCTTGTTAAAGGACATCTATTGACTAAAAAGTTTTTTAATATGCTGAGTTTCTGAGATAAAATGTAAGAACAAACATACTTTATTCAAAAGTTTTATTTAACGGTATTATTACCCTTAATGTATACAATAACATTCGGAGCACTTTTTCAAATATGAATAATACAAGTATAGTAACAGTTTATAATTTAATTTAGAAAAAGATTATTAAGAAACTATAATATATTTCTTAAAAGTTTTTCAAAAATTTCACTCTTTCTAGATTTTTAAGGGAATAATTGCATACACTTCAAACTAAATTAATGAAAATCTATCAAACTAGTTAAAATAAAACTATGAGAGTAAGTATGAGATTAAAATATATACATTTTTTTTACAGAATGATCTATTGTTTTGCCTCTATACCAATGAATAAAAAGTTAGGTTGAAATAAAAAATTATTATAAGAAATTATTTACTAAGGAAATTTTACTAAATAAGGCTATATTGTAGAAGCTGTTATTGAAATTTTTTGTTCTCTAGATTAAATATATTCACACAAATATTAAATAATTCATTACGTAACAATTGAGATATCCCTTTTGACGTAAACAGTGTATGCGAAAAATTTGGTTTTGAGAAAAACGGTTTTAAAGTTTATTTTGCTCTACATTTTATGAAAATAATCTGTCTAGGAGGTTGAAATTCTCGACATTTATAAGTTATATCTTCATCTTGTTTAATTTTATCTAATATTCTCTTCTTTTTACTGAACGTTTTTGTGCAGGACAGTACGGGAAGTTTGACTTACTGACTATTTAAGCCCCTAGCTCCTCCGAAATATGTATGAGCCATGATTAATTCCAAGAATATGAAATATGTTTAATGAAACCTTAAAACCTTTGTTAATTTGTATTACAGAGATAAATGCCGTCTATCTCAGTATTTCAAGTTGTACGAAAACATAAATGGGGATATAAGTAATTTACAGTAGCCATGCAAGTCTTTCATGCATTATCCCGTATGTATTACTAAAAGATGATTCAGGTAATAGTCTGTATTTACTAATTTTAAGTATGTTTGAGGGCTTATAAATGCCTATTTTCGGTGATTTCAATGCCCACTTCCAGTTTAAGGATCTTGATGGAATATTTAATATCTCTCATTCTAATTATAAAGATTAAAAAAAATATTAATCTATAAGATGAAAAGAAAATTAGTGTAAATGTTCATGTAATACTTCAAAGTGTTCGGATACGAGATGTAAGACTTTTCTCAATGAGTCATGATAATATGGGGTCATAATAATACATAGTCCCTTGCTGTTGCTTTGAAATATATCTGGTTGCTATTTATTTTTGGCTGTTATACTTTATCCACATTTTGGGGATCAGTACCTTAAGATATTTTTTCCAATACAATAGTATTATTAGGCAAAAATGAAATTCTTACGTTGGAAATAGAAATTAAAATAATTAATTGATTATATTCATCCAATGTCTAAAGTTAAGGATTTATAGGGCATTTTTATGTAATGCGACACATCTAAGCTCACGATGAGTCTGAGTTTGGTTTCAACGGGAAGGACACAGTAAAATGCTTAACAAATGGTTATCACAAACATGAAAATGAATGCAAAGGATATTAAAGTTTGTGACTTTATGTGAAATTGCTCTATTATCATCAAAATAACTTAAATATATCCTTAATTTTATGCTAAGATCAGTGAGATCACTTTAAGCCTTTGGATATTTAAAATAGATACACTCGTTTTAACTTTTAAATTTTTGTGATTAAATTAATTTAATAATGTTTTGTATATGTTTACAAAAGGTCACCGTTTAAATGTTATAAAATGGAAAGGACTTATTTCGTTACATTTCTGTTTAATTAGTGTTTTTATTCAATCGAAATATTTATATGTTTATAGAAGAAGTTAGCAGATATTTTAGTAACCCTACATGTCTTTAAAACTGTTTAAATTAATTATTATCTTAGAAACAATTTAAAGATTCTCCTTTAGAGCTAGCTCATCGGTGAATAACTTTTAATAACTGTAAAATATTTTATCTACGATTAACTGTAATCAGCAATGTGATGTGAGGAAGTCTTATTGTTTCAAATTTCTCTGAGACATTTTACATTTTATATTCCTAAATTATGATTTATTTTTGCATTACTGATTGTTTTCATTTTTTAATGCAAAATGTACAGAAAATGTTGTAATAGTCAAATTGAAAAAAAGACTAAGATATTAGGATAACGGTCCATATATATCATTCAGATTGAAAACAACCTTTTTAAAAATTATATATTTGTAAGAGTATGTTGTCATAACGTTCCATTTAGTTTACTTTAATACTATGAAATTTGCCTTCCACAGAAATACCCTGTTCGCATCTTCCCTGCCAAGCTCCCAATTATTACGTTGGTGAGACGAAAATTTACTTTTTTATCGCATAAGCCGCTCTGGATTTTCAATCACACATGTCCAAGATGACATCACGCATACCAAGAGCATCACTTGGCATTCTCCTTGGCGAGCGCCGAGCTGCAATAGTTTTATAAATTTGCTCCTTTTATACTATGACATATCCCCACTCCACACATTGGCGTGTTTTTAGTTCTGCTCTTGGCGATGTTCCACTGTGTCGCCAGGCTAAAGGAATTTTGATGAAAAACACACAGTTTCCGTTGTCATCCCAGCAGCCACAGTCTATACACTTAACTTGCAGACTTGATGCCCAGCACCCAGGATTGTGGTAGAGGAGAACTTTCGACTCCCTGAAAAGAAGAGTGACACGGAGCTGCTTTCTCCGTAGTTTTTCTTTCATAGTCGCTATAAAGGACATTTTTAAAATTTTCCCCTTTCCTTTTAATTTAATGTTTAGAATTTTAAATGTTCAACTAGTTGTCAATTAATTAATTTTTAATTTCAATTTTACCTCTTGTCTCAATAAATTCAATTAATTAAATAATAACTTCTCCTTCCTTATTTAATGTATATTGTGTTTTTTTTTACTTTAAGACTTAAGACATAAGTTGGCGAAAAGCCAAATTTAATTTAAATATTAAAAATGGGGCTATAGTCATAACGTGTACTTCATTATACATTACCACCTCATCCAAAGCTATATTTTTTATTGTCTTTTCCGCAATTTCTTATGCATGTACTAACCCATTATGTTTTGCCCAACGCAAACTTCCCCGTAGAAAATCCCTCATAGAATAGAAAATACCACATAGAATGGTGTCGTGAATTTACTTGAATGGAAACACCTCCACATGTGTTATTCTGCCTGTGTGCTTGAGTGTATGCATATAAACATGAACACTCAAAACCACAAAGAAACGAAAGAAAGAAAATCATCTTGCGATTTGCAGAGCAAAACTAAATTTTTTGTCCATCGACTGATTAATAGAGATATTGTAGAATATTTTATTACTATTGAATTTTTGTAAAGGCGATTTCTACAATTAATTGGTCTAGAAATGTTTTAAATGTAGCTAAAACGGCTAAAAAATATTATGAAATAATGATAAACTCCCTTCTTATAAATGCTTTCGGTATGAGAAAGAATGCTGCTGAGTTTCTATAACATTTAATACTATTCTACAACCAAAATAAACAAAGATCGTTTTGAAAATTTACAGAAATCGGGTACTGAAGCTTCTGGTTCAAAATTAATTCCTAAAAATTTAAATGAATTTTAATGTTAAGAAACTAGGTATATTCTAAGTGTTTAGTAACCTTATAATATAATTTCTTTTTGTAAATGAAAAATATGCACTTCGTTCACTCTGGTTGAGAATCCCTCATATAGTCACTAATGTATGCTCGTTACCAATTCGAAATATTTAACATAAATCTATTTAACACTATTAATGATAGTATGCTAAATCTATTAATTTCCAAGTTTCTAAAAGCTTTCGTTTCATATTAAGTGTACAGAAACATTGAAATGAGAAAATTGGAACGAATGTAGTTAAATGTTTATGAGCAAGCATTCCATTCCAGTACAGAGAGAGACTGTACTATAGAACTAAAATATTTATAATCTAGTCAAGACATACATTACATTTTGCAGTTAAAGAGGAATTCTAGAATGGGGTGAAGCATTTAATGGATTACAACTATTTGATTATTTTGTGAAAGTTTTATGCACTTTTCTAAAATTTATTTAATATAATCTATTTCAAATGAATATTAGGCAGTAAAATGTTTTGCTTTTGGATCAGAGAACTGAAGATAAATGCTATTTTTAGAGAAAATATTACAAAATAAAAATTGTTTTAAGATGCATTTTCTATTGTTATTATTTCTAAACCTATAGCTTTCATATAAAATATTACAGAACGACTTACTTGGGAAAATTAAAGTGGACTGACACATCATCTTTGAACTTTCTAAAATTCTATATTTTATTTTTACTTTTTTTAAAAGGTCTGGAAAATTTTGAATCGTTTCAAACATTTCTCATTGAAAGATTCGAATTAGTATCTGTAAAATAATATAGCTTTTCATCTAATATCATAAAAAAATAAAATTTTAAGTTTATTTTATTAAAAATGGTATTTTTTTCTACTTGTAAGCACTCTTAAAAAAAAGCAAAACAAAACAAAAAAAAAATTGAACATATTGATTTCAAATACATTATAGACTCTATCTAAACGTTTCACTGTTATTCATATTATTTAGTATTTTTAGTAATTGGATTGGAATTTTTAAGCATTACTTTAGATATTTTGAAAAATTCAATCTCCTGGTGTAAGATTTTTAATACTTTCTAAATCAATCATTTTTTAAAAATTTTAAATAAGTGGAGAATTATACCTAGCAATTATTGTTTGCACAAAAAGCAAAAAATATTGATAAACCTCACTTTGTGTTGTGGTAAATATGCTCACAGTGTGTCAGGAAAACTTTAAATTAGTTGAAACAAGATCTTACTTTTTACTTGAAAAGTTATCTTTCAGAAGCAAAAGACATTAAAAAGGATATTTAACACTAGATTGCCCAAGGCAGTCATTTTGACTGTTTTTTAATTTCAATTAGAAAAACAATTATGAAATATAATGACACAATTTCTTAGAATTTGGTGACTTTTTCTATAACATATAAATGGGTTTATGAATAATTGTAGTTACTTCCGCCTCCTTTATTATATAATATTAAAAATTAATTTTAAACAAATTTCTTTACATATTTGTTATTTTTTCACAATGCAGTCATTTTGACTGTTTTTGGGCAATATAGGTATAAAAGAATTCTCGGGCAATCTAGTGTTAAATAAGTATAGAGAACGAATACGGAAATCCCATAAATTTACAATAATAATTTAAAAAATATAGTTTAAATTTAATAGTTTAAATTTAGAGTCGGGAGTAGAATTAGAAAAAAAATCTTTCATTTAAAGGTGATTGTTTTCTTAAGTCAGAAAATACTATATTGAAAGTGTAAAAAAACATTTATATTCATTTTAATGACTATACCTTTAGCATTTATATGCTTAGAATACTTTTCTGAACCACAGTTAAGAACTCGTTTTATATTAATTTAATATTTTATCTTTAACTAAACTGAAAACTTCCTGTAGTCTTCGGTTGCAGTTACTAAACACTCTCTCACATTTACAAAAGGTTCATTGTAAAAATACTAATATCTAATGTTGAATTCAAACGCTGATTGTAGGAAAGGATTGATAGCAAAACAGCTTACAAAAATTCTCTCTACAGTAATAAATGAACATGACTGCCATAATATGATATGGTAGATAGCAAGTCTTTGAATCCCTGTTCATAACAGGATATTTCTAAAGTACTGAACGTTTCTGAACCAGAAAGTTCACAGAGATTACAAGAAAAGAAAAGAATTTAGATATAAATCCCAAAAGCTTTTAAACAAAAGTTTTTGAACAACACCGTTTGTTTTTATAAATCTGTGACTGTAGCTTTATAAAAATCAGATTGAAAAATACGTTCCTTTAAGCCCTTTATATTTCCTTAAATGAATTTATTATTCTGGAGAAAAGTCCCAAAAATAATCGTTGAAATGTCGGAATTGATATTTTATCCATTCAATCTGATCTAATTCCACAACTTAAATTTCTGCAAAACGAATTCCCATAGGAATATTCTACAAAAAAATACGAAAAGGAAAATGTTTTTATTCCATTGACGTCACGTTTCGATTTCAGAGGAAGCATGTTGATCAGAGCCTGAAATCAGCTTTATGTTTGCGACGTCACGTTTCTGTTGTAACCAGCTATTGAATAAAGCAACACGTGATCTAACATTAGTGGTTGGAGTTCAATTGCTCGAAAATAATAGTTATTATTAGAACGAGACTAAAAGAAATATGAAATCTACAGCCATCTAGCAATAACGAGCAGAACATCAGGCATTAACAATACATGCATGAGTGAATGCAACATTTTCGTACTATTGTAACTTCGCTAAAATTTTTCCACATTATTTATATTTAAAAAATATTTATTAATGAAATATTTGTCGTTTCCTATTTATCACACAGGAAAAATTGATTCAAATTAATTACATTTTTGTACTGTTTTATGAGATTTATTAAATATCTTATGTTGCTTCTATGTTTACCCTTATCGAGGGTTCTCAAAAGTATTAGAATTATGGTGGCTCAATATGGTGTCTCAATATGATGAGGAAAAAATGGTGAAGCAAATCCCTGCCTTCGATGATGCTATCTATTCAGTCCGTCTTGTCCTGCTCTCCATTTCAAGGGGCCTCTAAATCTACTGAACAAGTCCGATGACCACTGTTGCCAGGACTGACCCGCGTTAGTACCCCATCTTGTCCAATGGGGTCGAAGGAGTTGGTTGGTTGAATGGAGTTTTATGGCACTGAATCCTCATGGGACATATTGTGACAAACAAATAATTAAAACTTAAAACTACAAAGACAAAAACAATTCTAAAAGGATAACAGAAGAAAAAAGCAGACATGTCAAAAATACAAAACCAGTGTAGAAAAGACATGTAAAACCAAAAGTAAAGAAAACAGCAGGGGTCGAAGGGGGTCACTGACATCATTTTCGTCTTTCGGTCAGTATCCAGTGCTGGCGTTGTCCAGTAGTATAACTTATTGTTACAGCAACAAAGTTGTCAGAGTGGTTTCGAATTCTTAGAACACTTAAAAAACGAACTTTCACATTTGCTTATATGCCTCATCACACGTCAACATTACATGTTGAAAAAGTACGCAATTTAGTTTAGAATTTTTTCCCATTTAAAAATACGCGAATTTGTCGTATGATACCAAAACAATTTCAACCGATTAAAGTTCTTCTCTGAAATCAACGAGGATTAAAATAAACCGGTTGAAAATTTTTTGATGTAACACACGGAATTCGTACATTCTACACGTTTAAAGGGAATCATAAACTAACATGTAACATGCTGATTTGTAAGGCCTTATCACATGCACATGTGTTAAGGCCTTAAGACGTGGACCGTATTTTGGGACAAATGAAATGTGTATCTCCGTAATTCATTCCGGAAAGATAAGGTTAAAAATAAAGATTCATGTTAGCATGATTTTTGCAAATAGTTATATTATTTATTGAGCAGTCTTATATGTGTGCAAAATTTTACAATTCTAAGTTGACCATATACAAAAAAGCCAAAAAAACCCTTAATAGATAAAATTAAAAAATACGAAAACTGAGACTTTTTATTAAGGTTTTTATTCAGTTAAAAATAATTATATAAAAAAAATTAGAAATAACTGTATAAATGAACTAAGATATAAATACTATTTAATAATGGAACATGAAATAAGACTCGAATACTTCTCATTCATTTCCATTAATATGCTTAAAATAATAGTTTCCGGTTATTTAATTAAATTGAATTTAAGCTTCACACTTTCTTAACAGAGCTATTATTAGATTTCAATTTATAATCTAAAATTATGTTTTGAAACTTTCTTTCCATTAAAACTTTTCGGAAACTCCTATCGTTCATTTCATTCCCAGATAATTAGTTTCAGATCCGCTTTAGAAGGGAAGAGTGGCTTTATCACACTATCAACGATATTTAAGCTATTTTAATAACTTTCCAAGTTAGCAAACAGAAGGAAAACTTAAGTGCTTCAATAATTCCGGTTATTTTTATCGTCTTTATGTTCATGCCACCAAGTGTAGGAATGAATTTAACGAAAAAAAAACTTCAAATATTTGGCACACACCCACACATTATCATTTTTAGCTGATCATACCGGATAGTTTATGCGTTTAAGGAAAACAGTTTCAAGCTCAAATGTTATTCTAGAAAGTGCAAAAGAACTGCAGTTATTTGCTATCTCGTTACATACATTTTAATAATCATTCACTTTGGGAATTCATGTGGATATGAATCAATGACTCCTATTAAATTATTCATTTATAATAGCACTTGTATTGTTATTAATTTATGCAGATTCTTAAAATTTTGATTTCCCCATATGACAGCAAAATTAGAATTTGCACATTCCATTAAAGATATACAGTGTTTTTCCTCTTTTGTGGTATCAAGGTTGCTTGAGTAAAGTGTAAGTGCTGCCATCTCGATGCGACTAATAGAATTACTTTTCTTTATATTCACATTTTTTTAGATAAATATTCCGTTATAAATCAAAATTATATCTGAATACTTCTCTTAAATATTGTCTATTTCGTTATCAGTTTTAATGCAGGTATCAATGAACGTCTTCATATCTGTAAAATATGTACATTTTTCCATGCATGAAAATGTTGATATAATAATAACATTCATATATTTTTATAATATTGCTTACTGCCTGGTGTACATATTAGTTGGACAAATCACCTGCTGTGCTAAAGGATCTGAGTTGAAATATGGTTGATACTAGACTGCCATTTTGTTTCTTACCTTCATAAGAAGTAAAGTTGGCAGTCTATATTGTGCCCCCACAATCCATAGTCGCAAAACCAATAAAGCTGTAGAGAGGAATACTTTACACGCAAGTTCCTCCTCGTTCTTAAAAAATGATAATATTGAGTAAGTGAAACTTAAATATTTACTTTTATATACATAATTATTTTCAAATAATTTTCTGACAGATTAAATAAAAAATTTTAATCATTTGGGATTTACTTTAATTTTATCAATATTTTCAAAACATACTGTTCATAAGATAATCTGATTTGCTATTCATGATAAAATATCTCAGTAATACTTTACCCACACGTTCTTCATCATGATCATAAGCTAAAACAACACCAAAATGGTAGGTACTACAAACTAGTATATTCTTTGACCTGAAACCCCTACAATGAATTCAGTTTCCTGTTTTTACAAGTATCTAGCTATATATTTCCATTCCATATGGCCATTTAACTATTGAAAATTTAATCTTTAGGTATTATTGTCCAACAATTCCCAATTTAGCATGCCCACACTTCGTGTTCCCGGGCAATATCTTGAATGGGATAATATGTGTTGATGCATTGTTCTTTTAGAGCCCACATTCATGCTTGAAAGTTTGCATTTACTTGTCATTGTCAGTAGAATGCCGAACCTGTGTCGTGGGTTGAAATCTTAAAATAGATCATTAAAATCAATCGCAAGAGCATAAATAAGTGTATGTTAAAAGAACGAAATGTTAGTTGAATCATAGAGAGACGAACGAAAACTCCTGGATATGCCGCGTGTATTGCAGAGTATGTAAATGAGAGACTGATTATTAATCTTTGGACTTCTGATTCGAAATTTCACGTGACAATGAACTAAATGAACAAAGTGTGAGGGACTAGATGATTAGTGACCTGAAGAGATGTCATATAAATTTTCATAATCATTAAATTTGCTATAAACATTTGAATCTTTGTGGTGAGAAAGAGTGATCTAGTTAGCAAAAATTGCAGTCAAAGTAATAGTCTTACATTTTTATATAATGGAGTTTATTCTTAAATAAGATTTAACTTCTGAAGATGAGAATTCATATTGTTTTTAATAACTACGAAAAACACAAATATGACCTTATAATACTAATTATATATCACATTATACCAATTAATGCAATACCCATATATTAATAAAAGAATAAACATGAACATCATTCTTTTATTTGTATTTAATGAGTTATTAAATCATTAATTATCATAAATGTATATATGAGAAACTAATGACACCAGAAAAGAATTAAAAAACGATAATGATCAATATTACAGTATAATATGTTTTTAAATTCTATCCGAAAATATAAACTATTATTAGAACTTCTTTTAGCAGCTTGACTTTTTCTTTTTAAAGTTTATTTGCTCTATTAGATAAATATATGCATACACACATGGGAGATACCATTTTAATGTTTATAAATGTTTATATCAAGTTACAGTAAAACAATTCAGAATAATAAAAGGGTTATGTGGAGAATAAATTTAAAGGGGAATACGATAATTACCATAAGATATTTCAGCAAAGTCTTTAAACTTTTACATTATGGATAGCATTGATCGTTTCCAAGCATAAAAAATTGCATTGAAGCAAGTTTAATGTATCTTCCATATTCTAAAACCATTTGTACGAAGTAATCCTAGGATTTTTACAAACTTTCGTGTTTTTCCATCTCGATATAAAAACAGGAAAAACTATTTTATTCATAGAATACGTGACTCATCCTTGTTTCATTTACCTTTAAAAATTATTGAATTCTGTCCCCAAATCTAATTTTTTATTTACAGAATATTATCATAAAATGCATATTATCTGTGTTATTATAAAAGGACAATGGACTTTTACTTGTAATATATTCTTAGACATTTCAATTGTTTGAAATTTTGGACACACATTAATGTATGTATTCATATAAAAAATAATTTTAAGGGGTTAAATGTTCTAAAATAATGGGTCTATTACTTCATATTATATTGCTTTTCTTTATAAAGCTGAATGTTTTATAAATTCATTTTTACGTTTTAGATTTGGTCATGTACCTAGAAATTTCTTAATATACATAAAGAATAATAAATAGAGTCATTCAAGTGTTAATTTAAATATAAGTGTTATTTGTTGGTTGGTGTCGTGTCCATTGCATAAGTTATATGACCTCTCGTGGAAGATGGTTACCATTGCCTCGAGAGGTTGACTTAGAGTGGATCCTAGTAGATTAAAAGCATGGGCCAGGAAAAATACCTCCAGACTTGGACTTTTGTACACAGGTGATACACATGCAAAGATGTATATATATTTACAATATATATGTTACGGTGAAAGATCGAAGTCTGGAGAATGCCGACTTTCACCGGTGAATGTCAACATTCACATAGTCGTTTCGTGTATGCCCGAAATATTTGCTAAATACCCTTATTTCTGATTTACACCGGTAAATGTCGACATTCACCATGCACTAATGATGAATGTTGAACATGTATGATAATATTTATATTTTCTTCTCCGCAATTCAGAAATCTATAGTACTAGCACATGTAACTGTTGAACAAACAGAAACTCTTAGAGCAGAAAATCCTATCAATAATTAACTTAATTATCTCATTGACTTTATACTATCTTATTTTTTGCAATAATTTAAACTGTTATAGCAATTTGAATTACACAAGAGTCCCTAACATTTACATTGACATTTAGTAATGTAAGATTTGTTTTTGCAATGACAGCGTTTATAGACATGCCCTCCACTTCTCGGCAGAGGCTTCTCTCAGCGATATCTCTTGTAAAGAAACTCATGTATGGACAGTAACTTTTCTTTACAAAATATAAACTGATTACTAGTATAAAGCGGCTTCAGGGTACCATTTTTGTTTGCTAATTTATAAAAGTCTGAATCTTCTATTCCAAAAACAACTGCTAATATATGTCGGGCATATGTTCGACCAAGGTCGACATCAGGGACTGGACTATTCGCACAGTGTCATCAATTTGAGCAGGATGAAATTTTCTTTTTCAGGTTATTAACATTTCGTTGCATGCATTAGAATATTATCTTTTGGGATCGTTTTTTTAATAAAAAGAAACTTCTGTTTAGTAAGGGCTTGATAGTAAGTGTAGTAGGTTGAAGCTCCTCTTTGATATTTTCTTTTAGAACGGACACAGGGACTTTGGAGTATTCTGTCATGGTATAGGCTATTTTGACATATATCATTATATGCTTTAATAATAAAGTATGATATGAAAATGCAACAAAAATATTTTTTTCAACATTCACCATCAGTACATGGAGATTGTCGACATACACCGGTGATAGTCCGAATAAGAATATAAATAAAATATTCGGTCTTTCATCGAGGTATTTGGTGTTTGTTGACATTCATCGGTGAATCTCAACATACACCAATTTCGGGCATTCACAGTAACATAACATATATATATATACACACATACATATACTCTCTCTCTCTCTCTCTCTCTCTCTATATATATATATATATATATATATATATATATATATATGTATGTATATATATTTATATACATATATATATATATATATATATACATATACATGTTTATACATATACGTGTATATATATATATATATATATATATATATATATATATATATATATATATATATATATATATATATATATATATATATATATATATATATATATATATATATATATATATATATATATACATACATATATATTCCATACAGGGCAAGGAGAAGCCTCAGCTAGACTAATTGAAGATGTGTCAGTCAGGTCCCATCTAATAGAAGTAGAAGTCCAAGTAGAACTTAAATTTTATTTTACGAACATCGAAACACTTTTTAAAACGAGGTTAGAAACCAGAGCGAGACGGAGACGCAATTTTTCCCAGAGTAAGTAACTTAGTCGGCATTATTAACAATAAAAAGGAGCTTAGATCATGGAAAAGTGAACCGGGGACAGCTGGAAAATAGACAGAAAATTTGTCTTTATTGCAGATAAAGCTTGAGAAATAGGTTGGAAGAATTTTAAGTCGCTAACTTTCCATTAAATAATATATTTTATAGCTGGGAAAATAAATTTCAATGATTATGAATGGGAGAGAGGAACATTTTTATGATATATTAAAGTTTAATAATTTTGATATATATACATATTTATACACACACACACACACACACACATATATATATACATACATATATATATACGTACACACACACATATATATATATATACATATATATACATATATATATACATACATATATACATATATATACACATATATATATACATACATAAATACATACATATATACACTTATGTATATACATATATATACACACACACACATATATATATATATATGTGTGTATATGTATATATAGTATATATATATATATATATATATATATATATATATATATATATATATATATAACTTTCTACCTTATGATTATCATCTTATTCCAGGAATGTAGTGTTAACTGATGAAATCTATGTCTGAATATGAGGAAATAAATGAATATGTCTAAAACACGGGGACGTAATTTATGTCTTTGGATTAGAAGCGAGATTAAGGAAATGAGTTTCCATGTTTGTGACCTATTGATCTGATTCGTCCCATACGGAATAATCACTCGGATCTATATATTAAGAAGTTTCCTGTCGAAAGATTTATGATTTCTAACTTTATGGGATTCAGA
Source organism: Pardosa pseudoannulata (assembly GCA_032207245.1). Classification (NCBI taxonomy): domain Eukaryota; kingdom Metazoa; phylum Arthropoda; class Arachnida; order Araneae; family Lycosidae; genus Pardosa; species Pardosa pseudoannulata. The sequence continues at coordinate 97,415,580 of CM063498.1, read as the reverse complement.
TTCGGACGTAGATCGATTTTCGAAGACTGACATAAACTTATGGAAATGCATATTAACATTTTTTTTCCTCTATGATATCTGAATAAAGTTTTTTTAGACCTTATATCTTAGAATGCAATTGAGTGTAAGATACATTTTTCTGAAAATAACATTACACGTTTCTATAACAAGATTATAAAATATGTTCGCAGAAATTTCTACTAATTAAATTCGTAATATTACCCTTGTATTGGGTGTGACACAATACCAGTAAATATTTTTATAAAAGGATAACGCAATGCAGGAAATTACATTTAAGGAATTTGAACCCTAAAAATATTCATATGTTATTCTTAAATTCCTGTTTATAAAGGTGATAGCAAATCCAGAACTATGTATTTTAGTAGTACTTAATTGTAAACATTTAGATAGCTATTAAGACAGTAATATTTTAGATTATCCTAGAGTATTTTTAGTTCGCCCTTGTATTACGTAAGTAGCAAATATTATTACCGATGTTTCATATAATACTGAAGTAATATTCTCTGATCCATGGCAGAGCCGAACGCTGCCGATTGGTTAGCGCGCTGATCGTCGGTACTGGAGTTCGTGGGTTCGAATCCCACTATGGCATGGATTTTTGTAGCCGTTCGGATTCGGCTTAGCAGTAGGTCCCGGTCTCATTAGCGCTCGTGTGCAAAACAGTAGACCGTAGCTCTCCAAACCAAACTAAATCAAATCTGGTCCATGGCAGTATTGGTTGGAGAGTTGCCACTTGATATTGGAGTTAAAGTGATTGAATCCCGATGCTTGATATATATTTCGGAATTAGCTTTATGTAGTAGCTAATATTATTTTTAAAAATTTTTATCACGGTTCTCTAAACGAATTCAGTAATTTTTTTTTTTATAATTTTCCGTCCAACAACATCTCCTTCCTTTTTCTAAGAAGAAAGAGGCTTAATAATAACAAAAATTTTCAGTGTTCAAATTTCCATGAAAATACTCATATAAACCCAGTCCGAATAAAATTTGAGAAGTTTCAAGGTCACATTTATTTACAATGTAACACCTATATACATATGTACAAGGAAACTAATTTTGAATTAACTTTAAAATTCTAGCACTTTGAATATCCATTTCGACCTTTTCTAACAGAGTTTTAGACTGGATTTCTTAAAGCCTATACGTAAGTTCGTATTTCACATAACTCAAAAGCTATCGACCTTAGAATGTTGATACTTTTTATGGAAGACTGTAATAACATCTAGTTGTGCACTTCCTCTTTCGATTCATTTTTACTCTATAAAACGAGTAATTACGATGTAGGGCATAACTGAAAACTGATTATCTGTAAAGTGTATTAGTATATTTAAACTATTTCATTTTTATAAAACTCAAATAAAATTTTACTAATTTTGTAGAATGTTTTGTTCAAAGTAGTATTGTTATTGTTAACTATTTCATTTTAGAGTGACATATGCAAGTAATATGTATAAAAAAGAATAAGAATAATGAACGAAATATGTATGTAAGTAAGTCCCACTATGAAGAACATTAATTTTTTGTGGTATCTACCAGAGTATAATACTTCAGCTCTACTCAAAACACTGTTACCTTAATTGAGGAACAAAGTCTTCTGTGAACGTTAAAGACAATGTGCAAATGATAATTCTAATTTCGCGTCATAAATAAAAAAAGAGGGAAACTATGATACAACAGGCGTAGAAGGATGCCTTTTGGGTGAGCATGAGATTTTTTATCAATGACATGCAGCCATTCCATAGAAACGAGTGTGACACATTGAACTACTTTTTATCACTTTTTCTATAATAATAATATTTCAAGTATATATTTTTTGTGAAGCAATTATAACACATAAGGAATGATTTTTGCAAAAAAAGAATTTCCGTTTCTTTGCATGTTTAAATAAAATATAAATTATGCTGTTACGGGTGTGACAGTTATAACTGTCACACCCGTAACAGCATATTTATAATACTTTAAACACTTACAGAAGTAATGGAAATTCTTTATTTGTGGGAAAGTTCTATTTTAGGTGTTATAATTGCTTCACAAAAATGTATATTTGAAATATATTTGTTATAGAAAAAGTGATACAAAATAGTTAAATGTGTCACACCCGTTTCTATGGAATGGTGCATGTTATATAACTCTAGTAATCATTTAGTTTTGAATAATACTAACATTCATTAGTTTGATATTTTTAGCAATATGGCATCCATTTGGTATAGAGTTTCACGTATTCAAGAAATTTAGTTAAGTATTCGATTCCCGATGAAGCTTGGAATGTTTTTGTTGCTTTAAATGTGTTTGTTTTTCTCCAGACACTGTTTGCTGACCAAATTATAGGGTACTACTGTAATAAAAATTTCAAAAAGGGTTGTATGCCATAGTACAAAATTATAGAAAGTAATAAAAGTTTATACTAAAACTTCTAATTATATTTTTGTTATCAATCTTAGTAATACATTTTAGATTGTATTTTAATATTTCAGTACATATCTAAGTCTCAATATCTCTAATAGCTTTACATTTAATATTATTCGCAATTTTTTATATAGTAATCAAATGCTTAATATCATGAGTTATATTTACATCTCACATTTACAATGCTTTATGATAGGGTTTTCTTTTTGAAGACACTATTTATATTTTAAATTTTTAAATGATTAAAAAATGCTTTGTTGAAATAAATTAATCCCATTTGTTACTAAAATATTTTGAATTGTTGGCATATAAAAGAAAAGGTAACAAAAGGTAACACAAGTTTTTGCTTTAAGTTAAGAAGATTTTCTTAAGCCATAGTTTTCCAAACTATTTCACTGCAGGGTAAAATTTTAAAAGAGACTTTTTTATAGAAAATTTGTTTTCTTAATTTTTTTCCCTACTGAGGTAGTTCCAAACTTTCATTATTGAATAAATAAAGATTTTCGGTGCTTATGAAAGTGTACAAAAGCCTCTTTACTCTGAAAACAGTGAAAATTTTAATCTGATTGAACAGAATGAAAGGTGGGATATTAAATGATAAATATTCTCGGCACGTCTATCGTAATATTCTTACGAATTTCAATAACAATAAATTTATTCTGTTTTCCAGCACAGAAACAATACAATTTCTGTGTAGAAACGGAATAAAAGGTTGGAACTAAAATTTTGAATCTTTGTTAAATATTTCCAGGAATCCGTCACTGAAAGAAATGCTAGATTTAAGTTTTAGTTCTATTCTGTATTAAACTTAATTTCAGAAGGAAAATAACGAATACTTGTAGACTTTGGAATGTTACGGCAAATTGTAGTGGTTTCAATAATTTATAGAACGTGTAATTATTTAACGAGTAACCAAAATGTATTCGAACTCACTTATTATAAAAGAAACTGCATGAAGGAATTGCGATAGTTGAACACTGTAGCCGAATTGTAAAATCGCATTGGTAAGAAAACATAAAAATTCATACATACTAACTATATATTTTTTTCAATATAAATGAAGTAAGTGGATCTGCTTTGAATTGTTATTAAATTACTATTCTTTGAAGAAGAATCGTGGTATGAAGTTAATCGTCCTTAGAAGCCTTGGCTTCGAAAAGAGATTGAAATCTTTCTGCACTCTCGGAAACTATTGAACAGGCTAGAGGCTGTTTAAAATTATTCACAATAGACATTCTCACTTCCGATATTATTATTTTACCTGATTTAGCATGAATTTCAGGTCAAAATTCTGAGAGTACAGGTCGTTCGACGGTCGAATGGGTTCGAAATAACTGTTGGCATGTATGTTCGCACCCTTTTGCAATCAGCTATATGCAGTAGGTTCTTCTATCATAAGAATCAACCATGAATGCTACTCTAAAATATATTGTTACGAACTTCAAATCTGGGTTCGGGGATTGAATGGACTTTAACCCTTTGACAGTTTCATTTTTTTCCAGAAATCGGTCAAAAATTGTCACATTTTTTATTGCATTCTTTTGCGCATTTTATATTTTTAAGTAAAGATATGTTATTAAAATTAACATTTCTAATATTTTTAAGCATTTATTAGAACTTTTTTCTTTATATGAAAGCATTGTAGAACTGAAGTTTACCTTTAGTTTCATCGATATCCAAGTTAATTTTTTGAAATTCCAGTGAAACCAAATCTAGGAGGCGGATCCGAAGGATTATCACAAATAATTAAAAAAATTTGTCTTGCTTGACTGATTCCATCAGTACTACTATTAGAGTCACCACTATCCAGGTCATCTAGTAATGTTTCATTACTATCATTTACAGATAATTCAGTTTCTGATTCCGAGTCACAGTTCGAATCACAAGAAATTAGCTCCATACTCTCTGAATTATCTATTATTTAAAAGTAAAAATATATTATTCAACTCTTACATCAATAAAAGTATCAGGTGGTTAGTAAAATATAACCAGAAATCTATACACTGAAATTCGTCTTCTAATACAAAACATGCGAAAAAAACCCCGCGCTTTTGAAACCAATCAGAGTAGAAAATACAATAAACTGCTATCGCTTCCGACCTTTTAGTCGGTAGGGATGCCCGGTAAGCGGCTTAAATGTTGCACAGCTGGGTTACTTTCTCAGTTTCTATGAAAGCATCGTAGAAATGAAGTTTACCTTTAGTTTCATCGATATCGAAGTTAATTTTTGAAATTCCAGTGAAAGCAAATCTAGGAGGCGGATCCGAAGGATTATCACAAATAATTAAAAAAATTTGTCTTGCTTGACTGATTCCATCAGTACTACTATTAGAGTCACCACTATCCAGGTCATCTAGTAATGTTTCATTACTATCATTTACAGATAATTCAGTTTCTGATTCCGAGTCACAGTTCGAATCACAAGAAATTAGCTCCATACTCTCTGAATTATCTATTATTTAAAAGTAAAAATATATTATTCAACTCTTACATCAATAAAAGTATCAGGTGGTTAGTAAAATATAACCAGAAATCTATACACTGAAATTCGTCTTCTAATACAAAACATGCGAAAAACCCCGCGCTTTTGAACCAATCAGAGTAGAAAATACAATAAACTGCAAACTCTAATTTACTGGACATCTATACGAATAATTTGTTACTAAAATTGGAAAAAATACGGCCGAAACAGTGCAAGCGAAATATAAAAAAGATTGCCCGTAAGCCGTATGGGCAAATCAGTAAAGGCCCGAAAGCTGTGCCCGTACGGCGTACGAGAAAAACAGGGAAGGGGTTAAAGACGAAAGCACATAAACAATTTATTAGCAATCAGTTGGAAAATACAATACACTGTGCGTACCCAGTAAACCAAGAAATCCACTTAACGACTCTCACTGATTGGGACACGGCCTGCCTTATATAGGCCCGAAGAAACTGCTAGAATATTCCAAAAACCGGAACCGGAAGTTGTCACGTGGCGCCACATTTGGCAACATTTAGCGACACTTGGCGACAAAAATAGGTTGCCAAGACTGTCGCCAACGATCCGGTATCTCGCCAATTTACCCATTGAGTCCCATGCTAAATTTACGGTTCACTAAAGAAATTCGTAACAATATTACAATTGACACAACTTCAGTTACACTCACTGTTACCTTAATATATGGCATTTTGTTGATACTATTCCTTTTTTAATACAATTCTACTCATTGTTGAATTAATATTATATAAGTCTTTGTTGTTTTTAAAATCTAAAAATATTTTATCAATAGTTTAGCTGTCCACTCTATTATAGATCGACAGATCATATCTTCCATTCCAATAAAGTAAATTAAGGAAAGCAAAATATATGTATAATTAGTGGGTATACAGGGAAGTCCGGTTGTCAATACAAATTAATTCCAATAAAACAAAAAAAAAAGGAATATAATTTAAATTTAAAATCGTATGCAAATTGTTACACTGGCTGAAAAAGTTCAAAGGTGACAATTTATGAAGCAGTTTGAGTAAGGAAAAGTTTAGCACGTAAGTTGTATTTTCAGTTAAAAAACCAAGCTGAATAGTATACTAAAATTCAGTGAAATTGTTATTGATTTTGTTTGCATTAAAAAATAAGACTAGGTTTAATTTACAAATATTTTTTTTCTATTTCTCAATCAACTGTCAAAGATATCTTTACAACCGTATTACGGTTTTATTAAGTTTTGTGGAAATAAAAGTTACAATTTTTTAATCCGAGAACTTGTTAACTTTTAGCTGCATGATATTTCTTTAACTTAAAAACATACGTATTTTAATTAGCAAGGTACATGTACAAGGCATATGTACATTTACTTTTCGACAATTTTGAAAAAATCTATTAAGAGTCATCCTTGACTGCACTCAACATCTTTATATATCTATATCTATATATCTAACTCTCTCTCTCTCTCTCTATATATATATATATATATATATATATTATATATATATATATATATATATATATATATATATATATATTATATATATATATATATATATATATATATTTATGTATATATGTAAGGAAAATTCTCAGGGGTTTCAAAACTTAAATCAAGGGTAAAAATTCCCGCGTCATTTTCCATTACCCTTTTTAACCCCTAACCTAAATTGACCACTGGGGCTACAGGTTACCCTATCAGAGAAGGGACCTGGCCAATTATAAATCTACATGACCCTAGCGGACAATTTAGGAAATTTCCAAATAAAATGGAGATACACGCTAGCGGAGACAGATTTTTCTAGAGATATTTTCCCACAGATGTTGACCCAGGTGTTACGTGTCTTGTACATAGAACTTCATGCTCGCTGACCCTTCAGTTTGTCCCTATGATGGAGTGGGAACCCGTCCTTCAAAGTTATCTTAATAAAGGTCTTTAGCTGAAATGGTATCATTTTTATGGCCATGACTGCAACCTCCCATCGAGAAGTCAGTCTCATTACATATATATATATATATATATATATATATATATATATATCTCTCTCTCTCTCTCTCTCTCTATATATATATATATATATATATATATATATATATATATATCTATATATATATATATATATATATATAATATTTTGTTTATTGTAAATTTTCTATCGACATAATTCACTCACTTTATCGGGAAAAGAAATTCTCCCCACTTACCTTTGCCATGTATAGATTAGGTAGTTGGCTGAAAGAGCTGGATTATTTGTTATATACGCAATATTATGAAATAGGATTTTTATTGTAGAATTTTATCGAATATTTAGATATCCTTCACGATCCATTTAAAACTACAGCGATAAAAAAGAAAATGTTAAACTTTATTTTAGTAAAATTTTAATCCCATAGGCAAATGGAAGCTAGCAGCTCTACGATCTACTTTATTACAAAAGGCCAAAGAAATACAAAAGCTAAAGAGACATACTACTTAAAAGGACATAGAATTTCAGTCCCTGAACTTCCTTAAACAATATTCCTGCTCAAAATGCAATGAATTCTCTTTCTGGAACACACATATGCGGTCTTGAAAATTTCAAATGAAAACCGATTTTTAAGGTATCCGTCTACGTTTGAAGAACTTTCTTTATACGTAGAAACATAGTTCATGTTCATACATTTTTTGATTTATTTTTTATATTATCACTGAGAATTGCACTTAAAAACTTTATTCCTGGAGAATTTTTTATAAAATTTCGAATAAATGAAGAAAATTTAGTAAAGAAATCCGGTAATTTCAAGATGCCTAATTTCTTAATTAAATTATTTCAATATTTTTTGAAGAAATACATTTCTTATACACTGGATTAGTGAATGAACTAAAATCTTTGCTTAATTTATATTTGATAAAAAATTTTGGTCCTTCAAAATCATACATATTGAATTTTTAACGACTTTTCATTACCTTTATATCTAACTATGAATGTAACATCATTAAAAACTATCCAAATTTAAAGCTTTTAGGTCATTCACTAGTAAATACTATCAAAAGCATTCATAATTTTCAACAAAATACTCTAAGAACTTTTTGAGAAATCACATTTCATGTTCCAACATTTTATTAAAAATACCGTTCTGTGAAAAACGCATTTGAAATTTATGAAAGCAACTTTAACTATTAAAAAATTAAAATACATGTTTAAAATTCCCCCTCCCCTTTCTTGCTTCAAAAATTTTTAATTGCCAAGTTGCTAATTATTAAAAACAATAGAAAAAGGTTTAAACTAATCTTCGTGAAAACTTAAAAAGTTTCTTCCAAAAAATGCTCTTTCAAAGGCTTTAAATTCACAACTTCCAGTTCCGAAGTCGCTACTTCCGCTTTGTTTTGACAGCTGTAACTTTTCTTTAAAATGCCGTAGAGACAAAACACTAACAGATTAAGCCTAAAAGTTGAAATTTTACAATTGAGAAATAAAAAAAAAATATGATTTTTGGCAAAAAATGACGTTTCCAACCTATACAGCTATTTTAATTTAGTATCTAATCAGTACAAAATCATTTCTACTATGTACTTTTGGTATATTTTTGAGCGAAAATTTCATATTTTTAACCTATTGATTCAACTTTGTAAAACAGTGAATTATGTAGTGCATAACAGCGTTTGTAAATACTAAAAAAGCGGACAAGAAAATTTCTAGATGTTACTGTCTGAACCTATAAAGGACATAGAACATATGTCTTGGAGAGCTGTGGTTAATTGTTTTTCTATACGAGGGCTAATGAGATATTATGTATACTGAATAGAGCCTATTCTGAACACCTATTCCAGTAGTTTAATTCAAACAAGTAGTTAAGATCATAGCTTTATCAAACGGCCATCATACAGCAAGGAAATACACACCAGAAACTAATGTTTCAGTTTATCTTGTTAAAATATAATTTATATTGTAGCATGTAGTGTATTATAAAGCTGATTTTCTTATCTGTTGTATTTGGAAAAAATAGCATGTACATACATAGATAAAATGTTTTATTGAAAATAGACAATTTCAGCAGATTTTAAGCACTCCTAATTTTGTAATCATCGGAATATTTTTTCCAGAAAGCTTTATTAACCGCGTTTAAATAACTACATAAAAATGTGTGAAACTTTGTAAAATACGAATATTTTCCCTGAACGACTTAACTGCTTTTGTGGGAATTATGTTACTTTAGTATTGGAATTATTTGACGATAGTTTAATGTATAAAGCTCCCGATAAAAATTTGAGTATACTAAAGAAATCAGTTTTTTATTAATACTAGTTTTAGTAAATTAAGTTCCTATAAAATGCATGTCTTAATCTTCTAGCTCCAATTACATCATAATTCCTAAAATTTTTAACAGTAATGCCTTTTAATCATACCACAATTTTCTAATTCTTTAATAGTTTAATTGCAGCAAAGAGTTAAACAAGTCTACCTATAATGTAATGTCAATGCATTTTATAAAACAAATATGAAATTTCCTGCAAGCTATTCCAAGGAACAGTGGGTGTTTAGAAGTTTATATGAAAATAAAATACTTTGACTAATCACTTAAATTTCTCTTCGATTTTAAATTGTTGATATCAGTTAACCGTTTGAGTCTCAAACAGCGTGATCTCGCTTTTCAGTTTTTATGTCGAGAAAAACCAGTATATTCGAAGTCTTGTCCACTGACGGCTCTCCATTGACTGCAGAAGTCACTCATGCTTAGATTTACTGACGCCAGTAAATAACAGCTTTAATTTTATGTAAATAAATTTTACAGTAGGTATAGTACTATAACAGTACAATATTGAAGGAAATGTGTAGAATATAAAATAGGAGTGCTATCGCACTTCTTGGGATTTGTAAACATGAAGTAAAAGCTCTATACCGCTGGTTAATTCTTTATACGCATGTAGAAAAAGCGCTGTTAGAGATAATTTGACAATGTTTTTCAAAACCCTCTGAACTCAAACAGCTAAAGCAAAGTTAAGATAGGTATTTTAAATTCAGGAATAGAAGATTCCAAGTTTGAACCGAATCAAAATTTTATTTAAAGATTTTTAATCGATGTCTTAAAGTTTCATATAATCGTCATTTAGATTTGATTAAATTCAAATCAATACGACAAACTAAACGTAATTACAGTTGTATAAAATTGGGAAAAAAGCAGAAGTACCCATAGACAAAAAATCATTTTATTGTGCTTCAACACTTTACATAACTTTTGAGGCACCATAACAAGAACACAAATATGATAACATAAACTTAGCTGAAAAATGAAGATATATGTGCTGGGAGGAACACAATTTTATGAAAGTAGGTAGAAGTGATCATGCCATTTACATCGATCAGTCAAGTGCTGCCCAACTTACGTATATCCACAGAACATAGAAGTTATCTTGCGAGAAATTCGAATCGAATTCTATTGATATCTGTCGGCCGCCACATGACACATCTAGTCTTTGAAGGAGAGGCAAGAATTCACTTTGTGCCTCAGACTAAATACAGTTTAGCATATTTGAAGTTGCTAGTGTGGGATAAAAGGAACTTTCAGCCCCATGCACCCAGGTCTCACGAGCATCGGGTACTAGATTCAGTATGTAACTGAGTACCCGGGACCTTAATGGGAATTGAAGTTATGCCGCAAGTCTTGAAGATATTACAGCCACACCTTTCACCGAAGAAGCCTAGAAATATTTCTCCATGTAGCTGTGGATGCCAAAGAGGACAGTTGGGAACCCCAGTGTTCACTCGTTAAAATGAAATTCAAGTAGCGACGAAGTTTGTGATGTGTTTTTACGATCAATTGCTTCAAGAGATCGTTTCATTCATACCGTGGTAGCCCCGATAGCCAAAGCGTTTAGTTCACAACCAAAGGAGTGTGGATTCAGAGCTCAAACCAGCCATAGATCCAAAGTTTTAATTAAGGGAGACTGGCACGTACAACAGGTTCCTGGTCACAATGTCCTCTAAGTTCAAAGGATTCATACACCAGAAGTTACAAGCTAAGCCTTTTGGTTTCCCGATTGGTCCATTCTTCTAATTTGAGAGAACCACCATCAGAGAGTTTTACCTTAGAGGTTTTTCAAGCGAAATTGTGCAGTCCATTGAGTTTATTGGCGTTTAATGTACACCGAACAAAGATATGCATCTACGAGGCTACTTTAAAGTACCTGCTTTCTGATCAGACATCTGAAAACTGATCGAGGTGCATTTATCACACTCACTTGCTTGCTTTATGTGGGAAATGACCATTATAGTCGTGAGAATCGAAGATCGGACAAGAAAAAAGAACTTAGGTGCACCTAGAAATGTAAATTATAAATCACGATTTGCACCAAAAAACAAAATCCTCTCTGCTGTCCAAATGAAAGCCCCTAAATAAACTTAATTGCCACTTGTTAATCCGGATGAGATAATTTGAGATATCAAAGACAGGATGACAAACCCAATAAGGAACAGAAGGGAATAAGAATCAATACCAGTGGCTGCATCGCGGAGAATTAAAGAAATTAAAAAGAAAAAGCAATTTTATGGTCAAGAGAATAGTAAAGTTTATCAAATTCTGCAATAATGCATTTGTTTCCTAAACATGAGTTCCGTCTTGCTATTTGGCATTTAGAATTCTAGTTTATAAATGCTACAAAAGACTGCAGTTACGGTTGGTTGGATGTTACTGGTCGACGAGAACAATGCAATGTTTTGGTTAATAACCCAAGCTTTAATCTTTACCAGCAAGAGCAAATTACTACAGTAGTTTAAGGATAAACCAGTGGTAAAATTAAGTTCATTACAGATTACTTTCTTGCGATCGTGTTAACTTTACCATGTTAAAAGTACCGAAAGTGTTTAGGGATGACCATTTGTAATGTTTTTGGCGTCACTCGCCAATGTAAACCATTTCACCATGGTTGCATCTTCTGCTCTAATATGTAAATTTCACCATGTGGGGAAATGCAAATTTCGGAAAGTAAGACGCTAGGGACTTCCCCGATGGGTATAAATACTCAGCACCAACCGCTAGTAGCGGAGCGGTTAGGCCGTTTTGCTATCGCTAATGTATATGTTGTAAATAAAATAGTGGTAGATAAGTCTTATGGTCTTTTTCCACTTTATGTTTAAAAAAAATTTGAAATTCTGTCGTGCTTTGAATTCTTAAATTCTTAAGACTATTTCAGATTCTGAAATCTAAAGTACATTCGAAAGATTGTTAATTAGAAGTTGGAATTATGAATTGTTAACATTTGTTTCTGATAATAAATTTAGTGACAAATTCGGTTATTAACAATAGCATGTAAAAAATTACCAAAGTATGAGTATTATTGGAAAAACAAATTAGGCAGTCTTCAGCCATGGTGCTATACGGGGTTAAAAACAAATGAACATCACGAAATATATAGTTTCAAAGACCTAGAAAAGCAACAAGTGAAGAGTCTTCAAACCTTCTCTGGACAAGGGCTGCAATTTCTGGTGTGTTGGCTTAAAAATCGCATGACAACTAAGAAAACTTCCATTTTTCAAAAATAGCGAACTCTTGTTCTAGAAAAGAGTTAACATTAAACACAAGAAAGTTAACCTACAATATGAAGTTTATATTCCTAAGAAAGAGCGAGTTTAACTCTTGCATATCGTGGATGAGATTTGCTTACACATCTCTTCTGCAGGTTGAATCAATTAGTAAAACTCAAATCTTTGAAGACATCGTATATTGCAATTTCTCGATATCGTACTGAAGTGGTGCATGCAAAACTAGAAGTAGTTCAAAAATTATTAATTCCATTATGTCCTCCTGTATACTTCAAAAGGTATAATCTTGTTTGTGGCAAATACTTTAAGAAACTAGACATATCAAATGAGGTTTTAATACCAACTTTAAAAGTTAAACGGAGGTATTAAAGTTAAGATGATTCTGCAGCAAAATCCTGCTAAATGGAAGTTATGTTCTTAACTATTTAAATGCATGCAAAAAGACGAAAGTTAAGGAAATATTACTTATAAAGGAAATAAAGGTCTTCAAATATTACTTGAACACGTGAATACTAGAAGAAAATTCAATTGATATTATACATGCAAAATTAGTACCATTAGAAATGAAGAGATGATACTTAGTGAGCATAAATAATTTCAAAATTAGTGTATTTTTAAATGTTTAATATATAATAAAGAGTGAAATCTAGAAGCTACCAATAACGCTATTGAAAAACTGCAATGTACAAAATTAATCGGGGTCTACATCATTCGTCCAATCAGTTGTATATTAAAGAGAAGAAATCGCATTATGCTGCATTAAATGCAATTTAAGAAAATAAGCAAAATTACAAAACAAGTAGATCAAAAAGTTAATTCGAAGAGATACGTGTTTAAAACATTTAATCTTTCCCCAAATAACCAAAAATTTATTGAAATATTTGAAAATTGGACCCCTTTTTATGAACTTGCCGACATTGTAATAGCTTTCTTTAAATTCGATAATCTAGCAATATCTTAATGCGAAATTTGAAGAGAATTTCATATTTTGCCTTATACTAGAACGAAAATCCTGGAAAATCTAGTAATTTCAATGTATAAAAAATACCCGGACAAGGTCAAGCAATATCATCAACCATCGTTTTAGGTTTGGTTTGGTTTGGAGCACTACGGTCTACTTTTTTGCAACACGAGGGCTAATGAGACCGGGACCTACTGCTTAAAGCCGATTCCGAACGGCTACGAACATCCATGCCACTGTGGGATTCGAACCCACGAACTCCGGTTCCGAAGGCCAGCACCCTAACCATTCGGCCATCGTTCGGCCAACCATCGTTTTAAGCGATGAAGAAAGTAGCCACAAAACCTTGATATGATAGGGAAAAAATGATTAAACAATCTAGTCATGACAAGTATATTTAACTTTAACACTTAGTTTCATGAAAATTTGAAACGTGTAACGAATGGGAGAAATTCTGCTTACAATATCAAATTTTGTATGTTAGAGAAAGTAAAAGAGCAGAAAAGAGTTAATACATGAAAGTTTTAAAACCTCACAAGCAAACAAATGTTTTAGGTGACTTGTAGAGTGGATTACAGGCCATTATGGTTAAGCGGCATTGCTTAGGTAATTTTGCATTTTGTCTACTTTTTTTTTTGGTGATAATCCGACTATATTCAAGACTAAGCTTACTTAACGAGTTACTGAGGACGATTATTTTGCATCTGTTTAAAACCTTCAATGTTTGAAACATTGAGACAGAAGGTACCTGATAGACCAAATAAAGGATTTTATGAGTACATCTGTCGCATGTTAAATCAGAATCGTTAAAGGTTCAGAAGGAATTTCTGAAGAGTTATTAATATTTAGAGATTAATTTGATACATACAAGAATAGCAATTATAAATGATAAATATCAATTCAAAGACACTTTAGTTATTCTTCATACTTCCAAGATGATAAAACCTTATGTCAAGAACTTTAAGTAAACATCAAGCTCAAGAAAATTTTCAAAAGTTGCGCAAAGGCATTAAGAATATACAAGAGGATTCTACTGTGAAGAATAACCAATAACAAAGCTACATTCCAACTCTAAAGGGAATAACGCTTAGAAACAAGCTTGCAAGAAAGTATGAAACAAATGCTGCATCTGTATCGAATAAAAAATTCAAGAGCACTCTAATTTGTTAAATATTACATGTGCAAAATGAGTACCACTGGAATTGATTTGACAGATACCTAGACAACTTAAAAGTAAATCGTGTCTGTATTAAAGTTTTGATATAAAATAAAAAACAAAGCTATTAAGGCTAGTTCAAACAAAAATAACTTTTTTAGTCTTACATAAGACATAATCGGGGTCTTCATAATCCCTTCAAGCAGTTTCATTACACAGCAGAGAATCCAAATGGTACAAAAAATACCAATTTGAAACGAAATAAAATGACGATTAGAGATAGCCTAGAAATATAGCATTTAATTAAAAAATTTGTGTCCAAATATAAACGACATTATTTTCTTCATAAATTCAAACAATTATTTAAACTTTGAAATTAGCCTCCTGTTTATGAGTTTCAGAAGAGTAAGGTATAAATCAAATAGCTTAAATTCTATAAGCTAATACTTCGAAATGTAAAGAGTTACCATTTGTTCCATACGACTACAAACACCCCGACAAA
This sequence comes from Pardosa pseudoannulata, assembly GCA_032207245.1. Classification (NCBI taxonomy): domain Eukaryota; kingdom Metazoa; phylum Arthropoda; class Arachnida; order Araneae; family Lycosidae; genus Pardosa; species Pardosa pseudoannulata. Next base: position 97,400,548 of record CM063498.1, on the reverse strand, counting down.
CTAATTTCAGTACTAAGAGAAACTGCACATTTGTTTACAAAAGCAAATCTTTACTTTAGGAAAAGTGAACTCAAAGTTATTAACAGCCCACAAAATGAAGTGTTGAAAAATCTCAAAGGAAAACGGTTTCAGTAACTTGTGACGTGGATTACAGGCCTTTATGGTTCAGTGACATAGCTTGGAGAACATTCAGTATTGTCAACAATTTTTAGTTGATAAATCTGCCGATTCTTAGGACTGAATTATTCAAACTGATAAACCTCAGTAGCTCTAAGCATTCAAATAATGACCCATTATACGATTTAGAAAAATCCAGAATATAAACATATTTTAACTAATCTTCATACTTTAAAAAGGGTGAATCCTGGTTGAGACAAGTATTAAAATCAAATATCACCCTCAAAATATCTAATGTTTATAAAGTGACTTGAATCAGGGTCTAAACGACGGTCTGAAGTTTGGCCACATTTTATAGAACGTAAAGACACTAAAGTTTGTTAATATTTTAGAAAAAATTTTATAAACTCTCAAGCAAACAAACGGTTCAGGCCAATTTGTGAATAATTGCAGGCCATTTACGATTCAGTTTCATTGCTTAGAGGCGATTTCGTAGTCAACTTAAGCAAATTCTGTAAAATGAGTTATTTGAGATTACAAAACGAATTACTGAGGATGATTATTTTGCAACTGCTTAGAATTATAAACATGGAAAACTAAGCTCAATAATTCAGAGTAATCAAGATTAGCATCACAGATATTTCAATCAATCTATATTTTTAAAATGGTGAAGCCTGGTTAAGGGAAGCAATTTAAGAGTACATTCACATTGTCAAGAATGTTTAATTTTACCGGAATATGACTCAAACCATGGTTCAAATTTGCCAGTGGATGTAGTTATTAAAGAAAAATTGATGTTCAGACTAATATAAATTGATATATTAGTTTTAGGTTTCTTTCTCAAGCCTGGTAACTACTCTCGCTAATGTACGAAAAACATTTAAATATAATGCTTAAGCTCAAGAATCGTGGTGATTAGACATTTAAAAGTCTATCAATGATACATCAGTGTATACAAGTTTTAGTTATTAAGCCTTACAAAGCATACAATTCGGTAGTATAACTGGATTACCTGGGCCGGGCTCTAATTCAGAGATTTCTAACAGTAAACAGAAAAAAAGACAAGCAGAGAGGAAAACAGCTAAAAGATTAAAGAGGATAGGGAAGCGGATTCGCGAGTCTATAATAAAACTAGAGAATAGAAGGTTTAGGGATAGAAAACATTTTTGCGGCCAGGGATATCTGTACACTGCTTTTACACCTTATGGGAAACAATTTACCGTATTTTCGTATACCTATTTTCTAGTGTAAAAAACACAACACGAGTAGTTATCGCTATGGTGCAACGAAGAAGCAAAAACTTGTGACGTAGATTACAGGCCTTTATGGTTCAGTGACATTGCTTCGGGGAAGATTCCGTATTGTCAACTACTTTTAGTTGATAAATCTGCCGATTCTTAGGACTGAATTATTCAGACTTATAAACTGAATTACTGAGGATGATTATTTTACAGCTATTTAAACCTCAGTAGTTCTAAGCATTCAAATCATGACCCGTTCTACTATTTAGAAAAATCCAGAATATAAAATATATTTCAACAAATCTTCATACTTTAATAAGGGTGAATCCTGGTTGAGGCACGTATTAAGATCAAATATCAGCCTCAAAATATCTAATGTTTGTAAAGTGACGTGAATCAGGGTCTGAACGACGGTCTAAAGTTTGGCCACATATTTTATAGAAAGTAAGAGTACACTAAATTTGGTAATACCTTAAAATAAATTTTACAAGCTCTCAAGCAAACAAACGGTTCAGGCCAATTTGTGAAATAAATGCAGGCCATTTACGATTCAGTTTCATTGCTTAGAGGCGATTTCATAGTCAACTTTCTTACAATATATGCCAATTCTATAAAATGAGTTATTTGAGCTTACAAAACGAATTACTGAGGTTGATTTTTTTGCAACTGCTTATAATTATGCACATAGAAATCTAAACTCAATGTGTAATTTAGAGTAATCAAGATTAGCATCACGGATATTTCAATCAATCTATATTTTTAAAATGGTGAAGCCTGGTTAAGGGAAGCAATTTAACAGTACATATCACACTGTCAAGAAGTTTAATTTTACCGGAATATGGCTCAAATTTTCAAATGTAGTTATTAAAGAAAAAAATTTATGTTATGTTCAGACTAATATAAATTGATATATTAGTGTTAGGTTTCTTTCTCAAGCCTGGTAAAAAATACTTAATGTAAAAAACATTTAAATATAATGCTTAATCAAGAATCGTTTATAGATATTTTTAGAAGTTTTATAAATTACAATCAATAATTTAAAATTATACAAATTTACTTATTATTAATCCAAGATTTTTAAATACAGAGAAAAAAAAACAGAGAAAGAAAAAAAAAATAAAAAGAAAAGATTAAGATTTATACTAATAATAAAAATAGATATAAAATAGGGAAGAAAACATCGGCCAGGGATAATACACTGCTTTTACACCTAAAACATTTTAATAAAAAAAACAAACACGAGTAACCTATGTGTAAAAAAACAAAAAAAACAACAGAACAAACGAAAAAAGAAAACCACACGACAGGCCCTAAAAAAAAGAAGACCGTATTCAAAAATAAACAAAACTGATTACTTATAAAACTGAATTACTGAAATTCAAACTATTTAAAAGTTCTAAGCATTCAAATCATACTATTTAGAAAAATCCAGAATATAAATATATATTTCAACAAATCTTCATTTAATAAAATCCTGGTTGAACAAATATATAAATAAAAATCACAAAAAATCTAAATAAAAAATAACGACGAACAAAATAGAAAAAAGAACACTAAACAAAGAAAAAAAAAACAAGCTCTCAAGCAAACAAACAAAAATTTGTGAAATAAAACATTTACGATTCAGTTTCATTGTAAGGATTAAACAACTCATTCAATACTATAAAATGAGTTATGATAAAAACGAATTTGAGCAACTGCTTAAATTATAAGAAAAAAAAAAAAAAAAAAAACAAACTCAAATATTTCAATGTCAAAATTTAAAAAATATAAAAAAAAAGAAAGAACAAGCACAAAGCCGGAATATGGCCCAAACCATGGTTCAAATTTGCCAGTGGATGTAGTTATTAAAGAAAAATTGATGTTAAGACTAAAATAAATTGATATATTAGTTTTAGGTTTCTTTCTCAACCTGGTAACTACTCGCGCTAATGAAAGAAAAACATTTAAATATAATACTTAGGCTCAAGTATCATGGTGATTAGACATTTCAAAGTCTATCAATGATAGATTAGTTTTTACAAGTTTTAGTTATTATGCCTTACAAAGCATACAAGGCGATGGTACAACTGGATTACCTGGGCCGGCTCTCTAACCCAGAGATTTCCAACAGTAAGAAGAAAAATGACAAAAGAAACAGCTAAGAGATTAAAGGGGATATGGAGGTGGATTCGTGAGTTTATAACAAAACTAGAGAATTGAAGGCTTGGGGGATAGAAAATATTTTAGCGGCCAGGGATATTCGTACACTGCTGTTGCACTTTCTGGGAAACAATTTACCGTGTTTTCGTTTACCTATTTTCTCGTGTAAAAAATAAAACGAAAGTACTAGTGAGAGAATATTAATCACGAGTAGTTAGTATTGCTGTGGTGCAACGAAGAAAAAACATTTTATTAATGTACTTCGAAATTGTGTGACGACTCAACTATACCTTACTTATTGGCATGCATTCAAAACATTTTAAATTCGCCTTAGAGTTACTTATATTAATCTACGATCGTTATATTTAAACATTTAAAAGTGCAAATTAAATTAAATATTGAATGTATATGTCATCTTATTCTAGATTGAATTTCAGAATTCAGATAATGTATGTCAACATGGTTTCTTCAGTTTCGTTTTAGCCATATTATATCGCTGCCTTCATTTTTCTGGACTAAAACTGGATTGGCTATGTGATAACTTAAGGTTAGACCACATTATATTAAAAAGTATAAAAAAATTAACATGGGAAACAAAATCTAGTTACAATGAAGTATATGCTTATCTTCCACCACCATTAAGTTTAATAATACATGCAATAGGTCAAAGAATTTGTTAATCAGTTTTAAATTAGATTTAGACAATTGACTGAACTAGCAGAAACTTTGATAAATAGAGACAGGAGGAAAGTGTTTAAAACATTAAGCATATGTGGCTTGTGATCATTAAGATTTTCATTTTAGAAAGAATATAAAAGAACGCAACAGTTGATAATAAGAAGTTTTGAACCGTCGAAAGTAATGATGCACTTTGAGTACTTGTGCTAAAGAGTATTAATTTGATTTATCCTATGCAACTGCTTAGAAGTTTTCCTGTCGTAAATAGATATTCATCTCAACTGCGTAAGAAGAAAGCATTGTTCTATCAGATGATTTTAAGTAGTATCGTTTAAAGACATCCTATAAGATAAACTTGTGATTTTTATTTGGTCTATTCTGGAGTAACAGGTATAAAAAATAGAAATTGGGTACTAAATGCAAGGACCTGAAATTCTCCAAGAGAAGTTTTAACGGGTGCAAAACGGGTCCCAAGGATATAAATTGAGTTTTATTCTTCGGAAGTATATTTTTGATCATGAATCTAAGCACCTTCTAAATTTATGCAAAAAAAGGTTATTTTTACAAGAGAGATTTGCTCGAGAGTGTATAATCGTTTAGTCATGCACTACGACTTCCTATACATTGATTAGTTTTTTCAGTTTCAAATTATATCTTCTGTATTGTATTTATATTTTCCGTGACTATTATCAGCTGAAGTGTATCGTGCAAAATCACCGATGGAAATTAATCAGCTTTTAGCCGAGTAAGAGCATAGAATGTAACACCAAAAGTTACGTTTTGCCTATTTCAGAAGCAGCCTTAGCAGTTTCACAATGGGCAATTTAAATCAAACTAAGCGGTAATGAGGACAGATAAAGAATTAACAATTAAATTGTTAACACAACAAGAGTATAAAGATTGATCGGAATTAACGTAAACGGTATCAAAATAGCTAAGATTCTTACAGAAACTAATAAAAATTAATGGACACTAACATACCATAGGACAAGCAGATTACAACATACGAAGGCTAATGAAAAAATAATGAGTCAAAGATCCGTCACGGAGTACTGCCTATAACTCATAAAAACATGGTTTTTCGAAGTAAACATTGCATGCTATGCATTAGTCCCACTTAGTCACATTTTGAATACGTTCTGTATTAAAAGCTTGCTATAGAAGTGAAACAGAATTTGATGGATTAGAACAATATTTCATATAGTTCAACATAATAGGTATGCAAGCCGAGAATATTTTGAAATAAGTGATAGATTTCACTCAAAGGGTATAGCCATTATTTGTCTCAATATTTGAGTACGAGTTTATATATTTCCAATTATGGTACTTCTTAGCTAGATCACTGTCATAATGAATACAGCTTTTTAGAACATTAAGATTTGTGGGATTAAGATTTGTGGATACAACATTGTTATTGGTACTTCTGATACGGAAGAGGGAGAGTATCTCTAACATTGTAAACGAACAATAATCTAGGCACGAGTTAAGAAAATGAGTAATTAATCTACAGAGCTTTCGAAGAAACAGCTCTAGACAAGGTAAACTCATCAAAGTCTACTGTGGCATATAAATTTCGTAAACTACATAGAGTAAAAAAAACAGCTCTTGACAAGGTAAACTCATCAAAGTCTACTGTGGCATATGAATTTCGTAAACTACATAGCGTTAGAAAAAAACAGCTCTTGACAAGGTAAACTCATCAAAGTCTACTGTGGCATATGAATTTAGTAAACTACATAGCGTTAGAAAAAAACAGCTCTTGACAAGGTAAACTCATCAAAGTCTACTGTGGCATATGAGTGAAGTGACAACACCGACTCATAATTTTGTATCAAAGTATTAAATACAACGTATTCGAGACCACCACTGTGGATGTCAGGCAATAATTGCTACCTGGGATATGTCGTCCTTGTATCTCAAAATAGCAAGAAACTTCAAGAGCAAGAACAAGATTATACTACTATTTAAGTATCATTTTTCGTCCACGAAACAGTTCACTTGAGAAAATAAAACAAAAAAGAGGGGAAGACGGAAATGAAACCATTCTGCTTCCAATTTTGACGTTTGAGCTACACTTAGATCTATAATTTACGGACGACTTGGACATTCTAATGCTTCCACACAGTCTTACCTGTTTCAACTACATAAACGCATCCATCGTAGTTGAACACTTATGATCAGTCTAATCGATAGCTTCAGACTTTTGTATTATTCCGTTGACTGGTTTTGAGATCTACGGCTTGTTCTGCACGACGGCTGATTATTCTTCTTCGGAACTTGAAAAAAAAGTCTTTTAGAACGGTT
>CM063498.1:97334066-97389066 GCA_032207245.1 Pardosa pseudoannulata | reverse complement strand
TTTCATTATTGATTTAAGACTATAATACTTAAATTGCATTTTATATAAATTATTCAAACGATTCCTTAAATTATACAATATATATGATGACTTAAAAATGGATAGCAGTATTCTTCAATGACTAAATCGAGTAAATAAAAATGAGTAAGTCTTTAAAAACTGATTTCTATTTTAAGATAGACTAAAATTAACATGGTTTTCCTACTGTTTCGGAAACGAACATTGGCATAAAATAAATACATCTCTAAAATTATAAAAAAGTTTATTTAGTTCCTACATGAGATATATTATGGGTTCTTAACACTTTTACTTTTAACCATAAAAATTGTGCTTCCTGGATGCAGGGAGACAAATTTTAATTTTTCAGCAAGTTTTTGATAAATTATGACTTTTTTATATTCTTAATTTTATATTTTTTATAATTTCATTCATAAATTACCATACAATAAAACTGAGGCAAAATTTAAGTCTATTTCAGTGAACTGATGTATTATAAATATGTATATGATATACAGTTATTTTGTGACATTTAACATGGAGCAGTAGTTAAATACAATTATCTCTGTTTACCTTAAGATTTTATTTGTGAATTTAAAAAAAAGTTCCTTTTTAATTTCTTTAGTTAATTTAACCAAATATAAAAAATTTATTCTCAGAGTGAAAATTCATATTCGATTGAAGAAATTAAAATTAAAAAAAATACAAATGCTATTATAATTCATATATTTGAATTCTAAACTTTATTATAAAATTTGGAAGGAATTTCAAAATAAAACAAAAATGTGTTCATATTTTTCAAAAATATTTTGGTGTCACGGCAATTTTATTTTGTAAATGTATGCAAATGTCACATATAAGTAAAATTTTAATAAACTTCTTTTTACTGAATACATCTTTTTAGAGTTTTCATGGTACTAAATTTTCTAAGAATAAGTACTATGTATAATAAAATATTTTATATTATCATATTATGCATGATCGTAAAATTTAATGGGTAATAGATAACCTATAAGCTTTTCCAATTTATTTTCTAAAATATGATTATATGCATTACGTGCGTGTCAACTTTAGCTCAATCGGGATTCTATTAAATTTCGTATGCATGGGAAATGTATGCAAATATTTATAACAATGATATAAAGTTAGAAATATACAATTGTATCCTTATTATAACTTGTTTGTTAGACTATGTTTGAGAATTTTTAATGAGACAAGCAAACTTAATAATTATAAAAGGTTATTAAAATTAACTAAGTTTTGTTCTTAAAAAGAGTAAAGCTAGTTGATGTTTTTCAACCAAAAACTGGTTTCATTAAAACTTTTTGTAGTTTTCCACCATTTTTATATCTTAAAAATAATATTTTTCCGTTTTGATGTTTCTGATGTTATGCGGGATACTTCAAATCGCCCTATGTGTATGATTTCTCATGTTTTTTTTTCAAATCCTAAATATTTTAAAGAATATTTCTCATAAAACTGGGTATATTTAAAAATCATTATAGTGCATAAATTCTCTTAAGTTAAACTCGACATTCTAAATGAATGTCGGTTCTATAGAATGGATATACCCAGTAAAACCTTAAAGCGTTTATTTGTCGTTTACTACTGTGGGCGTAGTTTGTGAAATAAATATTCAAATTGTTCATTTTATTTAACTATAAATTACCTTGAAATAATTCCTTCACAGGTAATAAATAGTTTGGTAATTGATTTTCATAATATATTGTACATAAAAATACGGATCAATTATAATTTAGATGAGTAAAATTCGGTAGGGAGGAAGTTTCACGCACTGCAGCAGTTAAAGATGAATATGCAATGCCCTATGAATATTTAAAAAAATATATAGGACAACTCATTTTTTCTGTAAGATTAGCTATACTTTGTTCATTGTAGTTGTTGTATCTTTTAGTATTTTATATATTTAACCTTCTCCCACACTTTATTTAACCTTTAACACTTATCATAATTAACACTAACACCGCGGATGTTTCGGTTGTAGCATCACGCTACTGGAAAACTATTTTATTGTAATTGATTTTGTGAGACCCGCTCTGATGTCAGTCGAAAGGGAGAAGGGGATATGCTCCTTGGTATCTGGAGGGTCTTCATGCTTCCATTCTCCCCTCTTTAAGCTCAACTCTGAAAAAGGAGTTGCGAGTGACGTCACAGCGGCCAAACGTCGTTTTTTGTGGACATAGACGATTAGAGAGTTGTTAGGAGAGCGAGTATGAAGGAGCTTGCCGTGAAATGGACATTGTGTAAATAGATTTAAATATAAATTAAACCTTTCATTTTCTCTATCTCGTGTGTACTTGATGAATTCTCCTCCATGAGATCTTCGAAAATCCCCGTTAGACTAAAACGCTACCAAAGAATGTGTTAGAGCTGTGATGCTACACGGTATACATTAAACCAAGGGCTGGGTCAATTTTACCCCGATTAATGTGAATCATTGTTATTCTAAAACAACACTGTTTATACGTAATGACATTTACTTCTTTTTAGACATTAAATCATTATAATATATGATAAAAAATTCTAAGTTATTATAATATCGAGAAACAATATATGTAGAAAAATATATGATAACTTTAGTACAAATATTTAAGTTCCTACCGCCAATGTTTCTTTCACAGTTCAAGTGCGATTCGGGAAATTTATTTTATATATATATATTGTACATGTTTTACATATCGGTATTTTACAGTTAGAGGAAATATCTATGATTTTGTTTCCACACTAAGAAGCTAAATAATGAACCATTTTTCGCACATTCACAGATTCTTCAGTATTATATTTTCATAGAGTTTATGTGTGTATAATTAATTAAAGTCGAGCAATTATTTAAATTTCATTTGTAACTTTCAGAACATTGGATACAAAATAGTTTTTGGGTCAAAATGACTCGTTCCGTGGTTGTAGTGGTAAAATCATTGTATGTTTTGAAGCTTGTAGAAAAAGTCTTATGCTAAAAATGATAGTCTAGATTCGTATTTCTTAAATTCAGTGCTGTGGTATCCTGGTATTTCAGGAAAGTAAGTTAGGGATTGAACGGCAATAATAGATATAAATAAGCTAAAATATTTCTAATGAAAACATAAATAATTCAAATTATAGTTATTTGTCGCTAACTGCTCTGAGTCAGGCCTTGTAAAGAATTATTTTACTTCTATCTTGAGGTGCAACTGATAATACACATGCTGTATTTTTTTCAGCTTGATCCTATTAAGTAAAACTGAGTCTCATGAGGCTTGAATGGCTGGGGGTTGTATGCGAATGTGTAAATTATTTAAAAGGTAAATTTTATACTTCTAATAACTTATTGACTGATTAAAATTATATTGTTTAAAAAATGAAAAATCAAACAGAAACAAAAAGGTTTGGTTTCTACCATCAATTTTTGACATATCTCAGATATCAACTATTTATTCTTGTGTTGTTATTTGAAGTAATCTATGGCACATAAATGAATAAGGGGTGTCTATACAGATATGCTTGTTAAAGATTATTATACATTATTTTTTCGAATTTCAAAATTAGGTACATTATATGAGGATCAAATGAGCAAAGATGATTAATACACTATGAATGCTCATAATAAGAATACAGTTAAAAGTTAAATATCTAAAACTCATGCTTTTAAGTTCCTTTTCCCTGTTTAAACATTAAGTGCTTTCATATGAAAAATATGATAAAGATTTTAATTTTACAGATATTCATCAATATTTTGAACTTGAAACTCATAAAAAGACGTGTGCAGCAGCTAATAATTAAAAAATAGCAATTCGAAATGTACATATGATGCTAGAACATTTAGAGGGCATAGCCAAAATGAAAAAAAAAAATCAATCTGAGTTTTATTTGGAGAGAGAATATCATTTTTTTGTAGAAAGATAATTTTTTATATCGAAAAATACTTTTACTGTTTATCCTAAATAGAAGAATATTCTTAATTTGTAGACTACTTTAAAAGTTTTACTTTACTGTATGTACATTTATCTATAATTTCCTAACTGTAATTATACGAACTTCTCACGAATTCAGACCCTCATTCCTTTACAAAATAAATTGTAATGCTTTGCGCTAACTGAAAAGCATTTATTCCTAAAGACCCATGAACACGGTTGTTGTCCATGGTCATATATTTCAGCTATTTCGGAAATGTTACTCCAGAGATTTTGTTAGTGAAGTTTAGCTAGTATTGCGTAGCTATCTATCACTTTATTTTCCTTTTCATTGAAAGTGGGTTTCTTTGTATGAATCACGAATATATAGGTATGAAACATGTAATTCCCAAATTCAGACTTTTAAAATGTTAATTAGTAAATTCTATTTATTTGCATACGACGACTGCTATATCAAAAGGTTTTACATATAATTTAAAACTATGTTTATTTTTTGCTCTTTTTAAAAATGTAGTCATGCATTACCCAGAAAGATGATCGCCTATATTAAATGCGAAAATGTTTTGATCAAAATCTTTAAAAGCAAACCTCTCAGAAGTCAATTTTCCTCATGAGTTAAAAAGGAGCTAGAGGTAATGAATTTAAATGGTACTCAAGCATCTTAAGGAAAAAGTTTCAAAATGACAAAACTTCAAAAGCACAGAATACTTTTATCAAAAGTTAGTTCTCATGATCGAGATAATATTTGACAATAGAAATAATTTGTTTTATTAAAATGTGTGTTTAGAAAAATGTGTTTTAATCTTGTTTCAGAAATCTTTATTTATTTTTAATTTTTGTACTATTTTTTTTGTGAATGGGGAAAATTTCCGCGTGTTCACATTCCACTTACTTTCTGTGAAATATCGGACAATATGTTTGTTATAAAAACAAGGTAGGTGTTCGTAAAATATATTTTGTCCAATTAAAAAGTGTAACACCGTTAAATACAGAACAAATTACTATACCACAGTACAAGTGTAACTTTTTTATTTATATTTCACGGAAATACCGATATCCAGAAACTTGATTTTACACCTATAAAATAATACGCATTTTTTAAAATTTTTCATTGCATGATTCATTGCCATAGTTAAGATGTGCCCTATCCTTTAACCCTTTCGTGGGCCATTTATTCCACAACGTTTTCAAACTTTCAAAACAGAAGTGCTAATTATATTCAATTGATTAAACAATATATGATACCGCAAAACTGAAGCTGGAAGAAGTCTTCCCATCGTTATAATAGCAAGGCCAATATATTATAATGGGTTTTGCACTTCTCACAGGTGTAGTTTGTAAGATCATGTAGGTGGAAAGTAATCTTCCCATGACCTTCGAAAGCGTTAAAAGTTGAAAATCGAGACATCCTGTATAGAAGTAAATTACTACAATCTAGTGGTAACCGCATGTATGTTTTTATAATCATTTTATTTATATTATGCCATGCTCATTGTACCTGCTGTTTGGATTATCATTATTATTTAGTTTTGACTTTAACAAGAGCAAGGATTAACTGTAGTTTTATATAAGCTAATTCTATGTAGATTAAAATATACCAGCTGAAACAGTCATCTTTGTCGTAGTGTAGTACAGATTTCCCAAGCTAAATTTTTGACTATACTCTTAACGGAGAAAATGAGCGATTTTTAGTGATGCCAGACCTTTTATAAAAGCATTCATTTTTAACTTGCTACAAAAATTAATAAGTTTATAACATAAATCTAAAGCAAAATATTAAATATAAAAATGCTTCTAAATTAGTACGAGTCAAATAAACGATAACCACTTACACCAGTTTACCTTTTTATCTCCAGGTATTTACCATTCATTTCTGCACACTGAACTGTTTATTTAAAAGTTTTTCCCTTTTGATAAAATTTTGGATCTAATTAATTTAATTCTAATTTTAAAAGGTGATATGATCACAAGCATAACTTAATAACATTTTGCGGCGTAATCGTTAAACAATGGTGTTCAATCATCTAACTGCTTGACAAATGATCAACTTGCATGCAAAATTATGTATTGAATCATTTCTCATTCTCTCTGGAAAGTGTTATTACTGGTAAATAAGTTGGCTTATTTAACGATCATTATTCGTCACTTTGAATAGATGACTTCTGTACCGAGCAACAAGCAACTGTATTTTGATTAATTAAATCTATTATGACGAAGCGAAAATTCGCCTGATTTACTTGTATGGAAAATAGTTCTGATTAATGGCTGCAAATTAATTCTTTGGGAACGATGATTAATTTAATATTTCGTTGCATGCACTCGTCTATTAAAAACAAAGTTTGATAATAATTTCATGCTTTCAGTTTATAATCGGGCATAATAATATGGACTTAAGCGTTCGCAGAAAAGAATGTAAATAGAAAAGGTCAGTTTTCCTTAAAATTGTAGTGCATTTGAAGATACCTTCAATAAAAATAATTAAAATAACTTTAAAAAGATTTTGAAGTTTTTGTACACTAAAGAGAACGTTATCTTTGCTTCATTTAGAAATTATATTAATAGAGGTAAATATCATCCCTAAAGGTAAATATCAAAATTGAGACCAGAATATAAACTTTTATGAGTAATACGTATTCATGATTTTGTAAAACTTTTAAAAGTTGCATATTCCTTCAAAATTTTCACAGGAAAATAAATATTTGCAGGGATGTTTTAAAGTTTCATTAACTTATGAGAATACAATAGAAATCTCTAGTTATGATATAGCACCTTGCTTTAGACTTTGTGTAAACTTTAAAAGTATAATTTTCAAGAAACTTTGAAATTTAAATTTTAAGGTTTTATATTAATATATAGTTTTGTATTCTTGTATTTAAGAGTAAAACTCTTGTTTAAATAGTCTGGACTTTGTTTTAATAATTAAACTAAAAAAGAAGAGATTACAGGTTTCAAAGATTTAGAAAGTTTTTAGAATGTTGTACTGAAACATAAAAATATATATTGAGATACTTTACGTATTCTGTAAAAATAAATTTCAAATATAACGCCTCATGATTTTTCTGCTTGCATAGTTTTTTCTATTGTGCTTCCTTATGATACGCCAATGTTCGATTCCCGGTTAAGTTTTTGATGTGTTTGTGTCGTAACCTTACAGACAGTATGGCTGTCCACTTATTTCGAGTTCCCATATTACAATGATCAACACAATCTGCAGCTTTGTAGTAAATGTTAATAAAGTTCGTTTGCATTGGAAATAAATATGCTTCATTATTTTCTGAATGAAAGTTATTTACCTTTGTAAAGTCGCCGAACGGTTTGCGATGTTTCTACTCCCGATTGTAAGTCCTACCCTAATCACCTGGATATGATTTTGCATGGGTCTCGTATAAGGAGCAGGTATGGAGGCGAAAAAATCAGCCGTAGATGATTTCAAACTTAAAAACCATTCATTTATCTAACAAAAAGCATTTAAAGAAATATTAAAATGTATAAGTAAAATCGTCCAGAGAGAAGATTACTCTAGACAACCTGCTCATCTCCAAGTTCAGCTGGGAATCCCCTCCCGTTTCTTCTTTTCCAACCAGGAAACCTCGGTTTTAGGGGAGATCGACCCCCCTCCCTTTGACCTTTGGCCTTGGAGTAGTCGAAACGCCCCTTGGCGCCCAGCCGACACAAAACACAATTTCTTTTCTTTGTCGGTGCGTTGACAAAAACGGCACACTTGACACTTCTAATCGTCCGTGCGTCAAAAGGACCATTACTGGCACAATACTGACGTTTTTCAATTGTTCGGCGTTTTGAAATGTTCGGCCCCTTACAATGAACAAAAGTTCGCTTTAACCAACGCTCTTCTTGACTCCGACAGAGACGGACGCGATACTTACAACCTTCATACTGAGAAAATTGTTCATAAAATAAAACTTTAAGCACCATTAACAACAATGATCTAAATGATATGATACTGTATTTGAAATACGTTTGAACCTTGCCTTATATTGTAACGAAAGACACGGGGAAAACCAAAGTTGCCGTTGTCAGATGATTCAACATGTGAGAGATGTGGTAAGTCGATTGACATTAGAAACAAACACAAAATGTGATAGACGTGGCACGTTATTTCAGCTACAAGCGACAAACAATTGCTGCAAAAGATAAAAATTTGTTTTACATGTACCCACGTATTTCAAAAGATATACGGTTGACGATTATTAAATACGTGTAAAGTTTATCAAAACTTTAACAAAACATGTTTAAAATGTTAAAAAATATTTGTTTACTTGATAACAAACATTCGCTGTTTTATTCCTTGAAATACAAATAAAACGGAGTTTGATTCACACAAAAAATACTATTTAATTTGGATCAAGCCATAAGTTATTTGCATTGCTGTACAACATTTAATGAGGTTCATATATGAGGAAATAGATAGTAAATAAGTAATAATATAAAGTAAATTAGTTTTTGTGAAGTGTGAACCATTTCAAAGCATTTTCGAACAGGAAGAGGAACTGTCATGGTTAGCTTCTAGTATTTTTTAAGGATGCATGACATTTTTAGCATTTTAATCAAAAGACAATCAAATTACAAGTTAAATAAATGATTTAATACTGTGCGGCATGACGTCTGGCTCAGACAGTTCTTGATTAGTCTACATTACCACATGAAATAATTGACGTCTACTAGATGTTAATGTATATTAAGGGGTTAATAATAAATTGGTAGTAATTATCCATACAGCATCCATTCTATAAGACAGGGGTGGCCAAGCTCCTTGGTAGTCCGAGCTATTTTCCAAAATTTGAAATTTTTCGCGAGCCTCAATTAAATACGTATCTAAAAGGTATGCAAAAAAAGTATTAATTTTTTTTTACAGAAATTATATTTATTAAATGTCATTTGGAAGTTCTTCGTTGTTTAATTTTTCAAGGACATTTTTGAATTGTCGATGATTTTGTGCTTTGGTGCGAATGTAATTTACGATGTGTTACACTGTTTTCAAAACATCAGGATATTTTAAATATTTTGTAACGAAATGTTCTCGGTGAATTATGCAGTGAATCTGTATGAGTTGTGGAATTTAAGAATCATCTCTTAAAAGCCCAATAAGACCGATTTTTTTTTACTCATCATTGCCGGAGCTCCATCAGTTGTACTATTTTTTAAAAAATATAATAACACAAAAATAAAAAGGGAAATCGGGTACATTTATCGAGAGCTACAAATAATCCTTCAAAGAGACGCATGTGACTCGCGAGCCGCAGGTTGGCCACAAATGTTCCACAATTGCTTTCTTCTCATATTTTTAATGTTTCCTTTTGCTTGCGCCAATTTTTTACTGCTTTCTCGTCGACCTTCTGAATTACTTTCAGCTTGAAATCAGCAGTAAAACTGTTACGATATTTTAAAGACATAATGAATAACCAAAATTACTGCAAATCAAAAACTTTGAAAACAAAAACACTCTGTTACGAGTGATCCTCTTGACTTTCGACTGACATTGATTGAAATGACCTTCGACTCAACCTTCGATCTTAAACCCATCCACTCGGTGTTGTCAATCGGAGCTGTAAATTGTGACTATCGATATGTTTCCTTACTCCAGGACAGAATTTAAGATTACGCTACTTGCTAATACTGATTCGTTATGCTTTAAGAGTTGTATTTTTTTCATGATTTATTACCAATACGATACAATGTTTTCTTGACGTCCAGTAAGTCGTGCTTTTGTTTACTTGCTTTTTGCGATTTGCTTTTTCCCCCCTTCTTCCTATTTTGATGATTTCAGCGAACAACCAGCAGATAGTCCACACCGGCAAATGGTCAGAGTCCGAAGAAGTTTTCTTTCTAAACATAGATAGTCCGCGGACTATACTTGCGAAATCACGGTATTTAAAAAAAACGAGCATTTTGCATGACTTTGGCAGTTTATTTAAGCGAAACGACGGCCGAATGGGAAGGGCGCTGCTCACAGGTTTCGGAGTTGGTAGGTTCCACGAGTGTCAAAGGTAGCATAATTTTCAAATGAATGTGGTTTTTAAAACTCTAATGTACACGAATTCTGTTTATATAAACTACCTTTTTTATATTTTATATTTTATATAAGTACTAGTAATATTCTTATAATGATTTTATATGACTTTACGTAACGATATGATTCTTAAAATGTGCGTGAAAGTACCGCAAAGGTTTGCTCTTTTTACTATTGGTATCTATTGTGTCTAAATAGAGCTATTAATATCTAGGTAGATAATGGAAAGATGATATATATATTTAAGGCTGGGGCGTCAGCTTGTAAATTTATATATATAAGAAAAATAATCACTGATGAAAAACAAATTCTCCGACTATTTTATAGCTCAAAAAAGGCTAAAATCATTATAAACATCTGTTTTCCTGTGTGCGAAAGTGTAAAAATAAAAGTTTATTAAAAACGTATAAATGAATTTTAATTTCATATTAATTATTAACGTTTTACTATCAACTCAAGTAATTTAATGATATCGTAGTGAAAAAAAGAACATTTTAACTTAATTTGAGTTTATTTTTAGAATTGGTTTTAGTAAGATACACTAATTAGCAATTAAGGACAATACAGTAATTACCATAGTTATAATAGATAATTATTAGCATTTTTTAAAAAAATAAAGATAAAATCAATTTTTGTTTTACTCTACATAAGACTTTTCCATCAAGAATATTATGTTTATATAAAATAGGAACATAAATTTTATGTCAATCCATAAAACATTTGGATTAAATGTATGTTCGCATATTACTCTATTAAGCCATATCAACTGTGACTTATTTTTAAATTTTTCTCGGAATTTTTCCCTCGTACGAGATATTTCCTGAATTGTAATTTATTCAAAGATGGCCAATTACTTAGTATTATTTGTGACAAACTACGAAGGCATATCTTATTTTCACGGTTTATTATGCGGCAGAATCTGCTGGAACTGTCTTGAGCCTCTATGAATGAGTCTGGGGTTTGATGTCACTGATTTCACTTGCTAGGTTGTTAGACCTAAATTAGTGACAGGCATAACCTATCGTGAGTAGTTCCGATCATTTATACAGGATTTTGAAACATTGTGGTTGAAATTGAAAAGATGACACAGTTTTGGAGGATTTGTTATTGTCTTCTTTTAAAGTTAATATTTAATAAAGGAGTATTTAGAGACTTTAATTCATAAATTAATTATAGGAAACGTTTAAGAATATTGACTAAATTCATGATAGTCACAAGATTTTTTTAAACAAATGTATTAAAAATTAAGTAATTCTCGATTTACTGTAAAAGATATTTCCCAGTTAAGCCTGTTCTATTTTTATAAAATACGCACATTTTGTCAAGATGTAACCATCAAGGATGACCATTTATTATTCCACCTGGATTAAAGTCATATTTGGCAAATGCCAAAGGCGAGTCTAGCTTTACACCACATATTAAGCGACATATATTGTTAAAACTTCCTTGAGTCAATGAAAAATTGCGTGTCTGAAGTGTTACTGTTTACATTTGAAACATGATTTGACCTGCATAAGTCACATGAGTGACCCTACGTGATTAGCTTAGGGAGGTTGGTAAACGCTAATGATTCTGGAATATTGAAACTGATGCAATTTCAAAACATGGTAATTATTTTTTTCATTTAAAGAAACTGTTTAATAAGTAGGTATAGATTATGATTTATAAATTATGATTTAAAATTTCTAAAAAGTTTAAAAATATTAACATTTTATCCATGTTTAATAATTACTATTTATACAGTATTAAAGCTCATTAACTACGAACTTTATATTAAGAATATGTTAACTGCAGTACTTGAAGAATGTTTTCAATCCTTCTTTAGTCTTATGCTTATCTTTGTTAACACGTTAACAGCCAGACGAATTTTCGATGGTTTGCCCAAGGCGCCGACATTAACTTTTCATTATGAGATGCATATTATCCTGAAATATTATTTGCAGCAGATAAAATGAGTTATAAAATCATGCTTGAAGCAGCTTTTGTCGGTTTCAACGGTGACCCCCATGGCAGTCAACATGTTATGTACTTTTATTATTTGCTGTTTCGCTGGTCACCTGTAGCCAAGTCCAGGGCCGGTCAGCAAGGACCCCCATGGCAGTCAACGTGTTAAAGTATTGATAAACAAAATATGTGCTACTTAATGTTCGCGATTATTTTTTAAATATAATCAATGTTTTAAAATTCTGAAATAACACTGGAAAATATTAAAAAATATATAGTTAGCTATTTAATAACATTACCCAAATATAGGTGGACAATTGGGTAGGATGCTGCCATTAGATATGGGAGTCCGTATGTCTTAACCCCATTGTAACACAATTGTTGGGAACTGTTTCTGGAGGGGGAACTCAGTTTCATCATTTCTCATGTAGCAAAGCGTATAAGGTAGTGCTCCAAACTAAATCAAACTTTCACAATTGCATTGGTTATTTTTTAAAACGTTCCTAATAATTTAAAAATCTATATAATTTAATAAACTTATTTTCCAGATCATTCTCGAATTGAGGAAATTTTGATTTGAGAATCTAAGAAAGTAATCTGTAACTTATTTAGTTCAAAACGAAGAGGTTTCTCTATATATTTTTCTTCTCTCAGATGTAAATATAAAATATATCTTAGTTTTTTTATACACTTAAAATTCATGCAATAGATAGTGACATATAGTTTTCTTGTAATTTTTTAAAAAGAAAAGTTATTTAACTTTTGAAAAAAAAAGCATTTTTCACTCTACAGGTAACTTTACAGGCTGCACTTTCTAGTTTTGCAGATGACAAAAATAAATTTTATGCCCAAGCCATAAAAATTCTCTGGACTGTATAAATGCATGCTCGATTATTATTCTATTAAATCATAACATCACCTGTGAATTATTGGTTACAAAATTTTCCCGAAATTTATTCCTCGTCTGGGACATTTTCTGACACGCAGTTTATCAAGGGCGACCATTTACTTCTTTCAATGGTTTAGGATCACTTGTGACAAATGACGAAAGCAAGTCTTGCTTTTCACGGCCTATTACGTGAGAGGAACTGCTGTAACTTTCTCCCGACTCGATAATTGAGTGTGGGGCTGTTACACTGGTTTCTCTTGTAACACCGTTTGATCTAAATTAGCATTCATAATCCACAGGGGTAACATCTCGTGATTAGCTTCGTGCAGCTGATAGACGATAATGATTTTGGAACATTAAAGTTGAAACAGGGAAACTGACGCAGTTTCGAAGGTTAAGTTGCTTTTTTTCTCTGCTGTTTAAAAGTTAATGTTTAATCAATGACTACTTAGGTTTGTAATTTATGAATACTGAACACGATAGCTTTTAAGATTAAGAAAATTTTATTTGTAAATTACTATTATATGTTAATTACTATTACATTTTTATTTTATAAGGTTAAATCAAATTATTGGCCTATTGCTCTTTTAATAGAATTTATTCCAGAAACAATTATTGGAAAAATATTTTTAATAATTTCTTTAGCCTCTTTTCTGTGAAATTATTGATAATCGTAGTGCATAAAACTCAGAAGTAGATGCAGTTTCAGAGAAATTTATTATTTTTTCTTTATTTAAAGGTAATTTTTAGTCAATACACAGTGGTAGTTACTTAATAACTCCAAAAATGATCGCGTGGAAATGTTTAATAGTATTAGCTCTATTACATGCTGGTATGGTAAGTACTGTTGCAAAAATATTTTTTGAGGCTTAAAATGAACGACTAATCTCTTTTCCCACTCATTCTTATTTTTGTTGGTATTAAAAATATAGTTAGAGTACTTAACAGTTGAGATTAGAATTATTCCAAAAATTTTTTTGTAATGTATTGGTAGATTGTCTTTAAATACGATTCCATTTTTTTCTGATATTATTATTTAGGAAAATATTACAATTGTATTACACACTTTTTATAAGGTTACTTCAAACATCCCTTTAGCTTGATTGATATTGATACTAGAGACAAAAAGTATTTAATTTCACATATATAATTTTAAACCAATAAATAACTTCGTATTTTTTCCACTCCAGAAGAAAAAAATTATAATATCTCAGGGATTTTATACACAATTAAGGCTGATATATTAGCTCTTACAGATAGTGACAAGTTTTTTTTCTTTTTTTGAAGGAAAGTTATTAAATTTTAAAGTGATTTTTTTTACTACACAAGAGATTTTCCCTCCAAACGCATTTTACCTTTACAAAAAATGGAAATAAATTCTAACTTAACGTCATAAAAACCCAGGGGTTCATAAAAGTATTTTAGAATGTTACTCTATTAAGTCATAACATCACCTGTGAATTATGGGCTACAAAATTTTCAAGAAATTCTGGCTTCGGTCGAGACATTTCCTGACATGTAATTTATCAAGGGCGACCAATTGCTTTTTCCCCTGGCTTAGTATCACTTATCGTGACAAACGAGGAAGGCAAGTCTTGGTTTTCACGGTTTATTAGGCGAGAGGAACTGCTGCAACTTTTTGAGACTCGATAAATGAGACCTGGGCTGATGTCTCTGCTTTCGCTTGCAACGTGTCTTGACCTGCATTAATTATTCATAAGCGCAGGCGTGACCACTCATGATTATCTTCGTAAGATTATTAACTGCTTGTGATTCTGAAATATTATGGATATAACCAGATGGAATTGTGGATGTATTGTCATCTTGTTTTGATGTTAATGTTTAGTCACGAGTAGTTATAGGTGATAATTGATGAGCATCGAAAACGAATGTGTGGAAACTTTAAGAATATGAATGATTTTTAAATCTCATTGTAGTAACGGTAATCTAAATTTTTATTTGTAGAAGAATGAAATAAATTTTTGAATTACGAAAAATAATTTGCCTTGTTGAAAAATATTTTCAATATTTGCTTTAGACTCGAACTTAATGAGATCAGACTGACGTATAAGTAAGAAGCAAATAACTTCGAAACGGTAAACCTATTGCATGTTACTTAAGGTGTGAGCTCGGAATGCGTTTCAATAAAACTAGTAAAATTTAATACAGTTAGGAAATATTCTTAAGTAAGATAATAAAAAACAATCTTTTTGTATTGACATTTAAAATACATTACAGAATTCTATTGCATAGTTTTTCTAATGTTCCTCAATATTGTTAAGAGTTATAACATTTCTTGGATTAACAGAAAGTTGGATTCAAGAATCTACAAACTTATTTTACATATTTTATTCTGTACCAACTGTCAGATCTGTTTGTACACCGTCTGTAATCCCCGTCAAAGAGGAAAACAAATTCTCACCCCGATTAGTTAAGGATATATTACATATTACAGAGAATTTCATGTAATTTATTAAAGTGAAAAATATTAAGCTTTAAAAGAATGATTCTATTCTTTATAAAAGCCTTGGTCAAAATGCACTTTCTATTTTTATAAAATAGAGAAATTTTATGGCAAGGCCATAAAAATATCTTGAAACCTACAAATATATATTAGAATATTGCTCCAGTTAGTCCTAACATCACCTGTGAATTATTTATTTCCTAATTTTCCTGAAATTCCTCCTTCAGCTGAGACATTTCCTGACACACATTTTATCATGGCACCCAATTACTTCTTAGGATCACTTGTCGTGAGAAACAACGAAATCAAGTCTTGTCTTTTCATGCCTTATTAATCGAGAGGAATTGTTGCAACTTTCCGGAGGCTCGATAAATGAGTCCAGGGTTGATGTTACTAGTTTCACTTGCAATGATGTTAACTTGCATTAGCATTCATAAGCGAAGAAATCGACCTCTCATAATTAGTTTCACGTGGCTGATAGACACTAATGATTTTGTAAAGAAAAATAATTTGCCATGTTGAAAAATATTTCGATATTTTCTTTAGACTTGTACTGAATGAGATCAGACTGACCTATAAGTAAGAAGCAAATAAGTTTGAAACCTATTGCACGCTGCTTAGAGAGTTCGGAATGGGCTTCAATAAAACTAATAAAATTTAATACAGTTATGAAATATTCTTAAATACGATATTAAAAAAGACAAATTTTGTATCCATATTTAAAATACATTTCAGAATTCTATGACATAGGTTTTCTAATGTTCTTCATAGTATTACGAGTTAAAACATTTTTTTGGATTGACAGAAAGTCGTATTCAAGAATCTACAAACTTATTTTATTTTACATATTTCATTCTATACCAAATGTCAGATCTGTTTATACCTATTTCCAGTTAAAGAGAAAAACAAATTCATTCTCCGATTATGCAGTTAATGATATGTTACATATTACAGATAATTATATCGAATTTCTTAAAATTAAAAATATTAAGCATTAAAAGAATGATTTTATTCTTTATAAGAGCCTTTGCCACAATGCACTTTCTATTTTAGAAAATAGAAAAATTTTATGGCAAGACTAGAAAAATATCCTGAAACCTGTAAATATATATTAGAATGTTGTTCCAGTTAGTCCTAACATCTCCTGTGAATTATCCTTTCAAAATTTTCCTGAAATTCCTCCTTCAGCTGAGACATTTCCTGACACACAGTTTATCAAGGCAACCAATTGCTTCTTAGGATCACTTGTCGTGAGAAACAACGAAATCAAGCCTTGCCTTTTCATGGCTTATTAAACGAGAAGAATTGTTGCAACTTTTCGGAGGCTTGATAAATAAGTCCAGGGTTCATGTTACTTATGTAGCTTACAACATTGTTTAACCTTCATTAGAATTCATAAGCGATGGAAGTGACCTCTCATAATTAGCTTCTTGTGGCTGATATACCTTAATGATTTTGGAACATTAAGAACGAAAGTGAGAAATTTACGGATTTGGAAGTCGAAGATGTTTTTGTTTTAAGGTTAATGTTAGTCACTGAATAATTAGTTGGTAACTTATGAACACTGAACACATCGCTAAGTAACGGTTAAAATTCTTAATAAAATTATATCCATGTATGGTAATTACTATTGCAATTAATCATTTTTACAGGTTTAAATCGAATTAAGAACGTAATTCTTATTTGACTCATAAACTTGCTGTAGTGAAGAAATATTTTTAATCTTTTCTTTAATTCCTTGCTTAAATGGTAAAATTATTGATAATCCCACTGCACATTACTCAATATACGTTTGAACTTGGAATATTTCTATTACAATGTAGTTCAAAATTAAAAACAATATTTTAATCTTAATTATGAACTAGAAAATCGTCTACCATAATATCATGGGTAAAAATTCCCTTTGCATTGCATATATATATATACACACACACACACACACACACACACATATATATATATATATATATATATATATATATATATATATATATATATATATATATATATATAATTAGTCATATACAATTTTTAAACAGCCATCATTTAAATTTTAAGATTAGTTTAGAGATTTTAAGTTTTTAATTTAAATATTGCCACATTTCAAACAGAATCTATCGAGCTCCATGGCACAATGGTTAAAGTCGTGGGTTACGAACCAAAAAGTCTCCGGTTCGATTCTCATTCAGGACAAATTTATTTCTGTAATTTTATGTTCGCTTTGTTAAATAGTAAAGAACACTCTTAAAATATGCAAATTTTCTGTATCATTAAAATAAATCTAGAATATTCTGTTTCCCTATAAAAGCCTGTGTTAAAATTGCGAGTTGCAGTTGTTCGAGTACGAGCTTAGTAGCTTGGCATTTAATAAACGGTGTTATTTCTTAACTTGACTCTTCAATGTGTGCAACCAGTACTTGCATCCATATGACCATATATATCAAATAACAACTATTATATACATATACTATTATATACATATACTATTATATACGTATGCTGTTATATACGTATGCCGTTATATACGTATGCCGTTATATACGTATGCCGTTATATACGTATGCCGTTATATACGTATGCCGTTATATACGTATGCCGTTACATACGTATGCTGTTACATATATTACATACATATGCTATTACATACATATACTTTTATATATACACTATTTCATTATAATATTATATACTATTATATTATACAATTATATACTTACTTATTTAGTCCCTTTATACCACCATGATTGTAGCGCGATGCATTTTAAACAAAGATGAGTTGTTACTGGTATCGTATTCATTCAAGAATGAATGATTTTTAAACTCGCATCCCAGGAATGAATCATTTCTATTAAGAATGACTTTAACTTGAAACTTAATTGTTCCTTATTTAAAATATATGTAATTCATATTTTTATTTGTGTAAGAGCAACAAACGCAATTCCCGACATAAGTCAATAATTTTATACTACTAATTTTAGTGACCAGACAGTTAATCATCACATGCATGAACGCATGATATTAATATTTATTTAATACTAAGTAAAGAAGTTTAAAATAATTGAGATTTACCGATTTGTTCAGAAGCCTGTTAAATGTCGTCTAATCCTCAGTATTAAAAAAATCATAAATTTCTAAGATTTAAGTTATTTACTAAGAGTTAATCTATATATATATATATATAAATGAATTTGTGTGTGTCTGTCTGTCTGTCTGTCTGTATGTATGTGTGTACTCAATAGACTCAAAAACTATGCATCCAATCGCCGTGAAAATTTGGGAAATGTTTAGGTATATCCCTGGGAAGGTTTTTGTAAATTTTCAACGTTCGAAATTCATTCCTTCCCCCTTTTTCGAGCATTTCATGTCATTATTCCAAGCATTATTTTCCCCGGTTAAACGCAAACGATTAAGTTTTTAATTTATCGCATCATATCTAAGGGAAAGAAGCAATATTTCTAGCAATGTGACGTCATCCCAAGTAATTGTTTTAAACGCAGTTTTCCACGGTTAAAAGCAGGAGATTAAAATGTTCAATTCATCACATAATAAATAGGCAAAAATCATATTTTTCTATCATTATGACGTCATTCATTTAAATATTTCATTTATTCATTTCTTATTTTATATTATTTAAAATCGTCTGCTTAGTATCTATTTGATTTGAACTGAAATTTGAGATATAAAGTGATTCACTTTCATTTCTATGTGACGCAAATTATAGCATTTTTATGTGAGAACTAATTTTAAATTTAATTCTTGGTTCATTTTTATGTTACAATGAAATGCATATCAACAATATTCTAAGTACAAAAAGTACAAATTTCAGTGACTCTCATGGCGAAATAAAACATATCATTTTATACAGTTATCTTCATATTCATATGGTTGTCGATATGAATGTGTGTTTCTGTTTCATACAAAACTATGTGGTTTGTCATAAATTTCCTTAATTTTGGAAAACATTTATTACTACCAACAAAATTAGCACTGTTGCTGTCAAAACCTGTGCTTCCTATTCTATCACGTAATATGGCAAGATCTGTTAACTTTGCTAATCAACGTACAGTAGTAATACAGTAATGCAATTTAGGGTTAAGCTTATATTTTACAATAAAAGAAATTTGAGCAAATTTAATATAAGACAAATTCGATTATAAAAACTGAATAATGTTATAATACGCTTATGATAGAAATATATAAACATGCCAATGACTCGAACTGAACTGTGACGAATTTAGAGAGTTATTTACGAAAAATAAATCTTTGTTTAAAAGTAATATATTAAGTTCACCGTAGCGAAGCACGGGCAAACTTGCTAGTCTATTGTATAAATTAAAACACAATGTCAGATTTTATTATTTGACTAGTATATAGCCCGTCCTACGAAGGGATCATTAAAATTTTTAATTTTCGACAATCGTAAAGTACCCTATGAGGCAGGTAAAAAAATGTTCATTTTTTTGGCTGAGAATTATTTGGTATAATTTATCTTCATACTCATTTAATCTCTCCCAATACTCTGAATGCTGTTTAAAATCACGTTGAATTAATTTAGAAAGATAATTCAAAGTTTTCTTAGCTACATCGAAATTATTGTTAAGTTCTTAGCAATTTATTTGACACAATAATTAATGGAAGTAAAGGAAGGAAACTATCATTTCCACTACACATCGGAGGTAGATAGAAATTTTTTGTTAATACCGGTGATAAATTTTTATTGCAACAAAAAAAAATCGATGATTAAATTTAAAATACCTAATCTATTATTTAAGCCAAATATAAAAGATTATTTACGTAATATCTAAATTCAGTGATAAAACGTACCGAAATAGACAATTTTTAAATAATTTAAAATAAGAAAAGATTAAGTGAGATGGTTAAAGGAATGACGTTATAATGCTAGAAAAATCTATTACTTTTACCTCTTTATTACGTGATAAATGTAATCGCCTGCTCTTAATCGGAGAAAATAGGGCTGGAATTAATGACATTAAACGGTCAAAAAGGGGATAAAGGGTGGATTACAAACGTTTCAAAGACGACAGTATATTTTGCTGTGATATGAAGCATATTTATAACAATTTATTTTAGAATCGGATCGATAGTTTAGGAGAAGATAAATATCGCTTTGAATTTTTCTAACTCATCAAGAATCCAATATGGATGCTTCATCCATTACAGGTCCAACCGCTTCAGAAATTCGAGGACAGACGGACAGATAACTTAAGCTATTTTAATACAGGGGATTAACTATTTAATATTTGTTCGATTAATAGACATTTGGAATTGGAGTCCTTCCGAATTATTATTGAAAAATAATCTGGGCTATTGTATTAGCAATATTTTACAACTGTATTACATGATTTTTACGAGCTTCCTTTAGAAACATCAATCTAGAAATAAATAAGTATTAGTTTGATAGAAATATTGATTAGAGATTTTGAAAGTTTATTTAGTTTCCCTTTCTTAATGCTAGTCCAACAAATTTGTTTGTGTATTTTCCTTTTGCTTTCTAAATTTAAAAAAAAAAATAGTCAGGCGCTTGTATAAAATTTCCTTATGGAAACTTTATTCGCTTTAAAGATGAATGAATAAATTTTTAGAACATTTACTTGGGAAAACTCGTTTAAATATTTCTACTCTATATCAAATCTTGATTGTAGTGCTCGGGAAATGGAAATAAGAAATCTTCTACAAAACTTTCAAAGATCCGGTTTGTTAGGATTGTTGTATTATTTTAGATATTCTTTTTGCGGCTGGAGGATTACCAATAGTTAAACTAAACTGATTAAAGATAAGAGTTCTGTGATGTTTCTTTTTCACTTCTTAACTGTATTATCTGACTGTTTGTTTGAAGTTCGACTCGAGAGAGTTCTAATTATGGTTCTTGAGGTAAAAATATATTTGAGGGTGCCCCTTGGCGAAGATAACAGAAAAAAAAAAAAAAGGTTTTCAATAGAGTAAATAGTAAAGCAAATTCGGTTTGACACAAGAACAGGGTACCTCGCCATTTTGGCGATAAAACTCAGAGCATGACAGCCTAACCAATCCTGTAATATTGTGCAAACAGGAATGGCGGCCAAAACATAATGACATTTCAATGAAACATTGACCAAAACATAATAAAATTGCAATGAACACAATATGCTTTTTCCAATTTTTATTCGAATCGTACAGAAACTTAAGTTTTATCTTACTTACCGAAGTCATTTTCAGGACCAGAAGCAAAATTAACCTTAGCCGATATCCAATGTAGAATTAACTGACATCAGAAATTACATATACCATTGAACATTCAAAAATAGAGCTAAAATCTAAACCAATCAAAATCACAATTATGTTTAAAAAGGAAAAAAACCACTATAGACGTTCCCATAAATAAAACAACATCGCCCAGCTTGGCAATCAACCGCGATCACAACTTGGCGAGAATCAAGGGGCACCCTCAGATATAGGCTAACCGTTCTTGAATACAGGGCATTTTACTACACTGGGGTGTCTAAAAGATACTTTAAGGAGCATTTCTGTAAAAACTATACATAAATTGTATTGATGAACTATTATTTTAAACAAATGCGAAAAAAGACAGTACACGAGAAGTTATTTCAAATACTTTTCATAATTTCTTATAGATAATATAACAAAATATTATTGTTTCTTTAAGAACTTACAAATGAGAGATGTTGAACAAATTATTGAACAATTATTGTTTAGGGAATACTTAATTTTCAGCTTACTACGTGTGGATATATATGTATGTGTATATACACTGTCTACCAATAAATATTTCGGCACTTATGCAAACGACAATATCTGCGATCCTGATGTACATCATGGCCTTCGCCGGTATACATCGTGTAGGAAACAGCATCGGCAGTAGTCGCATGCAAGATGCCGAACAGTTCGGATCTCTGATTTCGAGAAAGGTATAATTATCGGGTATCACAAATGTAGCCGATACTTAAGGGAAATCTCTAGCGATCTGAAGTACCCAAAATCTACAGTGGTCTATGTGATAATAGTGGAAGGTGAGCAGGGATTGTTGGAATGTACCTCGAGTCGGCAAACCAACGAAACTGGGAGATAGACCGACGAGTGCTGTCCAGGGAAATTCGGAAGAACCGCAACCAACCGATAGCCCTCATCCTCGTGGAGTTTCAACAGGCATCCGGGAGTATTGTTTCAATGAATAACATCCTTAAGGAGGCAAATCTGCTTGGCTTTCACGGTCGTGCTGCTGCCCATAAGCCTTTTATCACAAAGTCCAACCGCGCTGCTCGGTTAATGTGGTGCAAAGGACATCGAAATTAGACCGCAGATTAGTGGAAACGGGTTCTTTGGAGCGACGAATTAAGATTCACCCTTTACCGTTCGGATGGCAGGGTCTGGGTCTGGCGTCTGCTTGGAGAAGGTCTCCTGCCAGAATGCATTGTGCCAACAGTTGAGCTCGGCATATGTGGAATTTTGGATGACAATGTGCTTCCTACGTTGTGACAGTTTTACGGGTTGGACCCATGTTTCTTCCAAGACGAAAATGCCTATTGTCATATTTCGAGGTTAACCAAGGCTTGGTATGTTGCCAATGAGGTTCATCATATGGATAGGCCTGCCCAGAGCTCAGAACTGAACTTTATTGAGAACCTCTGGGACGAGTTGGATTGCCGAATTAAAGGGTGCAATACCCGTCCAAAATCTGTGAAGGAACTTGTACGTCTACTCCAAGCCGAGTGGAAGACAATACTGTCGTGTAGTCCTCGTTATATGTTTGAGTATCAACCTGTGATCAAATGTATAGTGGGATTTATTTTTAATTGCGTTGTGTTAAATATTTTTTTTACTAAAATTTAACCACAGGTTCTGAGAAACTACACACATAAATATGAAGAATAAACTAACCGCTAAAATGATAGCAATCGAGACTAGCTTAATATAAAAAAAAGTAAATTTATTATAAAATATTTATACATCTATTTACAAAACCAAAATGATGCTAATTTTCATAAGTAAGTTTAGTCAATATATTCAAAATTAGTTCTGACAATTTTTTATACACTTAAGCAAATATTGTAAGTAGAGGAGGACCTAATCTCGATTTCAAAAATGTAAAATGGGTACCTTTGTGGGTCAAAAATGTTGGGTCCGAAACACTTCTGGTTGAAGTGTATCAATGGCTGATCAGGAGAGGGAATCTATACATCATCCGTTGATCTGTCACAGACATCGTCAGGGGCTTTCTCCTGAGTGTTTGGGGTGCGGCCGTACTACTTTGTGCAGGAACACTTCCTAGCAGACTTGGCTGGACTCTCCTTGTCAGGACTATCAAGCACCTTCTTTTTGGGACCTCCGAACCAATCTCTTCTCGGGCCTCCTAATCCATCTCCTCATTTTTTAGAATTTTCATATTTTATTATCTCAAACTTTGTCCCATCCTCATTTTTGTCATCCAATTGGGATAGTTGCCAGAATTTCATTGGTCTGACCAAACCCCGCCCTGAGACCACCAACGTGAACAACCTTAACCCTTCTGATTGGGCACTGTCCCTTAAGGACTCATAAATACTCTACAAAGGTACATTCTTATTTAATGTCAAGTACGGAGACGTGATTCTAATCTGGGACTGGAATCAGCACCCCGCCCGAGACAACCGTACAAGACTATATCCTTTTTATCGAGATTTATGATCCTCTATCTGTTTACAACGATATGATGAGGTCAGATTTAGATCCCGAACATTTTACTTCATGTATGAATGAATCAATTATATAACAGATCTAAATCGCGTCATCACAAATACCACTAACTGTAATATAAAGACTTGTGGAAAGTATGCCCCGGAGGGTTCACGCTGTAATTGCCTCTCGTGGAGGCTCTACCAACTATTGATTTTGAAAAAAGTTTTTTTTCTATCACAGGTGTCCAAATACTTATTGGTAGACAGTGTATACTGTGCTTCTTGGCAGGGGCTAGCCTTCCAGAAGCCCCTGATCCTGATCTTCTACTGTGCATACAAAAAGTTTATGTAATGGAATGTTAAACAAAATGAACCAAAAAGAAGTCATCCCGTTTTTAAATCTCTTTACCGTTTTATTCTACAATTATTCCGCTGACAGGAAATCAGAAATCGCAACTAAAATTTGTTTACAAATACATTGTCTTGCCAACGTTATAGCTGCTATTTGAAGTCCCACGACATTCATTTCTGTTCTACAAATTTCCTAATGTAAGTAAGTCTGAGAAAAGCGAAGTCATTAACACACACATATAAACCATGACACATATATTAACATATGTTATAAACCATGCCAGAAAATATGTACTCAGAATATATATTGAATGCATACCTGTGTATGTACTGTAGATAAAGTATATATACATATATAATATTATTATATATATATAATATTATAGTATACACCGTAGTACTGTATGTATAATATCGATATTTATTTATGAAAGGCATAATTTTATTCGAATAAATTTGACATGTTTTGTCAAAAACAGAGCATTAAACTTTCTCTGCTATAAACTTTTTCTGTCTGGGTTTAAATTATTTCGGATTTACCCCAGACAGAATATACATTGGAAATTAAATGGAAGAGTTTAAATGACAGTATTTATGTTTTCGTATGTAAAAAAACATGGGGGTGATTTATGTATGCAATACGTCATGTATGCAATATGTGCATGTGAAATGTTTAGAAGTATTAGAAATATACTTCATTTAAAATACTATGGATAGGTATGGTATTTATAATATATGTAACGTATGTACGTAGTGATTGAATTTAATTTACTTATGTAACTTGTAAGTTATATTCATATGTAGTACAATGTCGTAAAAAATAGGCAAGCATATAATGGATTGAATCTATTGTATTAATAGTATATCTTATATATACAGTGTATATGTACATTGTAAGTTATATTTGTATAATAAGTTATATCGTATAAAATTTATGGATATTATGTATGTATGTAGTAATTGTATGCCATGTTATGCAATGCATATTAATGTATGTGTGCCTTGTATGTGTGCCTTGTATATGTGCCTATAATTTGTCATTGTATGTGTGCTATATATTTTAATATCATGCAATGCAATATAATATAGACAATATTTGTATTTATGTTATATTTGTACGTAATGTTATATATTTAATGTATTACATGTTTCATTTGTGTATAATGTAAGGGAAATGTGCATGCTATGTACAATGTATACATCATATAAATGAATGTATGTTTTCACTAGTACGATAAATGCATAGTGTGTGAGTGTGTGCCATGGCATTATCATTGTATACAATGTTATGTTTGTGATGCCTGAAATACAAGCTTAATTTGTTTTTAAAATGTGACGTTGATGAGGCGATTTATGTCGCTTGATCAAGAGCAACACGAGATCAGTTTTAAAAAGAACCCACAAAAAAGTAGTTATTGGTTCACTACAGAGATGCAGCTTTTTTACTTTGACGATGAAAGTGCTATTTTTCTTCGAGGCAAAAATTACATTTTAGTCATAGAATCGCCATCTTTCTCTATAAATAGATCTCAACTATTTTACAACGAACTGTCTTATAGCATTTTCCAGTCATTATTGAAGATAAAGATAATCTGCACTTGTATGGTGCATGTTCCACAGGTATTTATTTACTCATTATTACAACAATTATAGTGCATGTGTACTACTAATTGATGTTATGAATTTATACCATGCATGAAATGTTCGTACATCGTACATGAAATGTATATGTAAGTATATTAAGCATTTAACTTAATATGCTATCCCTGCAATGTATTTAGAACATGCTTGTAATATGTTTATAATCGTATGTAATAATCTGTTATGTAAGGTATACTATGCATACATTTGTTGTTATTGATTCTGATTGCATTTGGTCCAAACCCAGCACGACTAAGCCATATGCTACAAGTATTAAAACAATTGGTGGTGCCTTTCGTTTTAACGAGGAACGCTAGAGTGAAAGTATGACTTCTTGCTCAAGTGGGTCCTCGTAATTTAGAAGCACGGACCAAGCAGAAGAATAAATAGCCTTGGCCTATAACCCTCAGAGGTATTGATTTAGAACTTAAAGGACATTGTGACCACGAACATATTTTACGTTCCCCAGTCAGTTTTAATGAACACGTCGGATATCGGGCTGCCTTGGGCTCTGAACCCGCAATCCTCCAGTTCCGAGAGGGTTACCTTTGCCGACTGAGATACCGCGGCTCTTAAAATATCCTATATTTTATCTTAAATTCAGAGAACTGACGGAGATGTCTTGTCATAATTTTGTTTCCATTTGATCATTGTGATAAGGCGATTTAGATGAGTAATATAATTGATTCATTCATACAAGAAGTAAAATGCTCGGGATCTAAATCTGACCTCATCATATCTTTGTAAAAATACAGAGGACCATAAATTTATATTTTACGGATATTGTTGTCTTGTACGGTGGTATCGGACAGGGTCTGATCGCAGTCCCAGATTAGAATCCCGTCTTCGTGCTTGACATTAAATAAGAATATACCTTTGTGGAGTATTTATGAGCCCTAAGGGACAGTGCTCAATTAGAAGGGATAAGGTTTTCCACTTTGGCGGTCTCAAGGCGGGGTTTAAGCAGACCAATGAGATTCTGACAACTATCCTGACTGGACGATAAGAATGAAGATGGGACAAGGTTGAAATTAATAAAATAAGAAAAATCTAAAAATTGAGAAGGTGTTCGGAAGTCCTCAAAAAGTTGTTCGATAGTCGAGACTAGAGGAGAGTCCGACAGAAGGTGTTTGAAAGTCGAGACGAGGAGAGAGTCCGACAGAAGGTGTTCGAGAGTTGAGAGGAGGAGAGAAGACCGACGAAACGAGCTCGAGAGTCCAGCCAAGTCCGACAGGAAGGGTTACTTCATCAAATAGCACGGCCGTACCCCAAACACTGAGGAGGAAGCCCCTGACCAGACCGACGAAAGGTCCATAGATACCCATCAACCAGCAGTGTTCCGGGTAAAACATTTTCACTCCCCAAAGGTACCCCTTTTACATACATTTTGAAATTGAGATTAGGTCTTCTCTCTATTTACAAAATTACTTAAGTATAAAAAAAATTGTCAGAACTAATTTCGAAGATGTTGACAAAGCTTATTTTATGAAAATTAGCATCAGTTTTGTATGTACATAGATGTATATATATTATAATAAATTTACTTTTTTATATTAAGTTAGTTTCGGATGCTGTTAATTTAGCTTTTAGTTTAGCTTCATATTTATGTCTGTAGTTTCTCAGAACCTGTGGTTAAATTTAGTACAAAAATACTTTTACACAACGCATTAAAAATAAAATCACCACTATACATTTGATCACAGGTCAATACTCAAATATAAACGAGGACTACATGACAATCATCAACCGTTCGCATAACGTGCTTTTTTTCTATCTTTTTACCATTTTGATGATTTGAGCAATGAACAACCAGCAGATAGTCCGCACCGGCACTTGTCCGAAGCTGAAAAAATTTTCTTTTTAACCCTTTAAAGGTCACTTACATGAATTCTTTTTAATTTAATCAAATTAGTTTATAAATATTATCTATTAACCTTATAAATGCAAAATGTATTAAAGTTTTTCTTTCCAATCCTTAGAGGAGTCTGTTTTAAAGCATACCATAGGAGGAATTGAGGGGTGTTAACTAAGAAAACCATCCAATTGTACAGTATGGACATAATACTTTTGGAAACTTTAATTATATTGGTAGAATAATAAATAAGTGTTCTTAACCCATTAACGCCCAAATTATTTTTTTTCGACATGACAAATAATTCATAAATTGGGTGTCTTTTACTATCAACATGAATATTATTATCGAATTTTATCAATACGTACCATAGTTTTTAAAAAATATGCTGATCTAAAAATAGATCACTGGGCGTTCGGGTGATATATTTTAGCAAATACGCAACAATCAGTAGTACTTCAATAACGTGGTAAAAACGAACCAAATAGATAAAAACTAATGTGTTTTCTTTTAAAAAACGTTTATTTATCCAGAATTGCACAATATTACAGAATGTACTTAGTAAAAACCTTTTTTCTGATTCCCAATTTTAGATATTTTACAGCTCTTCCGAAATCTTTGATGGACATAAAATCACCTTTATGTGCATTTTTGGGCAGAATATTTGCATTCACTACAGCCATATCAATTATTCGAGTGAATAGACACCAGTAACCATTTTTTTACCTCTTATTGCTATGCCGTGTTCCTCTAGAGGTCAGTCATGATGGTCTCTCATATGTTTGTTAAAACTATTTATTTAATTTGGTTGTGGGATTGATACATTTTCTTTTTTCTCAGAAGACCATCTTTGAACTTTTGATGTGCACCCAACACTATCAAAGTGTGTAGCAACAGCCACGCTCTTATTGTCTTTCCATCTAACTATCGTGATTTTTATTTTTTAGTCGCCCCCCCCCAACCGAAAATCATTAGTATCACGTTGCATTTTATCAAACTCCTTTGAAGACTTTAGGATGCATTTCTCAGTTCTAGTGTCTCTTATAGTACCAGTATCTCGGAAGCCCTTTTCATGTAAATTATGCAATAAAAGATGACTAGTGAAAAACTTTACATGGCTAGATGGATTTGTTTCAACAGATAACATATTCACTCTTTCTCCCAGGGACCCTAATGAACGAGTCTCATATAGTTCTTTACCACAATACAATGAAAATTTATAGCAGTATCCAGTATCAACCCACATTGCCTACAATTTGTAACCAAACCGTATTGGTTTAGCTCTTATGAATTGTTTTAAAGAGTGATGTCCATAATACCTTATAATCATCTCATACATAGAAAGGTACATGCTAAATATCCCCCACTGTTTAAAATTTTCATTTACTATCTCCAATGGAGCGTGTAAATTATCATCATCTATTTCCTTTTCATCTGTGAATTCATCTACATCAGGTTATATGGCAATAATATCCTCTTCAATTTGTTCAGAAAACAGATAATCAACTGCATCCTGAACGTTATTAAATACTTTTCGACTCATATTTTCATCTAAGGGGAAAAAACCCAATATTACAAGATAGGAAGGGAAAAACGCCCGAACGCCCAGTGATCTATTTCTAGATCAGCAATATTTCGAAACTAATTTTTACTATTTATATTTATTTTAAGATATCATAGCTTTATATTCTAATAGCTACATCCATGAAGATATTAAAATACCAAAAAAAGTTTAAGTTACTGTCATTACTTAGCTGTTTTAAGGGTTTATGTTAAGAAACGTCGAAAAACTACGGAACGAAATGGTGATTCAAACTTTCTCTTATCGCTTTACATCAATAACCAAACAAAACAAAAAAAAAACCACCTGTTGGTAAACAGGTGCATCCATTGTCTTGCCCCATGTGCAGTGTGGGATGTGTGGGGTTGGTTGAAGGTCATCTAAAAGCGAATTTCCCACGCTATGTTTAGCGATCTAAAAATAGATCACTGGGCGCTAATGGGTTAAAAAAGTAAAATAAATATTTAGTGTAATAATTTATACGTGTTGTTTGAATAGATATTTTGTGTTTGGGATCATAAGTGAAAAAGATTTTCATTCCTAACTTTCCAGGTACAGGAAGTATAAATAAATATATTTCATTAAAAACATCGAAAACAAACCCATCCCCTTGTATAAAATAAATATTTAGTGTAATAATTTATACGTGTTGTTTGAATAGATATTTTGTGTTTGGGATCATAAGTGAAAAAGATTTTCATTCCTAACTTTCCAGGTACAGGAAGTATAAATAAATATATTTCATTAAAAACATCGAAAACAAACCCATCCCCTTGTACAGCATGAACATAATACTTTTTGAAACTATAATAGTATTGGTAGAACAATAAATAAGTGTTTATAAAAAAGTAAAATAAATTTTCAGTGTAACAATTTATACGTGTTGTTTGAATAGATATTTTGTGTTTGGGATCATAAGTGATGAAACATTTTCATTCCTAACTTTCCAGATACAGGAAGTATAAATAAATATATTTCATGAGAAAAAATAAATTAAGCGTAATATTGTCATTTATAGTTCATTTTAATTGTCAAAAACATAAAAAAACATCAAAAACAAACCCATCCCCTTGTACAGCATGAACATAATACTTTTTGAAACTATAATTATATTGGTAGAACAATAAATAAGTGTTTTTAAAAAAGTAAAATAAATTTTCAGTGTAACAGTTTATACGTGTTGTTTGAATAGATATTTTGTGTTTGGGATCATAAGTGATAAAACATTTTCATTCCTAACTTTCCAGGTACAGGAAGTATAAATAAATATATTTCATGAGAAAAAATAAATTAAGTGTAATACTGTCATTTATAATACGTTTTGTCAAAAACATGAAAAACATCGAAAACAATTCATATTTCTCCAAACATTAGAGAAAAATGTTTAACAAGAGGTTTTCCTGCAATACCACAGTCCGCTAAAGGGTTAAACACAGATAGTTCACGGACTATAGTGCCAAATTACGGTAATTAGATTAATAGAAGGAGGGGGCAAAATTGAAAATATAAATGAAGTTCATATCACTTGCATATTAAAATCAAATAATATGTTATCGTTTCAGAAAGTTGAGAAAAGTTGAAAACAAATTTTAATAATATATAAATCTATTTTCAAAAAGTAAAAGAAGCGAATAATTTGTTAATACATAGTTCGATTAAAATATTATTGAAAATATATATCTGAGAGAATCAACCCGTTCTTTTAAGGAAGGATTCTCTTTAAATTTTCATTCAGGACATTACATGCAACTTGCTTTAATTAAAAAAATAATTCTATTCAACGCTGTAAAATTTAAGGCTTCATTTTTCGTAAATACAGTGTATGACTTTCTTTTCCCATTCCTTTTGTACTTGAATGTAAACTGTTTCTGATTACATTTATTTTTAAATATGAAAACTTTTGTTTGGACAGGAATTATATTTATAATGCTTATTCAAAATGTATATTTAAAACTCAGTTTTACTGGGAAAGAGACTTTAAAAGTGCTTTTAAGAAAGGAACTTTTGGCTCGAATAATAAACTGTACTAGGAAATAATGCTCATTTTTAAATATAACTAAAATAATCGGGGTAAAGAATCTATTTTTGTATATTATTAAGGCTTCTCTACAATATCTTTATTCAATTTTACTCAAGATACCGTAAAATTTTTAATTATTACTAAGAAATAACCTTAGCTAGAAAGTATCTGGGTAAAATTTACTTTACTCGGATTAAATTTAACGAGAATTATTTCATCGTTACTTATATAATGCTCAAAATTGCAGCTATTATTAAGATAAGGTAAAATTTTAAGGTCTAAATCGAGCAAAAATAACATAGCCGAGTTGAGTAAGGCACAAACAGAGAGAAAATAGACCACTGTTTCGCTGCTTAGAGCGAAAAGCATTCTGAATGCGAGAGAACCAGTGAAATGTAAAAGTAGGTTGAGCAAGGAAAGAAATAATTAGTAGCTTAAAAAGCAACGTACCCCGAAATTAAGGATACATTATCCTAAGTTTTGCGGTTCAGTCTACTTTTAAAAGTCACTGAGGTCTCCTGCATAGAAAATGCTGTTAGCTCGAGCAACAAAACTGCCTACGTTTTTTCTATCCCTATTTGTGTTGCTTTTACGTCTCACTTTCAATTTGTAAACTAATAATGCACATTTTTAAATATAACTAAAATAATTGGGGTAAAATTCTATTTTTGTATATTATTAAGGCTTCTCTACAATATCTCTATTTAATTTTACTTAGGATACCGTAAAATTTTTAATTATTACTAAGAAATAACCTTGGCTAGAAAGTATCTGGGTAAAATTTACTTTACTCGGATTAAATTTAACGAGAATCATTTCATCGTTATTTATATAATGTTGAAAATTGTAGCTATTATTAGGAGAAGGTAAACCTTTAAGATCGAAATCTATCATGAATAACATAGCCGATTTGAGTAAGGCACAAATAGAGAGAAAGCAGACAACTGTTTCACAGCTTAGAGCGAACAGCATTCTGAATGGGAGAGACCAGTGAATTGTAAAATCAGGTTGAGCAAGGAAACGAATAACCAACAGCTTAAGAAGCAGCGTACCACGAAATTTAGATACGTTATCCAAAGTTTTGCTGTTTAGTCTACATTTACAAGTCACCGAGTTCCTCAACATTGAGAATGCTGCTAGCTCGAGCAACAAACTGTCTGCCTTCTTTCTGTCCTTATTTGAGTGGCTTAAGTCGTACTTGCAATTTATGTTATATAGTTATTAAAATTGATCTGTTTGGCTTCAGCAAACCTTTAAACGAAAATATGTGCTTAATGGAAAGACAGGGGCTTGCTGTGGGGTTATACAAACACGACATTTGGAAAGTCAAGAGAAATGTGCAAGTCTGTTTGGTGACTATGTAGAGACGTATTAAAAATAATAAATTTAAAAAAGTATGTCCGGATCAATTTTAGTAATAATTCAAACTTCGATATCTTTACTTATATATATTTCTAAAATATTTAAGTATTTACATTATGATAAGGTATTAAAATATTTAAGTAAATTACTGATAC
The DNA here is from genome assembly GCA_032207245.1 of Pardosa pseudoannulata. Lineage (NCBI taxonomy): Eukaryota > Metazoa > Arthropoda > Arachnida > Araneae > Lycosidae > Pardosa > Pardosa pseudoannulata. Next base: position 97,356,219 of record CM063498.1, on the reverse strand, counting down.
AAATTAAGCAGTTTGAGAATAAATATTTTTACTTTATGGATCTTTTCAATCATAAACTCAATTAAGTGGAGACTGTCACCTTTTACGAAAATTCCTTGCTTCGTTAACTTTCATAAAGTATTGAAAGTATTCAGGCCTTAAATATTTCCAGTCTAGTGTAGTGTGATGAATTGTTCTTGATGGTCAAATGTCGCTGCACTTTATAACCTTCGGTGATAGGCAGTGTCATGCAATTGTGCTCTGATGCATGTAAATTAACTACCATGTAGGAGATACTTACTCATAGTTTATTTTCCTTTAACAATCTCTTTTTTTTGTATTTTTCCTGTTAGTAATAAGTGACATAATATTTTATAGTAAAACCTTTATTTTGTATATATTTTAATTTTAATTCTGAAAAAAAAAAGTTAGAAAGGAAATTATAAAATCATTAAGGTTTGCACTATCTATGCATCACATTCTGTCTATGCATGTAACAATGCAAGCATTTAAAACCATGAAATGTCTTTACAATAGGATGTATATTAAATAATTATATAAATAAAAACCTAAATCACGTTGAATCTCACATTATGTATTGTAAAAATTATACAATTTGAGTATATAAGTTGAATAGTAAAATCCGTTTTTTAAGAAATAAATACTTAAGCGAGAAATCCAGAAAAAAAATATAATTATGCGTTATAGACATATTACACATTATACACTATACATCGATTTATAGATATGGTTTTTTACCCAAACTGTTTAAACACTAAAGTTTATTTTAAGATTTTTATTTTTTTCTCCTTTTAGTTTTTTAAAATTTTTTATTTTTAACATTTCTTTTAATTACAACGCAGTTCAGCTTTATCACAAGCAAATCTAACTGTTTCGCAACCTAAATGAGAATTAAGCGGGAATTACTTTCTACTATTATTTTTTTTAAATTTCTGAATAATATAGTGTCGTATAGACATATTTAAAATATTTTTTAAATTAAACTAGTATCTAGGAAACCCAAAACATAAAGCTCAAAACATAAGCGAGCAAAAAACTATGAACTATTAAAAGTAAAAACTAATAAAACATGCTTTAGGAACTTTTGATAATTCATTAACGCCTAAAATAACTTCTGCGTGTTTTCAGTCTATACAGAACTATATATTGCACATTATACACTATACATCGATTTATAGATACGGTTTTTACCAGAACTATTTAAACACTAAAGTTTATTTTACGACTTTTATTTTTTCCTCCTTTTAAATTTTTTTAAAAATTTTTATTTTTTACATTTCTTTTAGTAATAACGTAGTTAAGATTTATCACAAGCAAATCTATTTGTTTCGTACTCTAAATGCGAATTAAGCGGAAATTATTGTCTACTTCTTTTAATTTTTTTAATTTCTGAATAATATAGTGTCATATAGGCAAATTTAAAATAGTTTTTAAATTAAAACTAGTATCTAGGAAACTCAAAACATAAGCTAGCAAAAACTATGAACCTTTAAAAGTAAAAACTCATAAAACACGCTTTAAGAAATTTTGATAAATGATTAACGCCTAAAATAACTTCTGCGTGTTTTCAGGTTATACAGAAAAGGTTAAATAGATCTCAAACTAATGCTATCCGGCAATAACCGTACTGAATCCCGATATACTAAAATGAATCTGACTGCAGATAAATACAAAGTTATTTTAGTGTGATAATGTACATTGTATGTGATTTATGAAGGACAAATAACTGGTTACCTCTATAAAAGTATGGTAGAAGGGTGAGGTTAAACTGCGAGGGCAGTTTTCTCCACTAATTTTATTCTTTAGAATTGGGTATTAAACTACTAACTTTGGATGTTCCCTTCTTAAATGTTAAAGTGCCTGGGAATTAACCGGATGACTGTTGAAGTAAGAAGTAATCGAGAATTTTTTTAATTCTATAGAAAATGTGCACTCGGGTATGTTTCTCCCCTTCTTTTGTGATATGTTTCCTGCAGGCGGGGCATGCTGTTTTAGTTAGCTCAAAAATTAATACGAAATTAACATAATGACATCCAGAATATATATATATATATATATATATATATATATATATATATATATATATATATAAAAAGTAATAAGTTTTTATTTTTAAAGAATCTAGTTTTGCTCATCGAAGGCATGAAAATATATAAAATGGATGTATTGCTAAGACCAAGTTTATAACATCGGCGTATTTTATCTTTTCCCATAGCCCAATGCAATTTTACGAGTTAGAGAGAGAAAAACTAGATTACACGTAGGGAATATTATTTTTACACAAAAATTTGTAACTGCCACAAATCTTTCATATGGCATTCCTTGGAATCACTAAAAATAAATTCTTCGCTCTTTTTGTAAAAGTATATAGAAAAAAAAACAGATAAAATACTTTGAGCAAAACGAAAAGAAAAAAAAAAACTCAATGTTAAATTGATTTTTCTGTAAATAATTTTGAGTCTAAATAACATATATGTGTATTTATACCGGGTGGCCATAATTAAACTGACAGTGCTCACAGTGTTCTGTAGTGCGAGAATAACACCACGTTTTGTAGGAAGATTAAAAAAGACGGGGGACGAAGGACACCGCAAAAAAACAAATTAGTTCCAAAAGTCACCTCTAGGAGAATATTTGGAGCTGTGTAATAGAAAATACAGTGTTAATGAATGCAAATCTATACGGAACGTGTAACGTGAAATTTGAATAAAGAACTCTTTCTGCTCAGTGTACGTGATATTGCAGATCACGAGACTTGATCGGTGTTTATGTAGATTTTACTCTTTTTTAAAAGTGTTGCCATATTGCACTTGAACTAAATCAGAAAATGTGCATAATAAAAGGTAATTTTATTCCGTATTAGTTTTGCATTTGTTAACTCTTTTTTGTATAACACAGCGCCAAATATTCCCTAGCGGTGACTTTTGGAACTAATTTGTTTTTTTTTGCGGAATCCTTCGTCCCCCGTCTTGTTTAATCTTCCTACAAAATGTGGCGTCATTCTCGCAAATAGATCGCGCTACAGAACACTTCGAGCACTGTCAGTTTAATTATGGCCACCTGGTATATAAATGTGTGTATGTATATATATAAACATATTTTGTTCGTGCCGTGTGGCAACATTTGTCACATCCTGAATATTAGTAGAATAATATATATAAATGTACATATGTATTCAATATATGTAGAATAATATATATTGAATAATATAAAAGTAGAATTACTCCACCGTCCCGTTATAAGTTAGAGGCTTCTTCCTGTATTAATGCATAAAGTATTTTCATTATTAGCCCATAAACTAAACTATAGGTTTAGCCAAACTCAAAGGAACTACATTAGAGGAATTATAGAAAACAAAAAGTTTGCTGATCATCTCGAATCCTCTAAATCTATAATCTTTGAACTAGTTACGTTTAAATTAGGTGCGTGGGATGATTCAAGAGATTTTGAAGTACATCAAAGGCTGTAGTGATATTAAATTTATAAGATACATGCAATTATCTTTTCCTCTATAAATTAAAATTTTATATATATAAATGACATTATTTGATAGTAAAAGCTGTAACATTTTATGTTCAAGACCATGATGGTAATATAATTTACTAGTATATTCAATAAATACTATTTTTAAGTCATTTAGAGTAACATACTGAAATGAAAAAAAAAACTTTCAAAATATTTGGTAATAAAAACAAAATATCGGAATAAGCTTATAGCAGATTGCAAAATGTACCTGGAAAAATCATCTATAGTGGTAAATTTTGATTGTTTGGATAATTCAAGAACATTTCAGTCATTAGACACGATAGTGTAAAAATGAGACTATTATAGAAGATGCAAATTTACTGCATTACTTTTTTTAAACATTATTAATATCAGAGCTTCAAGATCAGATAATCAAGAGTACCTGTGAGTTTTATAAAGGTGAAGGTCACTACTATAAATTGCTAAGTGCGATTTTGTTCCATGTGAAAATGTTCCAAGGCGAGTCCGCAAGGAAGATAGTTTAGACTAAAATTATATGGCCACTATTTAGAAAACACCAGAGGTTTTCAAAGGGACATGAACATTCTCCATGAGCACTCGAAAAAATTGTGTCGAGAACAATATAATGGAATTAGACACGATTTATTATTGAGTTCTTCTCATTTGACTTTACAATCTGTGATGGTCCATAGCTTGCTGCACAGTCTTTTCCAACACAACACTATTTCTAATCTTATTTTTGCATATGATTATTCAGATGCATTTAATATCATATCAGACATTACCCAACGATTCCTTTTTTTAGGTATTTTTCACATTGTCTTCTAGAGTAATTACTTTAATAGTCTACTAACAGATTGTTTCTCAATGTTGCCAAACCAAGCTAACCGATGATTTTTTTAATTTTACTGTATCTTTTATATTTTATTATTGCTTTTATTTATCTATTAATTGTTCTTCTCATTAGAGTACTATCTACATGGAAAGCTCCAGATATATTTCCCATTATATTATTTTGACATATTTTAAAAATATCAAAATACATTTGCATCAATGTCCAGTCAAATCGGGCTGAATAATTGCTTTTATATCTTGACTTCGATTACTTTAGGGATAAGATTAATTTTTAAAGGATGTCAAGCCAGTTAAACAGAATCTAGTAAAATGTAAATAATTTGTGAATTAAATACTATCAACATAATTTGATTTTCAATTTCCCCATAAGTTTCTTAATTATATTTTAACACACCCGATGCTGTAAATTTTACTCTTAAATGTCTGTTAAACATGTCATGAAAATATACGATTTACATTTTAATCCTTCCTGGGGATTGAAAGAAATGAAGGCTTAATTCCACCTTACTTTTCTGTATAAACTTTAATGACTTGTCAGTTTCTTACTTTAATACATTATAATCTTCTTAAAATATTTACGGCATGGACAGTTCTTAATTCCTTTTTGCTATATTACGTTGAAATGATGCTTAAGATAAAGAAATGTGTTTTAAGCTTAAAACATTTTTTTTATTTAACACCCTTCATAGATAATATGAAAGTATTAGTAATTTATGCAATTTAGAAAATGTGAAGTATTGGTTATACAACAATGGTTTCTAAGTTTCAACGAAAACCTTATTACCTTGTTAAACTAACTATCTGGAAATTATAAGAGACCAGGAAATTTAACGCAATTAATGAAGATGAAACGGTTAATTTCATTCTTTATGAAGATCTGAAAAGTATGTGAACAGTAAAGCATAAGAGACGGTAATTAGGGACTTTAAATTGGAAATTTATTAAAATTAATTTTACGTAAGGGGCTACTTTCTGCTTTAATGTAGGTGGCTTTGATGTTAGGATCATCCACTGTGAAATTGCCTTCCTTGTTAATAAATTTTAAATAAGATTGGTCAAATTTTTAAACTGTGAGGAAAAAAATAAATATAATTACTTTTATTTTATTATTAAATTGTGTATTCTTGATAAAAGAAACTAGAATTAGTTAACGTTAACCCTCCTAGTGGAACGCTCCGAGGAAAAATAGTCTCAGAAAGATACGTTAAAGTTTCGTGTGTCAGTGATCAAAATGTTCTATGATTTTTTACTTCACACTTTGTCGACTAGATTGGAATACGGGAAACCCACCCTCGTTATTGTCCCTTTACTTCCGGTTATAAATAGATATATAAATAGACATTATAGATTGTAATTTTTAATACACATAAAGCTCATCAAGTCTCGGAGATCATCTCATAAGAAATAATGGATTCTAAAAGAACAAATAAAAATATTCTTTGAGAGAATTATTTATATATTTTTTTGTACGAAAGTCATCCAAGATATTTAAGTGGTGCAATTAGAAATACATCTGATACCGCAAACGAAATACTTCGAAATAAAGATTTGCAAGGCCATGAAAAGCTATCAGCCTCTTTGTGCCTCAGGAAGTAGGGGTGCAACAATCAATAAATGTCAGTCAAAGAGGGGTGCAGTTCCCAAACAATCGACCTGACTCTCCTACCTCAAAACTCATGGGGAAAGCACTGGCAGAAATGTACAATACATCAATTTTCAGAACAATTTTGGAGGTCGAAAATTGTACGTGACAACTGGCGAAATTGTACGTGCGAACCGCTTACAGGGTTAATTTAAATGGATATTTTTTACAAATAGCTCTTAAAATGTCACTAAATGCCGAATTTACTAATAAAGGCTTGTATTTATTTACAGTATAAAAAATTACACTTTTGAGGGCAAATACTACAGATGAACCTGAAAATTCTTTATAAATAAACCGCCTATTCTTTATCCGATATAAAATAAAATATAGCCGAACAACGGCCGATTGGTTAGGGTGCTGGCCTTCGGTACCAGAGTTCGCTGGTTCGATTCCCACTGTGGCATAGATGTTCGTAGCCGTTCGGCTTTAAGCTGTAGGTCCCAGCCTCATTAGCCATCGTGTTGCAAAAAAGTAGACCAAAGCACTCCAAGCCAAACCAAAATAAAATATATTGCTGTTTAGAATAAAATTTTCCTAGATTATTGATAAAGATCTAACTTTATAAAATTTATAGTTTTCTTTTAAAAGGTAATACAGTTTATAAAAAAACACGAGATATGTACACCAGGGAGGTAAAAAAATTCAATCTGCATAATAACTTTAAAATTTTAAAATAGAAAAATATAGGAAAGAGAGATAATTATCACTTTTGCTATTTTATTCTATAGTATGGTAAAATTTATTTTAATTTGAATATGAGGACATAAAAATTTAGATTCTATTATACATAAATTAATAAAATATTCGTGTATGATTAAAATGATTATTTCTAAATTTTAATACTTAAAGTTTTATTGGTTATAATAGTGCCATTATAATGTACAAAGAAAGAAAAATAATTTGATATAATAAATAGAAAATCAAGGTAATGAAAAAAGTGAACCCAGCTAATTAGTAATAAATATATTGAGTTGTGGTAAATCATGTACTGTTTACGATGAAAGAGTTAAAAAGCAAATTTTGCTACAGATTCTCAATTATTTACCCCAATTCAATAAGTATATAGATATTTCAATTTGGTTAAAATTGATAATTACTTTGTCTTGCAAAAATACTTCGAAATAAAATTAAATTATTAACTGTAACACATTGTCTTGCATAAATTCAGTCTCATATGTATTTTAGAGCATGGTAAAACATATTTTAATTTGAATTTGAGGACATAAAAATTTAGTTTTTATTATATATAAATTAAAAAAAATATTCCTGTATGATTAAAATGATCACTTCCAAATTTTAACACTGAAAGTTTTATTGGTTACAACAGTTTCATTATAATGTGCAAAGAAAGAAAAATAATAATTTGATATAATAAAAAGAGAATAAACGTAGTGAAAAAAGGGAACTCAGCTAATTAGTAATAAATATATTGAGTTCTGGTAAGTTAGAGATTAGAGATTTAAGATGAGAGAATTAAAAGAAAATTTTCCTACAGATTCTCAAGTATTTACCCCAAATCAATAAGTATATAGTTATTTTAATTTGGTTAAAATTGATAATTACTATGCCTCACAAAAATACTTCGAAGTAAAATTAAATTTTTAACTATAACACATTGTCTTGCATAAATCCAGTCTATGTATTTAACAAACAACCAACTAAAATAATGAAATTTAAAATTATAGCTGAAAGACTGTTACTTGGCTAAATCAAAACAAACATGCAATCAAATTGGGTAAAATCTCAAAGTACTTCAAACTTTATGTAAATGAATAAATTAAAATATTTTGACTATACAAATACACCAATAATAAAGACGTACAGTTAAAATTTAAATCCAATCTGAAATTCTCTAACAGTTATAAGCATTCTCGTATGTAGTGCTGTAAACAAACAATTAGCAAAATATGTAAGTCTAGAATTAAAAGAACTTTTAACTAAATGAATATATTAAAACATTTGTAACTTTACAAATCCTCCATTCAAAAAGTCGTGCAGTTAAAATTATATTCGAATCTTAAATTCTACAGCAGTATTAAGAATTGTTGTATGCAATGCAGGAAACAGTTTTCAAAAGAGAATGTTAAGTCATTAAGTATCGTTATCAATCAATATCTATTTCATATTCGCTAAATTTACAGCATATAGCATCAGCTCTGACATAGTTCTTTTAGCCCGGTTTTCATTCCGAATCTATTAAAAAGTGATTTAAATATATTTGGTTACAGTAAGCATTTTCAGAATGCATAAGTCTGCCTATCTTTAATCTGAAAAATAAGGAAGCATACAAACAGTGTGTTGCCTTTTTAAGTAAAATTTGTATCTTCTATTAGAATGGAAGTTATCTGAAAAATGGTATCAATTAGGTACAAAGTTAGTTGAAGCGAAAAAGTACAATCCAATCTGAAATTCTATAACAGTTGTAAGCATTCTCGTATGTAGTGCAGTAAACAAACAGGTAGTAAAATATGTAAATCTTAAAAGGGCTTTAAAATAAATGGATATATTAAAACATTTTTAACTTTACAAATTTGCCCTTCAAAAAATCGTGCAGTTTAATTTATATTCGAATCTTAAATTCTGCTGCAGTGTTAAGTATTGTCGTATGTAATGCAGGAAACATTACAGCATATAGCATTTACAGCATATAGCATCAGCTCTGACATAGTTCTCTTAGCCCGGTTTTTATTCCGAATCTATTAAAATGTGATTTAAATGTCTTACAGTAAGCATTTTCAGAATGCATAAATCTACCAATCCTTAATCTGAAAAATAAGGAAGCATACAAAGAGTATGTCGTATATTTAAGTAAAATTTGTATCTTCTATTAGAATGGAAGTTATCTGAAAAATAGTCTCAATTAGGTACAAACTTAGTTGAAGCGAAAAAATACAGTTACCATAAATTCCCCTATTACAGTAACATCTTTGTCACATTAAATACACACTACCTACTAAATAGGAATCGCTGAAGTCGTTAAAAGCAATTAATGCATTCTATCTGGTCTATTCGAAGTATCAAAATAAGTCTTAGAAAGGAGAACGGCATTTAATTAGATTTTCATAATTTGAGAAACGAATGGAGTTATTACGTTTTGTATTATATTTTTAAGTTATACACTTAAAAGAGTTGACTTGATGTGTTCAGAGGTTTAAAAATGTAATATAGAGTAAATATTTTCAAAGATTTGGTGAATTGAAATATTATTATTGACTTTTAATATCTCCGACAGAAAGAATTGTTTAGTTCACTTGGTAAAAAAAAATTGTAAAATATATTGAAATCTTTAAGTGATATTTAAAGAATTTTTAAAGTCTATTCCTGTATAGGATTTAGAAATTTTGAAATACAAAAAATATTTGTTTTAGGATTGAAAATTTTCTATTTAATTATTACTAAATGCTGCCGGAGTAAAAAGGCCTTTTTTAATGAAAAAAGCAAAATATTTAAGGATGTGAGGGATAGAGGGTTTTTATTTTAACAATTGATGTTATTACAATTATAAAAAATTTTAAGATACCGTTAGATAAAAATCCTTACGATGTACTATAGATAAATCTCAATGGGTAGTCTGTGTAATATCACATAGATTTTATGTCATATGTACTTATCTACCTGTTAAAAAATGTGATGTAAACACCACATGACATGCTTGTAAATCTAGTACACTTCCTTGTACACTTTGCTACACTTTTAAAATTATTTTATTTAAATGCAGTTACGGTTCTCCAATTCTTTAATAATGTGTGTATTTAATTACACTATTGCTAAATTTATTTTTTAATAACTTGAGGATTTTTTATTATTCTAAAAATTGATGTTATTACAAGTATAAAAAAATTTACGAGACCATAGAGCAAACATAAAAATTCTTACAATGCACTATAAAGCTTTATGGGTAGTCTGTGTAATATTACATAGATTTAATGTCATATATACTTATCTACATGTTAAAAAATCTGATGCGAGCACATATGACATTCTTGTAAATCTAGTACATTTCTTTATGCACTGTGCTACAATTCTTTTAAAATTATTTTATTTAACACTAGATTGCCCGAGATTTCTTGTGTACCTATATTGCCCAAAAACAGTCAAAATGACTGCATTGTGAAAAATAACAAATATGTAAAGAAATTTGTTTAAACTTAATTTTTTATATTATATAATAAAGGAGGGCGGAAGTAACTACAATTATTCATAAACCCATTTATATGATATAGAAAAAGTTACCAAATTCTAAGAAATTGTGTCATTATATTTCATAATTGTTTTTCTAATTGAAATTAAAAAACAGTCAAAATGACTGCCTTGGGCAATCTAGTGTTAAACGCAGTTACGGTTCTTGAATTATTTAATAATGTGTATATTTAATTACACTATTACTAAATTTATTTTTTAATAACCTGATGATTTTTCATTATTCTAAAAATTGATGTTATTACAAGTATACTTATCTACACATTAAAAAATCTGATGTAAACACCACATGACATTCTTGTAAATCTAGTACACTTCCTTGTATACTTTCCTACACTTCTTTAAAGATTATTTTATTTATATGCAGTTACGTTTCTCCAATTCTTTAATAATGTGTATATTTAATTACACGATTGCTGAAAATTATTTTTTATAACCTAATGATAAAAAATTTATACTCAACAATGACTAGTTTATATTAATTCAACAGTAAGTAAAGCACAAGTACTATCAATGCATGAGGTAACTCTATGCGTTTTAATATTTGAACGATATAAAAATACGAACGGAATAAAAAATGCAATAACGATGAATGAATTAACGATTGCAATAAAAATCACAGGTGTACAATTAAATATTAAAACACTTCTAAATACAAAATTTCCAATTTTTAAGTATAATCGTTGTCGATTTAGACGAGGTACATAGGCCCGTACATCAAAATTTGCTTAAATACATAATAAAGTTTACAATATCAAGGTTTTTTTTTTCGCGCGTACAGACGTCAGTTCTAAAATAGTCAACATAAATTAAACGAATATTTTAGTTGAAAAATGAAGACCGAATATTTGCGAGAGTAAATTGTTTTTAAATTTCTACAGAAAATTTAAATTTATCTGCACTGGTCAGATAAAAGTACTAACAGACATAAATGCATTCTATCTTGTCTATTCAAAGTCTGTCTTTCAAAGTCATTGCAAACTTGGATATATTTTAAGCTAATAGTTGGTATAATTATTTCATTTTTAATAATAATCAAAGTAAAAATAAAATCATTATTTATTCGCCTTAAGTAATTTAAAACTTTCCCTAATTTTCTTATTCTATCTAATCTTTTATATCAAATATCTTTATTTCTACAGTAATTTATATATCCTAAAATATTAAATATTCTATAAAGTAATGCATATCATATTTGTGAGAGGTTTCCATAAGAAATTCTATTAAAGATTTTTTTTGCAGATTTTACGAGAATTTACAAAATAACAACGCATTTTTATAGTTATCCATTTAAATGTGTAGGAAATTAATGCTTTAAATCGTGTTATTATAAGTAGCGTTCCGCGTGTTAAAAATACATTTATTGAAATATACTTATGAATAATTTACCTTAACGTTAAAGATTTTTTTTTTCATATTCTGAACTATTTTACTTGAATTCTGATAATTAGTAGGTGTACCTTGCAAACTGTTGAATTTGTTAATGAAATGATGATTTTAAAAAAACTTATTTTTTCTTATAAAAATTTCCAGGATATAGTTAGTAGCTTAAAAGGGACTTTAGGTATTGATAAAATATATTTAGAACCTAAAACTAGTTTATTTTACGTACTGACTGCCATATACATTTCTTCATTAAAGTTAAAATTGAAATTAGTTTGATTAATAAAAATCCTTAGTTTACGATTTTAACAAACTTTGAAATTAAATATTTATTATTAAGGGGTTTTATCATCTAGTTACAAAAAAGGAGTAATAGAGCAAATTTGTTTTTGAATCTTGAAAACATTGAAGGTAATTAAATTCCGTATCTTTTAGATTTGATTCGAAAGTTGAATAAAAGTAGTGAAGAGATAAATTTGTTTTCTTCTTTCTATCTACATATTTATTACTTCCCAGAATTTTGATAATGGCTAATGTTTACTTTAAAATATTCTTGAGTTTTGAAATTATTCCAAAGTAATTAAATTCCGTATTAGGATTTTAGCTTTATAACTTTTAAAAATTTAACAAGCATAGTAAAAGTTAAGGCAACTCAGTTTCTAAAAATAACTTGGATCACAAAATTTTGGTTTTTAAAAAAAAAAAAACAAAAAAAAAAAAAACAAAAAAAAAAAAAAAAAAAAAAAAAAAAACCTAAAAAAAAAAAAAATCAAAAAATATAAAAAAACAAAATAAAATATAAAAAAAAAAAAAAAAAAAAAAAAAAAAAAAAAAAAAAAAAAAATAATAAAAAAAAAAACATAAAAACAAAAATAAATAAAACAAAAAAAAAAAAAAAGAAACGGTTGCATTTGTTTTTATGTGTAAGGTTGGGTGTGAGATTTTAGCACTTAGTAGTTGTCCCATGGAGAACGCCGAATTTTTCCTAGATTTCAACTTCTTATGTTAGAAACTTGTATTCTAATAATTTAAATTAAGTTTATAAACTAGAAAGACCATATTGGTATAGCAGAATGAATATAAAGCATTTTGAATAAAACTACTAATATCTTGTCATATTTCTTCTTCACTAAGAAGGGTACAAAATTGACAAGTAACTGAAACTCCTTTCGACACCTCATAAAAGTAATTAAAACCTATTATAGATACGATTTTAAGAGGTATATAAGGGGGCTAACTAAAGATAAAGATTGGGTAGTCAGATATGTTTTAAATATGGTAAAGGGAAAGATCTGTTCTTACTTTTCATCATATATTTGGCCATGACCACCTATCAAAGCTCCTCTTTCGAATAAATATGCATTAAAATCCTCTGTTAGATTAATGAGATCTCAATGATGAAATGGATTTCGAGATATAGATGCGAGAAACTTCATTTCCTCATGGACTGGGTCGAGCATGGGTGAATTTTAAATCAATACAAGTTTGATGTGGTATACTCAATGTCTGTAGATACTATCCCTTTTATCTCTGTAGATCACGCATGTTTCACGTTTTGAAAGTTTATATATTCTATTGCTATTAAATCTTGTTTTGTTTATAATTACCTCTTAACACTTTGACTGCCATGGCTATCATATGTGATATCCAGTGATATTTCCGTTGAGACACTGGCTATCCGATATGATAGCCATGGTGTTTTAACACTTCAGGCCATGGCTATCAAAGATGTTATCAGTTACATGAAAATCGTACTGGAGTTTGATTGTTGGGCTCCCTACGATGTGTTAGGTATACGTGGTTTGCGCAAATTGGTATATGTGACGATTTTATGAGCTAAGTTTTATGAAAAATTAAATATTTGGAACATGCAACAAAAAAGGGAATATATATAAATAGAGAGAGTTTGTTTTAAGATATTGTTTGTTTTGAAATATTGTTTTTATATATAGTTTTATGTTGAAAAAATACAAATTACACAAAAAAAATTTGGCCCCGTTGTGAACATTTGCACTTTTGGCTTGGCAGTCAAAGTGTTAACCTGTTATTGAAAACTAGCATATGGCCAGTCATACTACGGGATCAGTAAAATTTTTAATTTTCCAGAATTGCTAAGTACTCTATAAGGCAGGTAAAAAAAATGGTTCTTTTTTTACCTGAGAATTATCTGGTACAAAATTAATAATTTGTTTATCTTCATACTTCTCTAATTTCTCCCGATACTGTGAAATCAGTTTAGAATCACGTTGAATTCATTCAGTCAAACCGTGTTGTTATGTATAAAAAACAAACACACAAACGAACACACTTCTTAATTTTCAAAGATACATAACTTAAACGCTATATAGTATTATTCCGTGAAAGACTCCTAGACTTTTATGAAAATAATTTGTTGTTAATACCGGTAATAAAATTTTCAGTGCAACAACAAAAAAAAAAAAATCGATGATTCAAATTAAAATTATCACATATGTATCTAAATTATTATTTAAGCCAAATATAAAAGAGAATTATTTACGTAATATTTAAGTACAGTGATAAAACGTATGGAAATAATGCAGACGATATTTACAAAATTTAAAATAAGAAGTGATTAAATGAGATGGTTAAAGGAATGACGTCATAATGCTAGAAAAAAATGTTATTTTTACCTATTTATTATGTCACAAATTGTTATATTTAATCGCCTGCTCTTAACCAGCGTAAATACGGCTTGGAATAATGCCTTTAAATGATAGAAAGGGGTTAAAGGTAGATTTAGAACATTGCTAACCCTAACTCAAGATTCCAATATAGATGTTTCTATTCATTCCAGGGCGCTGCTCTTCGGAACCGGAGTGCGCGGGTTCGAATCCCGCTGTTGGCATGGATGTTTGTAGCCGTTCGGAATCGGCTTTAAACTGTAGGTCCCGATCTCATTAGCCCTCGTGTGCAAAACAGTAGACCGTAGAGCTCCCAACCAAACCAACTATTCATTCCAGGTACAATCGCTTCATAAATTTGAGTACAGACGGACAGATAACTTAGACTATTATTACATTGTTGACTAAAAAAACTCTTAAGCTATATTTAAGCTTTTTTTAATCTATTATATATAGATATTCTGATAATGGCATAATAAGTTATTTCAACCATATTGTTTAAGAATAAAATGAATTAGTGTTGAAAGTCCGCTGTCACTCAAAAACTTACTGTAGGAGGTTTAAAAGAATAATCACTTTGCGCTGCAATTCAATTTTATATCTAATTTTTTTTTGGAAACGTCAGATTTACGTCAAAATAAGTTTCCTGTTTCCTGTGAGTTTCATTTAAACCCGACAGAGTGTAAACATTTATCTTTCACATTAAATTATTTCTGTTAAAAACAGATTTATAAAGAAAATTACTCTTTCTTTTTATCTTTATTTATACTGACGTTTTAGTTGGAATAACACAGAGATATGCCAGAATGAATTTACAATTGTCCCACGATAGAAATGTCTAAATGCTATAGAATGTAAAATAGAAAAAAAAGCAAGCGATTTATGTTTTTTAAAGGGGTGGTACAAGTTAGAAAGTGATTTTGTAAATTAGTAGCTTAAAGCAAAGAAACTTGTTACAAATA
Organism: Pardosa pseudoannulata; assembly: GCA_032207245.1. Taxonomy (NCBI): domain Eukaryota; kingdom Metazoa; phylum Arthropoda; class Arachnida; order Araneae; family Lycosidae; genus Pardosa; species Pardosa pseudoannulata. The sequence continues at coordinate 97,341,046 of CM063498.1, read as the reverse complement.
TAAAATGCAATATTAAATGCATTATGTTAAAAATTTAAAATAGCGTTTTAATTTTTAATTTTTTTGTTTTAATTTAAACATTTTCTCCTAATTGTACCTGATTATTTCTGCATTAAACATTTTAAACATATTTGAGTATTACTTTGTTTTACCGAACAGTCGAACACAGAAAGCATTTTTATAAATGTAATTTCATAAAAAAGTTTAAATTCAGTTTTAAAATTTTAGTGAAGAGAATATTTAAGATGGGCAAACAGATTTATTTAGATGTATTTTAGGAGTATTTAGTAATTATTTTCTAAGTAGAATTTTAAAATTAAGCAAAATAAAAGTTTTAAAACATGTATATCATTTTAATATGACATTAATTTAATTATACTCCAATTCCTATGTCTATAGAACTGAATAAATCAGTTAATAATTTACACAAAAGCTTTGTAAAGTCTACAGTCCTCTTAAGAGATAAGGACTATTAGAATTATTGTTGCTGAAAGATTAATAAAGAGTTGAGGAATAGGTTATAATTATTGGTGATGTTAGGTTTGCTAAACCTTCTTTCCATAATCAGTGGAATACATTATATTTGATAGTCATTTAATGGTTACAAAAATAAAATTACAATTTAAAGCGCCGTTAAAAAGATGCAACTATAATGACTTGAAAAAAAATTATGAATAAGTCTTTTCAAAGTTATGCATTATATTTTGTTTTGTGAAATACCCTATATAATAATAACCTAAGTTATATGTCCGTCTGTTTTTCTAATTTATGAATGATTTTACACCTTACAGCATTTTTCTTTCGATTTTGATGAGTTTGCAAGCGTATTAAATCTATCCTGCTTTTTCTATCATTTAATGCCATTATTTTAAGTCTTATTTTCCACGGTTAAGAGCAGGCGATTAAATTTATCAAATTGATAATAATACGAAAAATAACATTTATTTCTAGCATTAAGACATCATTCCTTTAACCATCTGATTTAATCATTTCTTATTTTAAATTACTTAAATATCATCTGCATTATTTTCATACGTTTTATCAATGTATTTAGCATAATAAATTGTGTTAATAATTTTCTTTTATATTTGGTTTAAATAATAGATTAGGTACATATGTGATAATATTAAATTTAATCCTAGATTAATTTTTGTTGCAATGAAAATTTTATCACCGGTATTAACAACAAATTCTGTCTACCTCCAGGGTGTAGTGAAAATGATAGTTTCATTCCTTTAGTTCCAGTAATTACTGTGAAAAAAAATGGGAAGAACTTAACAATAATTTCGACGTAGCTAAGAAAACTTTAAATTATCTTTCGAAATGAATTAAACATGATTCTAAACTACATTTACAGTATCGGGAGACATTAGAGGAGTATGATGAATAATTCGACTTAAAAAACAAATTATTGAGCTTTTACCAGATAATTCTCAGCCAAAAAACAAACCATTGTTTTACGAGCATCATAAGGTACTTTACAATTCTGGGAATTTAAAAATTTATGTATCTCATCTTTTGTTTTGTGAAATATTTAAGAATTCTTTTCACATACAGATATATTTTTATATATGAAGGACAAAAAACATTTAAATATATATAAGTTGTACTGTTTCTTAAACAGTTTCGAAAATATTTCAAGGTCTAAAACTATCTTTCGCGAGTACATAATGTAACGGTAATTAAAATTTCTAAAAATGTATTGATATCTGTGAAAATATTTACTATGGACTCTTACAAAACTTTTGTAACAGGTATAGAATTTAAAATAATTTTTAAAATTCTGAACATCTATAATAGTCTATCTATAACTATTCTGAAATATTTCAATTTCGATAAATTTCGTTAGTGTTCATATATCTTTTGTACTCCTTGGATAAGACAATGGTTGGAAGGATGATATACTGTGATATTCAAGTGAAAATAAAATGTTTTGTTAACAGTATAATTTCTAGGACCTTACATAAAAAAATTTACGGTTTTTAGAGAAGTATTTTGGAGTTAAGTTTGGTAAATTCTTCTTACTCTGAATCTTGGCAAAAATTAAATGAAAATAAATAGTTTCGACACATTGTTTCATATTGTTTAAAGGAATATTGTTAATAACTAAATATTTTTAAGTTATTAAAATTTATATTCATTTTTTAACTATATATATTTTAAAAAAAAATTTTTATTTTTTGTGTATCGGCTTTTAAATAGGCTCTTCCTTCACTACTCTTTAAAAATATCACTTACATTCATATGATTCATAAAATTTAATATAAAACAAATATATCCAACATCTTTTTACATACTGTTGTAGGTTTTCTCTTCAATGTTGACTGGCAGGAAGATGTAAGTTTATCTTCTCTCCTTTCTCTCTTCTCTCTCTATTCTCCCTTGTCTTTGTTCTCTCTCTCTCTCATTGAAAGATAAGAAAAGAGTGTGCGCTCTCAATGCAATATCGAATTCATAGAAAAATAATAATTATTGTCTTAATTTTAAGACATTTTTTATACTTACAAAATAAATGTAAAAATTTATTTTTCAACAAAAACTTGCAGCTACATTATAAATTTTTAACTAAAAAGTAACCTCCACAATTTTAAAAAAAATGAAATAAATATAAAATTTAAAGATTAAAAAAAAATAAGACATAAAAAAGATTTTACAATACTCAATATAATTTGATTTTTTTTTTTGTTTCTATGCTTAGTGTGTCATTTTTAAGGTGTTAAAATGATACTCAGAAAATATGTATAACTTTATTATTAAATGGAATTTTATTTGCTGTCCTGTTTATAGGACAGCGGTCCAATATGGGTTAAAAGAGGAATTTGCTATTACAATCTAGTTAAACTTTAGTATTTATTGAAATTTATATTAATTTTTACTGATTTACAAAAAATTAGTCTCTTCACTCCCAGAAGGCTTTCATCATGGCTATTCTTTCCTTAATGATGCCTTTACAATTTCTTCCTACGGTTTATGTTATCTGAAATGTATAGTGAAATTAATAATCACTTTATTTATAGCAAGTAGATATTAAACATACATAGTAATGTGTATTATTACACTATATATATAATCCTTAAACTTTATTCTAAATGTTTTTACTGATCACCGAGCAATAATGAGCTAAAAAATTTATTTTCTGATTGTTTTAAGGTAATATTTAGACAAATTTAAAAAGCTCAAAATTTTTTAGAGAATGATTCAATTTAAAACAATTTTTTTTTTTTTCAAAACTAGTGTGAATTTTTTTTTTTTCTTAAAAATTAAAAAAGTTTTCGTTATATATTTAAATTTATTTATGTTTTGTAGGATATTTCTTAAGAAATTTTCTTTAGAAATGTCTCATAATACAAATTTTTTTCTATCGAGCATTAAGAAAGATTTTTTAAGGATTTCATTGATATTTTCACCATGTTTAATTAATGAATGAAATTATGGATATATTTGAATGTAATAAATTAACCTCACACTTTAGGGAAATAGTTACTTTGTTATTATAAAAGCATTTTTCTGATTTATGAAAAAGAAAATGTTCTGTTACTTTTATTTACATTCTTACAGTTTTTAAATATACTTAGTTGTAAAAATATTTTTACTATCATAAGTATATTTTTAAAATAAAATACCAAGCAATAGAAAAAATTAAATTTCTTGATAACTTTAAAATGCAATGTTAAAAACCAAATTTTTTTTATTTCAAATTTTAGTAATATTTTTGTGCTTTCCTCACTCTATAATTTGATATTTCAAAGAAATTCTAGAAAAATATGTAAAAACGTTTATGATTAATTTCATTAATTTGATAAAAGTGATATCAGAATTTTTTACTTACAAATTTAAAAAAATTTAAGTCTTTCTATTGCTTGTACTTGGTTTATACATTATATATTTTAAAAACTTATGACGAGCTAGACTAGCTAAATATTTCTATAAAGCTAAACTTTAAAGTTTTAAACAGAGCACAAATTTGTGTATTATATTAAATTAAAAATATGCTCTTTTAATTTTTAAAAAATCCAGTTTAATAAGTACTGTGTACTTATTTCCGGTTTATTCTTTTCATTCAAAAATTATGTAATTTTTTAGATATATTAAATAATGTACTTAATTACCTATGACTTCAACGATATGGGCTATAACAATGTATAAAGCGTATATTCACAGAAGAATAAATTTATAAAATTTATTGAGTTTCGGAAAAAAGTGATTAAGTTATTTATTTTGAAGTTAGTGTTTTAAGAATAGTTATCAGAATAATTCCTACTTTTTTACTATTTTAAAGTATGAGAACCTTACATACTTTTACTCGGTTTAAGTAAATTTTATGTTTATTAAATATTTTTTAAAAATTGTGTGATAGGTCAGGCATATTCCTTTAATGATTAGACACATTACGTGAATTAATTACCATAATTGACAGTGAAATCTTAAAATTAAGCGAGAAAAAAAAGGAAAGAAAATTTAATGATAGTAAAACCAAACTAATTAATGAAATTTGGGTGAAATTTCGAATTAAGCGTATGATTTTGTGCATTAAGGAGTCTTAAAAAAATCATGTAAATGATTTTATTCCAGTATGATGGGGTTATGAAACTACATTCTACAAATCTTTCTCTTGGCTTTGCATTAACATATTTTAGTTTTAATATTTTTTCAATTACATAAAAAATGAGTGGAGTTGAGAGGATGTATTTTAATTAATTAGTAGTGGCATGCATCATTTATTAATTTGATTAAAAGTATGCTATTAAGAATTTTTTTTATAGAATTATCTCTTTAAAAAAATCTGCTTGCTTTTAAACTACAGCTACATTTCTAAGAATCATTAACTATTTTTATTAAATTAAAAAATCTAATTAACTATTTATGTATATTTATATATATTCATCATTTCAAATGTACTTTAAACAAACTTTTAGAGTAAATTTGCCTTTCATAAAAAGGAATTGTCCTTTGTTCATTTTGCTTTTCATAGGATGGAAAAAATTCATTCAATTGTGCCTCATAGGAAGAGAACGGAATATGTATTTCTTTGTTTCCTTTTTGAGATTGTGGAGGAATGGATGAACAAAAATAATGGAATATTCTGGATAAAATTAAATTTCTGGGAGGAAGGAATTCTTTCGTTATAACTAAGCATGTTGCTTTTCTTGGGTAGGCTTGCTACAGCATAAAGAAATATTATTAAATATTTTATCTTTAGATGCTGGTATCCTGATTTAGAAATATCTTTTTTCCCTTCTCAAATACCCTTATATTACCACATATTAAAAGTTTATGCAGTCATAAAGCCCAATACAGAATTGTTGTGTCCCAATTATAAATTTGCACTATCGGCAAAGTAAGTATAATTCAATAAAAAGGAATAATTATTAGTAAATGAAAGCAGAAAGCATTTTACTTCATGTAATTGAATTAAATGCACGTCGTAAATTATTTGAAGTATAAGGTCTTTTGTAGCGTGGAATAATTATTTTAATCAATGGCTTTATATAACTCCTTTACATATACGATTTTTCTATTTCTACAAATTATTAAATTTTGATGCAATAATATAAGTGAAAACATAAGTATTTTTAATCTTTTAGTATTCTAGAATTATTGTGTAATCTAATTATAAAATATGATTACTAATAAAATCTCTTATGTTTATTCTTAATAACATTTCAAGCACTTATGTTCAATTCTAATTATCCTATCCTAATAACAATTATGATTAATTTATTTACAGCATAAATATTTCATGATATAATAAATGTTTTAAAAGCACATATCATTTAACATCTCTAATTTAAAGGAAATGCATCTTTTATATCGAGTATTTTCATTGTTATTAATTGCTATTACGATCATTATTTCTACATATCTTGCAAATTCTTACAATAACAACTTACATAAGTAATTGTGATATCTTTTTTGATAGTATATAATTGATATGAAAATAAAATTATGCCAAAATGGTGTTTTGTTAGGATTCAATATGACAAAAAAGTTAGACTATTATGTCGTAAAATTAATTGTCTGGAAGTAATACCGTATTTTTAAAATTAAATTTTTGTGATTTGTAAGTGAAGGAGCCTTAAAACTCAAACTTTAAAATATCTAACTTTTAATTGTAACCTTAATAAGAGTATATTTATTCATAAAATATATAAGGAATTAAAATCTAGAATTTTTTTTATTTTGTATAGAAAATGTTTTAATAAAAATAGTCCTTCAAAAACATTCATTAAATTGCTCTTAGTGAACTGCAAATTCGTTAATTGCTTTCATTTTTTACTTCATGATTAGAATCCTTATAGAAGGATAATTGGGTATTGGATTTCTTTTACATTTAATACAGTAGGTATAAAAGAATTAAGTGTTTAGAATATTTAACATATTCATTTCATTATTTCTATATATTAGCCATTCCATATCTCAATAATTAAATGAAAGCTATAAAAGCATATCAACATTTCTGACAAAAACGTATTTATAGAATATTAAAAATTGTGAAAAGCATTAATGTACCTGGAGATTTCTGAAGAAATTAGTATTATTTTTAAGTTACATCAAAGTATAAAAAATGAATTTATTAAGTATTAAAGCAACGGTATATGACAAAAGTTGATTTATTAAACTAAAATAACCAAGTGATGACTAAAATGTAATGATTTAATAATTTTAAGCCGAACGATTTTCCGGATTAAATTTTATCTAGCCTCCACACTATGGCCAATTGTTCACCACTCTTTTACTGATTCTGATGTCTGACTTGAAAGATGGTTGATGGGTTTCATTCACACACTGGGACACTAAATGAGCAGAACGCGTCTGTGCATCTATATAATCTTTTGCGCACTTTCGTAGCGCATACTAGTTGTCTTTGATCTTTAAGCCCCTCCACACTATAGTCCACTGCAAGCCATCACTACCGTCTGGAGGAGGTATGGTTTATTGTGGTCGATCGTGGCAGATTTATAAAACAGCCTTGGCGGACA
>CM063498.1:97243850-97323966 GCA_032207245.1 Pardosa pseudoannulata | reverse complement strand
ACATAAAAAGTTCATAGCTGATGGCCGAATGGGCAGAGCTCTGCTTTTTAATACCAAATTGTGTGCATTCGAAAACTACTCATAACTGGGTTTTTCATAACCGTTTGGAATCGCTTTTAAGCAGGTGGCAATAGTGTCATTAGCTCTCGACCAGTAAAAAAGTATACTTAGCTCTCCAAATGAATCAACGAACTAAAAATTTCATTTCCCAGTTGCCGAACGATGGCCGAATGGTTAGGGTGCTGGCCTTCGGAACCGGAGTTCGTGGGCTCGAATCCCACTATGGCATGGATGTTCGCAGCCGTTCGGAATCGGCTTTAAGCAGTAGGTCACGGTCTCATTAGCCCTCGTGTTGCAAAAAGTAGACAGTAGCTCTCCAAAACCAAACCAAACCATTTCCCATTTCTCTGAAATTCCTTCAAAATGATACTGACGAGGCGGAAACGAGGAGTGGAAAACGAGGCGACGAATTCGAACTATTTCAACATTAATTGAGAGAAAATCAATCTGGGAACACGAAGGCAAAATGGTTAGGGCGCTGATCTTCGAAACTAAAGTCCGTGGGTTCGAATCCCACTGTGGCATGGATATTCGTAGCCATTAGGAATTGTCTTTTAACAGAAGATCTCGGTCTCTTTGGTCCTCGTGTTGGAAAAAAAATTCGACCGTAGCTCTCCAAACTAAACCAACCGAGATCAATGAAGGTGCGAAAAATAATATTCCTTCTATGGAAAAGAATTTGGAACCAAATGAGTTGCATTGATAAAATTAATATTTTATCTAGAAATTCTAACCTCTTTTGCGTGAATATATTATTGTTACCATACTAAATTTTCAAGTAGGTTGATTATAAATGAAATAATTTCTGATAGTTCCATTAATTTTAACTTTTTTATAACTATTTGAAATTTAATTTTAAATATAAAATAATGCCAAATATTAGTTAAAGTAAAACAGGCTATATTGCTAAATAGAAAAAAATATGTAAAACTGAAAAAGAACTTACATTCATATTAGACATTTAAAAATACCTATACGCATTTTTCAAGCAGATGTTTTTTTCTTACGTTTCATATAGAAGAACGGTAACTTCAGCCCAAAGAGAATATAATGCTCGAAAAATTGCCAATAAGTTTGGAAAATGTCGAAGAGATTTCCTAAATTGTTTCTGACTTTTGGAGAAAAAAAATGATCAAGTACAAGTTGCAGTGAAATGTTCTACCTTTGCAAAGCACTTAGTGCCTTTTATTTTACTTTTTCTTTTAAAAGAGGAGGGGAGGGGACATATGGGTAGGGTCCTTATTTTACGAAGCTTTTATTGCATTTTGCAAAGTGTCTGTATCTTAAGTAAAGAGCAGTAAAAAAATTGAATTCCTGTTGCAGCAAAAAAAGTTGCTCTTCAAAATGAAATCCCGCATCTATTTGAAATATCTTTTATAACTTCGACTTTTGAATTGAAAGAGAAAATATATCAGAGTAGGTTTTACTGATCCTGAAAAGCATTGTCTATCTCGGAGGTATTTCTTTACTTTTAATGATTCATACTTACTTGGCTGTGTAGAGTAACAGTAAACTTCTCGCTCGCTTTTTATACGAAAATCAAATTTTAAAAAAATTAATGTAGGAATTGATACATCTAAAATTATATTCTAAATCAGAGTTTCGTAAAATTGAAAATGTAAAAATTATAAAAATGTAGGGACCCCATCATATTTACAAAAATTTTGTGGGAAATTTTGTATTGAGCCAATTTCACTTGTACTGTAATATATACTATTCAAGTTTTTGGCAATTACTTCAATTTTAAGACAGGGAAATTTTAAATAAGTTACTTAAAATAACAAACTTAAATACATTCATAAAAATAAATTGAATTATTTGGGTAAATTTCAACATTAGCTATAGTCGCCATTAAGTGTAGTCATTTGGAAGGTCAATGCCGAGAAAACCCGAGAACGCATGTGTTACCCAATCACTCTAATCTTGCATACGAAGGACCTTTGACGAACAGTAGAGTCATGTGCAAAACAAGTAAAACGAACTTTTCTACGCTTTTGTTTTTCTTTGTCTTTATTGCTTCTATTTGTTTTTGGGTAGATTGCGTAATAGTATTTGCTGATTGTAAATTATATAAGATAGAGAATTATGAAAATTCTAAAAATTTTTGCTGAAGCCTACTGCAGGTCTCTACCCATAGTTTAAGAAATATTATTATAGATCATAGGTTCCCAATTTGTGCGTACCTACTTCTGTACACATCCATTCACACTGTGATCTATGAAGCCTTCCATAGGACGGTATCGACTTCAATAAAAATGGGGGTGTTAAAGTGATCCAGAAGATGGCGGGTAGACATCTACATAAATATAAATATAAATATCTATTAAAGTTATTGAAGTCCAGTGGCGTCGGGGTACACACAGGCGTGCTTCCAAGACACTGGTCGGAGGCTCGAACCTCAGACTGGACAAGGTTTACTCAGCTTTTCATCCCTTCAGTGTCTAGGCAAACTGAGGACCAAACAGGCTTGAGAACTAAACACTAGATGTTCCACGTAAGGTTCGCAGGTGACGTATCTTCCTACATATTTATATAGCAAAGCAGAATCATAGTTGCTGTATAAGTCTAGAGGAAAATACTGAAATTAGCCTATATAGCCAGAATATATAAAGAGAATTTGGCAGAAGTTCTAAGATGTATTAGGAAAAGCAATTTGCAGTTAAAAAAAAAGTTGAAATTTAAAATTATTTGAATGGCTTTAACTGTAGAACGTTATTTGTTTGTCTTACAGACATTTTGTTATTAAAATATAAAGAAATAAATATAAGGGCAATAAATTCTTTTTTTTTTACATTTAACGCGTGGTGTATGCACTGTGAAACCACATGCAAAACAATTTTTTTCTGCTTTTTAAAGAGAAAAACATGCATTTTTTTTGATTTTGTGAGTTTTAACACGTCAAAATAGCAACAGGTGGAAGAGCTGCGATTATTTTTTTTTTATTTGAAATGTACGTCTTTAAACTTGCTTCGAACCGAATCCGATTTTTGTCTTTTGACCCAAAATACAAGTACTTAACAAAAGTGTTTAGATATAAAATTCTTACGTTGTTTTAATGATAATTTGATAATTATTATTGTCCTCTTAAAATAATTAAAAATTAAAAAGCATAATTTTCACTGTAGAACAAGACTGATTTCGGTTTTAAAACCTCCCCAAACTATCCCCTTTCCTCGATGAATATAAAACTTCTTTTCGTCAATTTCCCATTTGTAAATTTTATAGATAAAACTCATAAAGGAATTTCATTAAATCCCAAAGAATTGTCAATCGTGTTTGTCAAAGAGTTAAATGATAGCGTATGAATTGCTGACTTGTCGTTCCTTGCATTAATATGCAATTTTGAAAAGTTTCTTTGCAGATGTAATATTTCTGACAAGTTCGACAGGAACAGAATTCGTTCTAGGGATATTTTTATTTATGTAAGATTAACATAATTTTTCTTTAAGTATTCAGAGTGCGACCTCAAAATTTGGATAAAATTAAATTTGAATTTCTCACCATTCTACACCGCCGGTATATGTTACGTTTAGCTCTCAAATAGTTTGGCGGATGTACTAAACTAGAGATTCTCAAACTTTTTAAAACTTTTTTTTTCTCAAACTCTTTTAAAGAATAAAATATTAAGCCACGTCTTCGTCACAGTAGTTAATTATGCTACATATTATCTTATTATTGCATATTTTCTACATCTGTTTTATCTGCCTATATAAGTACTAGCCTATAGCCCGTCATATGAAGCGATCAGTAAAATGTTTAATTTTCCAGAATTGTAAAGTACCCTGTGAGGCAGGAAAAAAATGGTTTGTTTTTTGGATGAGTATTATCTGGTACACGCTTAATAATTTATCGTCATACTCTTCTAAAGTCTCCCGATACTGTGAATGCAGTTTAGAAACGCGTTGAATTCATTTAGTAACAAAAATGTGGTTATGCATAAAAACACACAAACGAACAAACTTCTTAATTTTCAAAGATGTGTAACTTAAACGCTAGATATTTATTAGTCCGTGAAATAAACTTCTAGATTTTATGAAAAGAATTTGTTGTTAATACCGGAGATAAAGTTTTCATTGCAGCAAAATATAATTGCTGATTAAGGTATCCGTCTACGTTAAAAACGTCAATTTTTGCAAAAATCATAATTTTTTTTATTTCTCTATTGTAAAATTTCAACTTTTAGGCTTCTAAATCTGTTTTTGTTTTGTCTCTATTGCATTTTAAAGAAAAGTTACATCAGTTTAAACATCAGTGACAGCTGTCAAAACAAAATGGAAGTAGCGACTTCGGAACCGGAAGTTGTGAATTTAAAGCCTTTTAAAAAGCATTTTTTGGACAAAACTTTTTAAATTTTCATGAAGATTAAACATTTTTCTAGTATTTTTAATAATTAGGCAATTAAAAAGTTTTGAAGCAAGAAAGTGTGGTGAATTTTAAATATGTATTTTAATTTTTTAATAGTTAAAGTTGCTTTCATAAACTTCAAATGCGTTTTTCTCAGAACGGTATTTTTAATGAAATGTTGAAACTTAAAATGTGATTTCTCAAAAAGTTCTTAAAATATTTTGTTGAAAATTATTATGAATGCTTTTGATAGTATTTACTAGTGAATGACCTAAAAGCTTTAAATTTGGATAATTTTTAATGATGTTACACTCATATAAAGGTAATGAAAATTCGTTAAAAATTCAATGTGTATGATTTTGAAGGACCAAAATTTTTTACCTAATGTAAATTAAGCAAAGATTTTAGGTGATTCACTAGTCCAGTGTATAAGAAATGTGTTGCATCAAAAAATATTGAAATAATTTAATTTATTAAAAAAATTAGACCTTTTGAAAAAAACCCGATTTTTTTACTAAATTTTCTTCATTTATTAGAAATTTTATAAAAACTTCTCCAGGAATAAATTTTTTAAGTGTAATTCTCTATGATATTATAAAAAATAAATCTAAAAGAGTAAAAACATGAACTAGTTTCTACGTTTAAAGAAAAAAGTTCTTCGAACGTAGACAGATACCTTAAATTTAAAATTATCGCATATGTACCTAATCTATTATATATGCTAGTTATAAAAGAAAAATATTTAAGTAAATATCTAAGTTCAGTGATAAAAACATATGAAAATAATGCAGACGGTATTTAAATAATACTTTAAAATAAAAAATGATGAGATGGTTAAAGGAATGACGTCATAACGCTAGGAAAAAATGTTTTTTTTGCCTATTTATAATGTGATAAATTGACAAATTGAATCGTTTGCTCTTAAACGGGGAAAACAGGGCTTGAAATGATGGCATTAAACTCTCGACAAGGGGTTTAATGGTGGATTTCGAACGCTTTAAAGACGACAGTATTTTTCACTGTGATATGAAACATATTTTTACCAATTTATTTTAGAATCGGATCGATAGTTTAGGAGATGATAAACTTTACTCGCTTTGAATATTGCTAATCCCAACTCATCAAGGCCGAACGATGGCCGATTGGTTAGGGTGCTGGCCTTCGGATCCGGAGTTCGTGGGTTCGAATCCCACTGTGGCATGGATGTTCGTAGCCGTTCGGAATCGGCTTTAAGCAGTAGGTCCCGGTCTCATTAGCCCTCGTGTTGCAAAAAGTAGACCGTAGCGCTCCAAACCAAACCAAACCAAACCCAACTCATCAAGAATTCTATATGGATGAATCTATCCGTTCCAGCTCCAACCGCTTCATATATTTGAGGACAGACTAACGGACAGATAATTTAGGCTATTATTATATAGAGGATTAAGAACCAAACTATAAACAACCATCAAATGTTGTATTAAGTCCGAATTTTGCACCAGATAATTTATGTATACATACCTCCACGGAATAAGCAAATAATTTATTTCAACTAGTTACAACTGTTATAAAATAGTTGTTTAAATCATTGAATACAGATTGAAAATTAATTTTACATTTCCGATTATCCAACTAGTACTTTTACTAGTACTTACTTTTTTCACTACTAAAGTAAACTAATTTTATTTTGTAGTGCATTTATGAATAGACTGGAGCCTTTCTTTTTTCCCCGAAATAATCCATGAAAAGCTGCCATATTTTAGTTTTCTTCTCTTTATCCACTCTATAAAACTAATCTAACGAAGTTTTGTTCTTCGAACTCTTTTTCCCGATGCTCTTCAAGTTTAGATTGGTTTTTTCTCCCATAATTGAAGTTGTTAGATTCCTTTATTTTTCTGTTTCTAAACACCGTAGGCGTCGAAAAGCCGAAGGGCGATAGCGGGTTAAGAAGTTCTCTTTGTTGAATGGCCATGATATTGATTTTAGATGCTAGACCATTCCTTTTCGCATTTACACGTCCATTTCAAAATTCGATTTCTAATAAAAAGTCTTTTCAAGTTTAAAAGTGAATCCATTTTTATTTTGGTGGCAGTGTAATTCCAGTCTTGTAAGTTTAATAATAATCATAACGATTCGATTTATCTTTTGAAGGAAAATATTTACATTCTTATTTCTTAGAGGGGTTTTATTTATTTTTAATTTTTGGGACTATATGCTAGTGAGGAGAAGCTTTCAGTCAGTTTCTTTCTTCAAGTAACTCTATCCTGTAGTAAAAATGAGTAGTATGTTTTTCGTAGACATGTCGGCAAATTATAGATGAAAATACAATTTTAAAAGAAAATGTTATTTATACAACTTTTCTTGAAGTTTCACATTGAATATCCATATATATATATATATATATATATAATATATATATATAATATGTGGTCCAGTGTTAAGGGGAACAGAAAACAGTCTTTCTTGATAATAAAAATTTATTAATCGCCGTTTCTTTAAAGCAAAACTTGCGCCATTTCATTGTTCATGCGGAGCTAAGTGGAAAAGGTGTTGACAGCTTCATGTTCATCGTTAACTCACCTTTATCTGTTTGCAAACTCATCAAATTGTTCCAAAATTCTTCTGCCTGACCGGATTACCCTAAAAGCTTACGCGAGTGTGGGTCTTTTTTTTAAAATTTATTTTATATTATAAATAGTCCCTTTTAAAAATCGCTTATAACTCACGTAATTTTAATATATTTTTTTTAGACCTGACATATATACACTGGTGGACAAAATTAAGAGATGAAAGACATTTTACCAAATATCTCAAAAAATACTGAATATAAATAAATGAAATTTGGTATGGATATAGCTTATTCCATGATAATAAAGTATGCAAAACAAAAATGAAAGTGCCATTCACTGGCAAGACCTATTGCCAATAAATCCAATGTAGTCTGAAAGTAAGGATAAAAGATGACAATAAAAGTGAGGCTTGTACAGTGTGTGTTGCCTCTAGTATGGTGTATGGTCACCCCTGACAGACAGACAGCATGCACAACGAGTATGCATGCTGTTAATAAAGGAGTTAAGGAGGGGTTGTGAAAGACCCTCCCATTCTTGCACCAGAGCAATTTTTAACTCTAGAATGGTTCTGGGGGGAGATTGGCACATCGCAATAGCTCTCCCAAGAGTATCCCAAGCATATTCAATAGGATTCAGGTCGGGGGATTTTACTAGCTAATCCATTTGTTGAATGTCCTCGCTTTCCAGATACTCATCAACCATAAGAGCCCTATGTGGTTACGCATTGTCGTCCATAAAAATGAATTCAGGACCAACAGTGCCCCTTAAAAGACACACATAGGGCTCTAGGTCTTCCTGCCTGTACCTCTGGGCATTCACGGAACCTTTGTCAAACACATGGTGTGCAGGTATCTTGCATGATCCCTGCCCAAACCATTAGTCCACCACCAGCATAATGGTTTCTTTCGATAATGTCACTGGGATGGTATCGGGTTCCAGGTTCCCTCCATATCAATAACCGTCCTGAATCAGGTTGTAGACTGGACTAATCTGGACTCATCGGTGAAGAGAACATTATCCCATTGAAGCTGTGTCCAATTCTGATGTTGTCTGCAGCATTCTGCACGCGCTCTTTTGTGGGAAGAAGTGAGGGGGATACAAATAGCGGGCTACCTGCCATGCAGCCCTCTTTCGTGGAGTCTTCTGGAAACTGTCTTACTTGAAATTGATGCTCCTGTAGCAGCCGCGACGTCAGTAGACAATTGAGTGGCTGTAGCCGTCCTCTGGCGCTTAGCTGAAACGAACAAATACCGGTCATCATTGGCCGTTGTAGCCCTCGGACGACCTTGTCCTGGTCATCTGCATACTGTCCCACTAGTTTTAAATTGACTCCACAAATTGGAAATGACGCTTGGTGTTATATCCAATTCCCTAGCAACCTGAGCTTGGGACTGGCCTGCCTCAAGTCTACCCACAATTCTCCACCTCATACCTTCCTGTAAACGATGATGTTTACTCATTTCACCTAAAAACCAGCAAGAAACAACACGATTATTAAAACAATGCACTAAAACCTGCAACTGTGTTGAAGAGTGGAATGAGATGAACAGCTCGATGCGGACTTTTATACCTCCTGCTGGCTTAGCAACGCCCACAAGAATACGTAAGCTTATCTCAGGGCCAATAGCGCTACAGTGACCATATATGGCAATCAACTGTCCAGATTTTGTGCGGTATTTTTAGAGAAATGTGCGAAAATTCTTTCCATCTCTTAATTTTGTCCACCAGTGTATATATGTGTGTATGTAGTAATAAAATTCTGTTAAATTAAAATCCTAACTTACATGCTTTCTGTTTTCCATTGAAAATCTAAATTACCTATTGACAAATTCTAAGGAACATTTTTCATAATAATGGCGGCTAATACTCATTTCCTGGCACCTTGAATTTAGGATCGCAGCCTCGTGGATTCATTTTTCAAGAGCAATGTAGAGATACTAGATCTTCTAGAATAAACTAGAAGTAATTAACGAGATGTGATTGGTTAACGGAATGACATCATTCCTGGAGCCACGCCTTTTGAATAAATATAAGGGCTGGACCACAGATTTCGTGGCTTTTCCTTTGGAAATACGATGTAAACAATATAATCAAAATACTTCTGTGTTTTGTGTTCATTTTCCCTACGGGGATTTGTGCGTTTAATGTCATCTTATGTTCTAAATAATAGATGTTTTTGTAAGTGTACATCTGCATCAATCTACTATATATATATTATAGATATATATATATATATATATATATATATATAATAAAAATATAATATATATATATATATATAATATAATTATATATATACAATATATATATATATATAATATATAATATATATAATATAATATAATAATAATATAATAATATAAATAAAAAATATTATATATAACATAATAATAAATATAAATATTATAATATAAAATATATATATACATTATACATTTATAATAATATATATATTTATATAATATATATACATATAATAATATATTATAATATAAATAATAATTTATATATTTATTAATATATATATAAATATATATATTAATATAAATATAATATAATATAATATATAAATATAAATAAAAAGTAAAGTAAAAAAATTAATTGTACATAGTTTTGAAAAACACCTATTCAGTAGCAATATATTCAATGAGATTGGCTAAACTATCGAATAATAGGTAGTGGTATGTCTTGAACATTGTTTGTAGTGTGCGTGTGTAGTTCATTAAAAAAAAGAAGCAATTGATAGTTCGTAACCGAATGTTATTAACCCTTCCTTCCCTTCGGTGACGTTTCGTTCGCTAACTTGATATTTCTGGTCTGGAGTATTCAAAAGTAACGTGCCAAAATATTAAACCCTTCTGTTTCTTATTCCCGGAATTATCACCAGATAGATGGCAGTGCCAGACTATTTGTAATGTATTAATTCAAACTACAGAGGCTGTTCACACACTTTTTAGACGATCTATATTGTAGTCTCAAAACTAAATTACATAGAACTCTTGTGTTTGAAATGGTCTATTTGATAGCCCTTATTCTGAATAATTTTGCGCCACCGTAATTTCCAGGATAATAATGCCTTCTGAAGTGTCAAAAGAGGTATTTGATCCCATTCCTCCTGAACAGCTCTCCAGAGTCCTGTAAGGGTTGTAGAACGACGTTCGATAGTGCAGATTTTAAAAGTCCGAAAGCACAAAAATCCATAGGTGATCGGGAGATTTAGTAGGGATATCAGTGAAGGGTAAGACCTTGGTACGATTTTTTGTTTAATTTCTTTTAGGAAATTTACAATCGGTTTTGATGTGTGACTGCTGGTTTTGTCTTGATGGAGTTCCACAGATTGATAGCACTGCGGGTAAAGCGATGGTCTTTTTTTTCACAAAATTAATTGTGCTACCATTTGTATTGTGTTCTACGAGTATACACGACATGGCTTTATTCTGATTTTTTTCTCAATCTTGTTAAACATTTGTATTGTATTTTACGAGTATACACGTGATAGATTTATTCTGATTTTTTCACAAATTGTGCGACCAATTGTATTGTGTTCCACGAGTATACACATTATGGCTTTATTCTGATTTTTTTCGCAAAATTAATTGTGCGACCATTTGTATTGTTGTATGTGTATACACGCAAATTCTTAATTTGGATTACACATAGCGCAAGGGATCTTTTGAAACGCATTCTATGATCAAATGAATAAAAGTTAAACTTTAAATTCTGAGAATAAAAGTAATTTATCCTTTTTAATATGTTATGATAAATATATTTTTCCCATTACAAATTTTATTTCCTCTTATGTCGAAAATATCCTCGTTCCAGTCTTCCCTTTTAAGTTCTTTTGTTGTTTCACTTGGACTCTGTTTTTCCTGGTTTTTCCTTTTTATTCCTTGTTCCTAATGCTTATGTTTTCGTAACTGACATATTCCTTTCTTGCGATTTGAGTACTTTCCATTTTCCCCAGTTTCGTCATGAAAAGGCCTGATGAAAAGCTGCATTTCGATAGCCAGTGTTGTGCTATCTATTGATCTTTGTTTGTTGATATTTTTTATCCTATTTCATTTTCCCATTTAGATTTATTTGTTTTTAAAAGGATGAAGAAAGTTGAATTTTAGGTTTAAGTTTAAAAATTTTTTAATGATATTTTTATAATGAAATAAACTAATGTTCTTACATGAAACATATAAGTTCCTAAAATGTATTAAAATTATTTCATTGTTTAAATACAAGATTGTTTAACACGTTGACTGCCATGCGGGTCACCGGTGACCGGCATTCGACTTCGTTACAGCACCGTGGGGGCCACTGGCCACGCAGCAAATACACTCATGTCCATAAATTAAGGATAATGAAGTTCAGGCAATGAAAGAGACAAAAGCAAAACAAATTTGACTTATTTGTAAAGTCTATTTATTAAACAAAAGGTAAAGAGCAAAAAAGATGCTATATGTTTGACATAATTAATAAAAATTGCGATTTTTACTCCCTGGAGCAAATTTCAAAAAAGAACCTATTTACAGAAAACAGTATAACATGGTTAGTATGATGGTTAATACGGAGTATGTCTCCCGGACGATGCAATACAAGCGTTACAACGCCTACGCATGCTGAGTATCAGATTATCAATCTGATCTTGGGGAAAATTACACCACTCATCAAGCAATGCCCTCCGAAGTTCCGATAGACAGTTGGGAGGGGGTTGACGGGCTGCAATTCGTCGGCCAAGCATGTCCCACACATGCTCTATTGGATTCAAGTCCGGTGAGTATGCTGGCCAATCTATACGGGTGATATCCTCCGATTGAAGGCATTCGTCTACAATGTTTGCACGGTGAGGTCGGGCGTTGTCATCCCTATACAGTAAATTCAGGACCCATGGAGCCCCGAAACAAACGTACATGTTGTTCCAGAATGACATCCCGATAGATGTGGCCTGTCATCGTTACACTCTGAACATGCAGGTCAGTTCTGGAACCAAGAATAATTCCTCCCCAAACGAGCCATCCTGCACCACCGTAACGGTGTCGTTCAATGGTGTTCTCTTGGTGGTAACGGGTACCTGGCGCTCTCCATATGAAAGTCCGGCGAGAATCAGAATGTAAACTGAACCTGGACTCGTCGGAAAACATCACACAAGACCACTGTTGCGGTGTCCACAATGCATGCTCTCTAGCCCAGCATAACGCAGGCGACAGTGAGTTGCGGTAAGGGGAACACATCTGACAGGCTACGAGCATATAGACCAATGTTCCCTAAGCGTCTGTACACGGTCTGCCTTGAAACTGTCGTACCGGTAGCTGAAGAGAGCTGACGAGACAGGTCTGATGCTGTGCTCCGTCTGTTTCTTTTGGCAGTAACTGCCAAATACCGGTCATCATTCGGCGTAGTAACTCGGGGGCGACCTGTGCTGTAACATCTACTCACATTACCATCATGTTTGAATCGTTGCCAAAGCCTGGAGATGACACTCTGGGCGATTCCAAGTTCCTCGGATACTTCCAGCTGGGTACGTCCACATTCCAGTCGTCCGATAATTCTACCATGTAAAAAATCATCCAAATGCTTCCTTTGTGCCATAACTATGCGGTTATTGCACTGAAAGGCTTTTAAAGCGCTTGTGAACAATTTTACTTCTTTGCTACCATTCCTTATATACCCCTTTCATACACTCTCGTCATTGTGATGTACGATCCGCGCCATCTGGTGGTTTCCTGCAATTTGCATATTCTTCTTCAAGATGTGTGTGATAATTCTACAGTTGAAATTTTTATTTTAGAGCTCAATTTCTGTGTATTTCTGAATTATCCTTAATTTATGGACATGAGTGTAGATAAAAGTGCATAATTATAGTAAATATGGATACTGATAAATTATTCAATAATACCCTTGTTTTTATAATGGTTCGAAGAAATTAATGCCATATAGAATATACAAAAAATTTTATTAATGCATGAAAAATATACATTTTATAGCGATGAGTCAGACTGAATCATTCAAGGCAAAGAAACGGTGAATCAACGCGATCAGAACAACATGTCACCACTTTTTTTAGTCCAATTCTTTTCTCTAGTTTTTCCTAGCTGCTTTGGATCCTAAAGAATGAGAGTAATCACTTAGCAATTGAAGCACGATTGTTTGAAAAAAAGAGAATCGTAACAATAGCCTAACGCGCTGTGGGAGTCACGTATGACCCCCACCATTAAAACTGCTTCAAGCAGGATTTTATAATTCATTTTATCTGATGTAAATAATATTTTAGTATATACATCGCATAATGAAAAGTTCACGTCGGATCCTTGGGCAAACAATCGAAAATGCGTCTGTCATTCAACAAGCTAATAAAAATTGAGTTTTCAAGTAATATTACCTAAGTGGTTCTGGTGCATAGAACACTAATCTTTTACTTTTTGGTTTTATCTTTAGACTTTATATAAAAATAGACCTGGATACTGATTTTCACTTACGTTGAATTTGAACCACGGTATCAAAGTCTACAAAGGCAACAATTTCGTAACTTGTGGGTTCGAGACTCAAGCAGGCTAAGATCCGCCGTGTTCGTTAATAGTGACTGGATTACGTAAAATAGGTTTGAGGTCACAATGCCTTCTAAATTCTCTAAACGGTACCTCTTGGGAGGCAGACCAAACCTATAGGTCTTCTGATTGGTTTCTGCCTCTAAATTATGAGGAATCACTTCATCAAAGTTGTGTTCGTTCACCTTAAAAGTTCACGTCAAAATGAAAAGTTCACCTTTTTACCTCAGTTCGTGTAGCCTCTGGCTCGCGTTCTAGACTCATCGCAAAACGAACACCTTAATTTGAATAGTATTAAGACAATAAATTCTTTATACAAAATGTTTTATCAACTGTTTTCTTTGTTTTACAGCATTGAATTTTCTAATTCAGGTGAAAATACCTAAAAATTTTAAAAAGTAAATCATACCTAGTTTTATAATTATCCATTAACAGAGAATCACCAAAATTTTGAATAAGAAATACATAAAAGTATTGTACCTGAAACACTGCAAAATTCTGAATTCAAAACAAAGCATGTCAAACTGTAAAACATTATTTTTAAAAGCTTAAAATAGGAGTACATGACAAAAAATAGGTTTCAATACATTAAAATAATAATGTTATTCAAAAATTGTGTTTTAATAAGGAAGCATAAAGTTAATTTGAATTTTTCAGGGCAAAATAATCATTTTATACTTTTGGTTGAATCATATAATTTCAAACGTCTCTCTTGTCCTGTTAAATATAAACTTTTTCTATATAAATAAATAAGCATGTATCTATGCTTATTCTTTTCGGCTTAATTCTTTTCACTGTGTATTTTGATTTAAATAATTTTTTTTAATCTTGTTACTTTAATTTCATTAAATTTTATACTTTATTTTAAAGTTACGTAATTATTTGTTTTATTTTTTATATTTATTTAACTTCGAATGGCGGGATTTTTCCTTCTGTTTTGGAATTAGCCTTTCTGTAATGATTTCGCCTTATGTTTTTACTCTTTGCATAGTGCACTTTTTGTTTTCCTTTTTGTCTTAAATTTGAAAAAGTTTTTACTATGTTGTCATTTAACATGACTCTTAAAACTCTTAATCATGTTTTCTTTCAGTCAAATATTAGGTTCAGAGCCGCAACGAGAATTTTTTTCGAACATAGAATACAAGGCATGAGTAATAAATAAAATACACACAAGTGTAACGCGTAACACCGTCTGAATAATTTTTTTTTAAAATTCGAGAATTGTATTTTCATTAAAAAATCTGTAAATAAAATGTATTGTTAGACATGCTGTTTGCACGAAAATTAAAAATGCAAAGTATTAATTTCTATTAACTTTTTTAAGTGTTTGAGGAATATTTCGCTAATATTTCAGCCTGTTTTAGTAGGATTTTACTGTGTTCGAATTTTGATATTTTAAATTATTTTTTTAGTGGTTTTATAAGAATTGTGTGACATTTATAGTAAAAGTCGGTTTTATAAGGGTTGTATTTCTTGGGTTTATGCTTTTTTTAAGAGAGAAATAAAAACTACTGCAATAACTTAAATATATTGAAATGAGTCTGAGCATATACCTATTTTATACTACTGAAATAAAATAATATACTTTTACATAAAATCTTAAAAAAATAGTAAAGATAAGGATTGATAATTTTACCCTAAAAATATTATATTTAAACTGTACAGAATTTGAAATAAGTATACTTTTTTTCAAAAATTAATTCCTCAAAATTTGCTGAAAGAGATTTTCATTTACAGTTCTTAAAAAAATTATTGAAAACCTAACTGTAGTAATTTTATTGCAATATCTTTTTTTCCATAATGATCATACGTTTTTTAATTCTGTATATTTTTTTGTAGGTCGAAGCTATCACATTTTGCCTTTAACTACTTATTTTTAAAATTATTTCTATTTTACTTATTTTCTGTCTGTTACACTTGAATAGATCAATTACTAGAAAGAAAATACTTTATTCAGGAAGCCGAAAGGTAGAGAGGTGTCCTTCGGTAGTGGAGTTCACGGTGTAAAGATTCCTCTTTGTCCAGAACTAAAGACCGGAATCAGCTGATATGAAGCCTCCTGTTCCGACCGGCTACAATAGCGCGTTGCGACAGAGTGTCTGGGATGGTGACAGTTCAGTTCAATAAGTGTTACGCTCTGATCGGTTGCTGGTAATGACCCCCCGGATGATTGCCTGGAGAAGCCTCAATCGGGACAGTCAACGAATGAAGATTCAGCTAAAAAAACTAACTGTAACCTTAGCTGGAGTTCCCAAGTAACTGGAATCGTAACTGACCAAAAAACGGTTGGCGGGACCATCACTAACCCCCAGGTATAAAAAGCCTAGCATTTTTCGACATTTTTTTACTAGGTGCTTTGACTCCGTGGAGGCTTTCGCGTCTTTTGATCGGAGCCAACTTTCTAGTGATTAAGTTCTGGAGACTCGTAAAGTCCTCTCATATAGGGAGCGGCAGAGTCTCGGATACCGAATGGAGGATAAATTTGGTTTGCATTGCACCCTGGAAAAGCGTCCCCCCTTGTGCGAGATTATTTAATCTCTTTTCTTTGGACTGTGATCGTCGTGGTGATGTTATGCAGGCGACAATCCTTTGCATTTCGACTTATTTTGAAGGAGATTATAATCCCCTTGTATATAGCCTTATTTACTCAAGCTATAAAAGTGATTTCCAATTTTATCGTGACTGTGATCCTTCTTCCCGCTACCTATTCACTAGAGAATATTGAATTCGTCAGAACGGGCTTAAAGCCCTGTGCTGGCTTTGGAACCGGCTTTAAGCAGTATGTCCTAGTCTTATTTTATTATCCCTCGTGAACAAAACAGTAGGCCGTACCACTCCAAACCAAATCAAACTTTTTACTTCAGAGATTAAAATTTAAAAATGTTAAACTTTAATATGAATCGTAAGTTCACAACTGTCAGGTTTCTCCACTACGTATGCCTCCAATTTGTAGGGTTATGATTTCGCATCGGAAACATGGGCCAGTAAAGACCAAACGTCTTACTTAATTTTTATTGCCTCTGCGCTACGCTTTTCTCAGCTGATGACAGGCAGGTGATCTTTATGTGTGTTCTTTAATAGACGTTTGTTGATTTTGGCGTTCCAAAATTTTACGCTTGTTTGCCACCGACATATCGGAAATTATGAATTGTCATGGAAAGGTTCGTGTGCATGTTTGGACTCACATATGTCTGCAAAATAATATTTTCTCTAAACATCAAACAAGTCAAAGTTTTGTTCTGTGCTTGTCATGTTGATTATTAATGACATATTTCCCCTGTAGTCGTTATACCTCATGCTGATAATTAAGGTATACTTTTCCCTTGTCACTTTCTTCATGCTCTTTTGCCCTGTACTAGATGATACTGTTACAAATTGCAAATATTTTTGTATTTGTCTTAAAATATCTCAGACAGATCTGAAATACTCAGTTTTGAGAAAAACTCATGACATATATTTTACGTTAGAAATAGCATTTTACGTAGCAGGATTCTGTAGTAAGGTTCTAAACATATATTCTACTATTTCTAATGTTACTCAACCTAGATTTTTCTCACTAATTATTCTAATTGTCTTACCACAAGTCAACATGTAAATGTTATTTTGAATCTTTTTACTGGTGAAGAACGTGCAGATTTCTTGTGTTACAGCAAAAAGTTTTCAACCGATTTATTTTAGTTCAGGTTGACACATAAGTCCTTTAACCCGGTTAATCTGTTGAAAATGTGATGCTAGCTAATACACTAGAAATCTGTGTATTCTTCAACGGGAAAAAAATCCTAAACTGCATTAGCTGCTTTTTCAACAAGTATATGTTGACGTGTGATAAAGCATTTAGATTTCGTGACAGTGGTTTTCACCCCAGATCTTGTTTTTGGTTCTTATTTTGATGCATTTAAAATTTATTGGGCTGACAGTGTTATAACCGATCTTTGGTGTTGATCTTTGAGAAGGTCTTTAAAAATACACTCAAGAGCCAAAACATTATGACCACCCCTACAGTTTGCAATGAACACCCCTGGATGACGTGGAAGGCACTTGATCAGGTGGAAGCGGTATTTAACTGCTGTTGGAGAGTCTGAAGAATCATCCTTTCACTCACTTCTGTGTGTTATGTGAAAGGCTGCGGATCTAAGCGATTTTGATAGAGCGCAGATTGTAATGGCTCGATGGCTCGGAATAAGTGTTTTCGAAACTGTGTTTTCGAACTCGTGGGTTGTTCCCGATCTACATTTTTAGTACTTATGCAAAGTGGATGAATGAAGGTGAAACCAGCAGTAGACGACATGGTGTTGGACGTCCACACGCTATCAAAGAATAAGGTCGGAGACTGTCTTGCATGGTGTAGCAAAACTGGATCCACACAGTGGCTCAGCTGAAATCCCAATACAATGCAGGGGCAAGTAGAGTAGTATTGGAGCACAATGTTCAGAGGACACTGTTGGATATGGGGCTACGCAGCAAACGTCCCACTCGTGTGCCTTTGCTGATCAAGCGTCATAACCAACTGCGCCTACGCTGAGCTGGAGAATTAGAGATTGCCTGGTCAGATGAATCATGGTTTGTCCTTCATTACGCCGAAGGTGTGAGGAAAAAAATAAAAAAAATTCTAGAATATACAGATTTTTGAAAAAAAAAAAAAATAAAAAGATATTACTAAATTTAAAATTCCAGTATTTGGATAATGAAATAACAGATGAACCAAATAGAGTATATGCGAATGATAGCAAAAAACTTTCTTTATGCTTTATTTTTTAGAAATATTTAAACAATGCAATAAATAAGTTTTATGCCGAAGTTTATATTTTTGAGAACATATTAATAAAAAACATATTTAAAACTCTGCCTTTGTTTTCATAATTTTGACCTTATTCAAAGACAAATTTTGAAATATCTGATTTTTCTTCTTTTCCTAACCTTATAAGCGGCGGCATCTTAACGAAAATTTCCCTTCTAAAATGCCAGTGTGTTAGAACTTGTTTCTCTCCTAAAGCGGCCGGAAACCAAGACGGTCACTTTTCCCCCCCTGGTTTGACGGGGAAGTTGACAGTTGTACCTCCCACTTCGTCGTCATTGTCCATCCCTCGTAAAAAATAGCCTTTTGTTACTCTTCCGCTTTGAGCTGATAAGCACAAAATCTGTTCGATTCTTGCTGGTAGGATTTTTTTAGGAAAAGTTTGCAATAGCATTTTGACTTCTAGCATTTTCACACAAAATCAGAGAAAAATATTTTTTTTTTTTTAATAATTTCTTTTCCTAATATAGCTTTAATATTTTGGATCGTTAATCTGCCTTTTACCCTACATGTTTATTTTAAAACTAAATTTAATTATATTATACAG
This sequence comes from Pardosa pseudoannulata, assembly GCA_032207245.1. Lineage (NCBI taxonomy): Eukaryota > Metazoa > Arthropoda > Arachnida > Araneae > Lycosidae > Pardosa > Pardosa pseudoannulata. Next base: position 97,305,138 of record CM063498.1, on the reverse strand, counting down.
CCTCGTGTTTTTGGTTTTATTTTACGCATTATCGGCTTTAAAATTTATTAAGATTCATGCCTTTTTTCTCAGACTTCCTGAAATTTTGTACATTGTCTTTTAATGCGTTTTTCATTAATATGGGAAAGCTTTTAAAACGCAAAGAGTTTTATTGAGCTACAAAGTGTTTAACCTGTCGAAACTACCAAATAATTCACCATAACCATATATAATTTAATACTTTTTTATATAAATTACATTCAACGTAAATAAAAATCAATACCCAATTTTTTTCACCACATGGAGTGAAAACTTACAATTAATTGTTAATATTCAGCGTCCAAGGAACGTTTCTATAAAATATTGTTGGGGGATTCAACTTTTATGAAAATATTTTATTTTAATCTAAACTTATTTCTGATGAATATTAGTGCCTAAGGTATCATTTATCTCATCTCAGGAACCCAGTTAAAAATTGAATTCTTTGAAAACAACCATTTAAAAGTCGCTTGTTTTCCTTAAAACTTTTCTTGATTTAAGAAGAAAATTTTTTAAATAAAATATAAAATATTTTAATAATATATAAAATATTTAAATATATAAATAAATATATAAATAATATATAAAATATTTTCAAACTAATATTATTTACAGTTATCTATTTGCTCGCAACATCGCCCAATTTTTTTTTTTAAATACAGTTTATTTGTTTAATTTAAAAATATATTTTGTGTCTTTTCAATTTTTCACCATGAAATGATTATTTGTATCCATTCAAATAAAAAAAACACCTTTTTAAGAATATTTAAAAAAATTTACTTGGTACAGTTAGATATAATTAATTTGTTTTCTCACAGAAATATCACGACAGCCGTCAATTTTAAATTTTCTTCTAAATAAGTTTAGTTTTTGAGTTGTAGAATAAGGAAAATAAAGCTAATTTTGACGACTTTTGTTGTAGCTAAATGGTACCAGACCTTTTAAGTGGACTTGAATTTTTTTTTTTTAATAAGAAAAAAGCTTTGTAAGGTGTAAGAGTTGTAATTATTGAATCACTTAAAATTTACGTATGAATTCAGATAGAGATTAACGTTGCAAGGGTTTCAAAGTACTCTGCTTAGTCTCGATAAAACTAAGGGGGGGGTCGAGGAATTCCATTAAAGTTTAAATATATTTGAAAACTTTTAAATTTCTCAAACTGGAATCATCAAAATTATTTAACAAAAATTTTGTTTTCGAAATATTTTAATTATAAACCACTTTTGTTAATTTCAACATCTGTGTTCATACATAGTTAAAGGTTAAATTGCTGAATTGATAAGCTAGTAGTATTTTAATACCTTTAAAATTTCTAGTAGTATTTTCCATGATTAAAAATTAAATTTTTTTAAGGCTTATGGACTGTTTACGTTTTTAAAATTTCTTTTGTTGTAAATAAATTAACAAGAAATGCTTCTCCCCCTACCCCTATTTCTTTAACATTGTTACTTTTTACTATTGAGTATAAGGAAACTCATCCTTCTTATTGAAATAAAATTACAACGAAATACATATTCTTAATAATAATAATAATAATAATAATAAATGAAAATCTTTGGTGCAGATACATACTTTGATCTATCTTTTGAATTTACTGATAATAATAATAATAAAACTATGATTTAAATATATTGACGTAACTTAATTTGTCAGTCGGTTATTTTGTTCTTAAGAGTACCTCATTAATTTAAAAATATTCATTTCTTTCTAATAACTTATAACTTTAAACTCTGAAAATTACATACTTGCGACAGCTAATCCAAAATGAAAGAATTTTTAGAAGTTAATAACAAGCTGATAAATGAATTAGTTTTACTCATTACTAAGAAACATACATAATCTAAACATTCTATAACATTTATAAAGTTACTATTTATAGTAGTTTTTCAAAACTAAAAGACTAAATTTTTGACTGGTGATACAATAGAATAGCCAGTTCATGCATTTAAAAACAAAATTTGGACTGAAACAATAAAATAATAGAAATCCCATGTAAAAAGTGTAGCTAAAAACATAGATCAATTCCCTCTCATTCGGATAAATAAAAAGAAATATGAATGATGGCAAATCTAATAGTACAGTATGCTTGGTCAATTAGGTAGGGCGCTGCTCTCCGGTACCGGAATGTATGGGTTTGAATCCCACTACTGGCATGGATGTTAATAGCCATTTATAATTATCTTTATGACTTAGTTTCCCGTCAGAATTAGCCCTCGTGTAGCAAAAGAATGGGACCGTAGCGATCCAAAACAACGGACCATTTATGCTTTAATTTAAATATGTGATGAGAAAGATCCACTATCATTTGGTGACCTTCAAGAGATTACTAAAAATTGTTCAATTAAATCTTTATATTTTGGCATCATTAAAAATATTCCACTGATTTTTTATATAATTTGTTGTATGTTGTATGCTATGTAATTATGTAAATTTAAAATATATTTCTATTAGTAAAAATACTTATGTATAATCAAATATTGATTATTTCATATTCTGTTTGCACGGTGTTATAATTTCTGTGGTTTGACAAGTTTCATAAAAATAATATTAGATTGGGTAAAAAACCCTTCATGTTATATGCAAAGAATACTGAAGAATTCTTTTGTTCTTCTCTCTTCTCCCCATAAAATGTTTAAAAGGAATTCTGTGTTGCATTAAATTTATAAGCCTTCTATCAATTGAACACTAAACTTATGATTACCAAGTAAATTACACCCTTATATCCTTGTAAAAGCTAAGACTTTTTTTAAGCCAGTGCTAAAATATATAGATAATATTTTCCATAACAGTGACATTTTTTACATAATTAAAACTTTATGTTTTGTCATTATAAAAGAAAATACAGTAAAACCTCCATATAATAGACACCTCAGAATGAAAAACATGCCCTATATTTGGAAGCGATTCTTATATATATATATATATATATATATATATATATATATATATATATATATATATATATATATATTGAAAACTTTTATTGAGGGCATTATTTTTCAAAAACTTATTTTCGGGTTTAAAAAAAAATCTAACAAATTTCTTTTCGCGGAACATGTATTACTTGTATTGTCAATGTTCTTAAAATTCACCCTTTTACTGAAGAAAATATTCAATTGCTTCGGTATATTTGACAATTCTTGGAATCCAATAGTTTCTCTTAATGCTAACATTTGTTTCCTTTTTTTATTGTGGTTCTGCTACTTTTGTAGCTTAATAATCAAAGATATATTTAATTTGCAGTAAAAAGAAATAGCAACTAAGATGCTGCAAAAGTTATATGTCTTTCTGGACATTTAAATATACTTTGAGTATCGGTCAGTGCAGTTTTTTTCACCTCTTAAACGTTGACATAAGTATATAATTAAAAATTAAAAAACTTAATATAATTTTTGAATTGCTTCCCTTGAGTATAATTTAACAACGTGTAAATTTTTTGTATTTACAATACAGAAAAAGAAGGAAAATCATTATCTTTTCTCATTTTGATCTAATTATATTTTACTTCAAAAGAAAAAATAGCTTTCACTATTTAATCTTTAAATGAAAAAACGAAAAAGATATTTAGTCATTATGTTAAATATACTTTGCTAGTCACAAAACCCTAATATAATTACATTGAAATTATTATTTCACTATGACTATTCTAAGCCTATCTATACAAAGAATGCATCTCAATGTCACCATAAAAATGCACCCCAATGTCAGGCAATCTTGGAATTAGCTAAGTTGCACCGGATAAGTGTCTACGTGTGTGTATTCTTTGTTTACACACTGCACGGAAGAAGGAGTTGGGTGGGTTCTCTCAGCCCATGACCCATACACCTCCGGCACGAAGTAAAAAAAGCCTTTTCTTTAGAATAGATAAACTTTCTCCTGATGATTTCCCTGGTCTTTTGCAGGGGACCAAAGAAACCAGTTTTTAGTGTTCCGTTCATTTCCTGGAAAATGAGAGCCCCAGATGAGAGCCATGTTCAAAAGTAATGAATATATTGGATCAAAAAGAAAGCAAATGGTAATAGGCCCATGCCATGCTGTTATGCAAAGATGTGGCTGCATTAGACGGCACTAAGGAGACCCAACACTTAAATATAAAAAAAATAGGGAATTTCAAAGAATTACATGATACTGAAATTCACCATATGGCTTTGAAAGGGAAATAGAATAGTTTGAGAACTGGTTCATAATTAGACATGATGCAAGTATCTTTTTTAGCATGCATAAAACAATCTTTACTGCATTTATTAAATTAAAACTGTATCTGTATATTACAACAGAAATTGTTTGGGCATATTCATTGTCTATATAATAATAATAATAAAAATCTTTAGGTTTAAAATTATCTCTTTCAAAAAGCATTATATAACGTTGTGCTTTAATTATACATAGTTTCTGACAAATCCTCTATATTCAAACTATAAAAAAATTATTAACGAACAATTATACTGTATAAGTTGAAGTAACTAATAAAGTAACTTAACGTTGACGTAACTTTACTGACGTAAAGTTACAAAAGGTTGTCATTGTATGCACCATAGGAAATTTTATCATTGTGTATCGACGAAACGAAGTTTTCAGGGTTAGAAATTTATTCAGTTACTAAATTAAATTTCTCTTTTAAATTTTATCTATTTGAAAACTGTATTTTTAAACATTTGACATATATTAATATAATATATACCTGTTATGCAAAAATCCAATACTTCCCCATTAAATTATACAATTTAAATTAAATGTAAAACCTCAAGACTTGAATAAGAATTAAACTATTTTTGGGAGATTTCATATCCCGAATGAACGAATATTTAAAATATTATTCTTAGTATGTATAAATATAATTCTATTATTTTGTCTTAGATAAACTTATAAATATTTTATCAACTGTTTCAACTCAAATTAAGACAATTAACAACAAACCAGGCTAAATGGCAGCAGTAACAGGATAACACTTGTTTAAAATATATATTTGTTACTTTTTAATTCTATTATATAACTAATAATCATTCGCTATAGATTAAAATATTTTTTTTTCCATTCCTAAAGGTATATTTTAAAATTAGTATAAAAATTTCTTTTTTTTTAATATATTTTGTCACAAAGTAGTTATTCTATTTTTTTTTCCTAATTATTTTACACGTTGTATTAAGTCGAAATATTGGAAATCAAGGAATATATGAAAAGATCAAATGCCAATTATCTAACACTCGTGTAAATAAATAAATGGCCACCTTCGATATTTATTTTATTTTTGAAAATTTTCATAATATATTTCCAAAAATCTTTGTAGTAAAGAACTTTTTTCTTTCATATACACACAACAGAAAAAATAAATTAATAAAACTAGACGACTAGTTAAAAAGAGAAACAGAACTGTAAACTATTTAGAAGATAGTAATTCATCCATGTTCATAAAATAAGTTAAAGCTACGTTTGATATTTTAAAAATGTTTCTCATTAATATAAAATCATAATTGAAAGCAGATATAATATAAAATGTTAGTCTAAAAAAGTAATGGAAAAAAAAACCTGGAAGATTTGATAATTCTGTTAGTATGGAAATTATTTTGTCAGGAGAAATTCTCGTTTTTAAAAGTTTAAATAATATTTATGATAAAAAAGCAGCTCTTAAAACGATAAATATTTTAATATGTTAACAACATATTTTTATATACACACATTTTTCAAAACGTAATATTCTTAAGTATAAATTTGGACAATTCTTTTACTATAGAAAAAATGCGATCAGGGCCGGAACTTGGTCCTTTGGAGTCCTTGACAAAAAAAGTAGGATGCACTCTAGTCCAGAAATGCACCAATTGCCTTCTTCTTTACAACCGCAGCACCTCCCCGGTGTCAATCAAAGAAATTTGCAAGGGGGAAGGAAGAAAGAAAAAAAGCCGGCTCAGCCGCTTTAAGAGCGTTTTCGTGAACGGAGAAAAAGCCGGCTCAGCCGCTTTAAGCACGGTTTCAGAGATAGGGAAAAATCCGGCTCAGAAGCTTATAGGGTTAACTATAATTTTTTTTTATGTGACTAATAAATATTTCTTTAGAAAAAAATAGGTTCAAAACCTTCTGTTTGAGGAGTATATTATATGCCAAAGCAATCGATATATATATATGTATATATATATTATATATATATATATATATATATATATATATATATATATATATATATATATATATATGTATATATATATCTCATAAAAAAAATTCCCAAAATACAAGAGAACGCTGCATTCTTTTCCTTCCTTCTTTCTACTCAGGCAACCCTATACTTTTTCCATAATTCTGTGCTGATGTGTTCGTTGTTCCATTGTCCTTTGCACAATGCGGCCTTTCCCGGCTCTGCCTAGAAGGACCGGGATTCCAAGGATGGTCCTGAATCGTTTCCTGGAGACCAATCATAATTCTCCAAAGCTTGGTGAAGTTTAAGTGCAATTATTTTCACTGGCCACACCACACGCTTCCTGGAGTATCTAAAAAAACGTGGGCATTCAACCCACAACGAGCAAATGAGTGCGGCGAGCAAATCAGTTTCGCAAACTTTCTGTAAAACATAGCTGTACTCTCACAGAATAAATTCTTAAAATTCTTATATAGAAAAATTTTAAATTATAATAGGACTGAATACCATATTTAAACTCTAAATGTGATACACTTCTGTAACTTTACCCTGAAATTGTTTGGTTATTCTTTGCATGCTTAAACTAAAAATAAATATTTTATATTTTTTTACAAATGAAAATAAGCTATTTTGTGTATTTTTTGGTTTAAAATTTTGTGTTTATTTTAATTTTATATTTAACTTTCTATAATTTTTTTGGTTAAAGTTTGAGTGGCAGTCAATTTAAGTAACTTCTTATAAGAATATACTTTAAATTTATTACGAAAGCAGCATTTTATAATTTGTATCATTTTTACTATTATTCCATACATAAAACTTTATATAGATACTATTTTTGAGTGTACAAATTTTATTTTTATATATATTATAAAAAGGAGCAACTTAATATTGATGCCCACCATAAAAAATTTAATTTCATATTTTTTTCAATTAAGTATCTAATCATGTGATTAACTTTATTGTTTTTCTGAAAAGTTTTGTCCTCTAAAATGCACATTTCATGTTCGTCAAAAATTATTAATTCAATGATTTATATTACCTTTGAAAGATTTGGAGTCAGACCAGTCCAGTATACCATTTTTGTAGAACAGTCTTTTTTCATATCCCATGGTTTCTTTTTGGTTGTTTTTATTATTATTCAGATTTCATTGTTCGCAAAGAATAAAGATTGTTTTGATTAATTACATTATCTCACTTGTCTGCTACAGCTAGGGTAACCAAATTATTTTCACTATATAATCAATATATATTCTTAATGTCTTTGTTTTTCTCTGATCCAATTGCAATTGATAGGCAAAAAGCTTCCTGATGAATTATAATGCTTACGAATTAATTTCCTTTTCTTTTCTAATGTTCTAGTTTCATAGTTATATGTAACTTTGAAGTTAGTACATTTTAAGTGTAAATAAGGCCACATTTATGAAGAACATAATGGATTTGAAAGTGACATTATATGAGTTGCATATTCTGTCTATTGATTGGACAAGGATTATCCCATATATTATGTTTATCCCATGGCTAGTTGTTGACAGGGTACGCGTGAAAATATTTTACAAAAAATTAATTATCGTTGTACCGAGGTACTTTCCCACGGTGATCTGCACGTGCATGCACAGCTGTAGGAGGATTTTCATAAAGTAATTTAGGATTCCAATTGTTCACGTCAAGTTTAGGGACCCCTGCAGAGAAAGTATAGATTACGGAATGGCAGCGTAACGGTCAAGCTGGCACAGAGATGTAACTGTGAGTTATAGGAACAGGGGCTAAAAAATGTCAGCTTGCTCAAAATTGGCTGCTTTAATGAGCCCACCTGAACTCCCGAAGGGGGTGCAGATGTGGGAAAATTTCCCGAAACAAGCGATTGGAAAGGAAGAAAAAGGCTCGTTAAAACCGAGGTGAGGAGTTTGGAAACGAAGTTAAGGAGAGGAGTCGAAGTAGGGATTCGAGAGAAGTGGGACAAGAATCAGAAGCCCCGCTCACCAGCACCGACTCGTCCCGTGCGCCCGAACACCCAGACCGACTCGCCGCATGAAGGAAAGTCTCTACCTGACCCTCTGTAAAAACTGATGGACGACGCATCGAGTGAGAAAAGCCCCTGCCTGCTCCCCTGTGCCTTCAATATAGGTAAAGATAAAATAATATTGACAGTCACTTAACTTAGGCCTCTGTTAATAATTTAACCTTGTGATTGAATAATAGTTCTTTATAAAGAGAATTGTAATAATTATAGTGTAAATATAAGACATAAATAATTGATGAATATGATATATGATAACCAAGGATCTATTTGTAAATGAATGTACAGAATAAATGTCTGAATCTCAATATAAAGTATTATATTTTTACTGTGTTTATCCCTTGTAACCGAACACTGGTGTATAAGTAAGTACATTACAACAATCGTATTATGGAATATATCCTATATTATTTTTCGAATCACACATTAGATTTGAAAACTGGGTAGAATGACATTTCAATGTGAAAATTTATGTCAGTTTTGGAACAATCTTAGGTGGAGAGAAGTAATCTCTATAAAACAAAGCAATGGAATTGTTTCTTCAACTTTTAACGACTTTGTTTGAAACAGGCTTCTCTGTGGTGATTGTAATAATAACCAAATGAATAGTCAGATAGTTTAAAAATCAAGAGAGAAATATATGAGAATCTGTACATATTTTATTACGCTTCGACAAATTTTGTTTCAACAAACAATATTGATACCAAATTTTGATCTGATAAATGTATTGTTTTTAATTGATTAGAACGAGCATAGTAAAAAAATTAATTTGCTATACTAACACATACTAAATGCTACAACTAAATCAAATTATTATTCTTTTAATTATAGATTTATTTGTTTATTTGTAATATTTTTTTTACTAAAGCAAGTTTATTGCTATATCTATTTAACCACATAAAAATTGGGATGTTTGTTGTTTAAAAATTGCTGTCTAGGAGGCATAGCAGCATAAAATAGGAAACCGGTGTTATAGAATGAATGTGAGGGAAAAAACACAGAGTGAGTTTCGACGTGATTTTTCTGTTCTGTAGTATAACTTTTTCCTATGCCTCTGGAGTTGCCTCATATTTTTCTACTAGTTTGTTTCTTTCCTCATCCTCCAGATTCTATCCTCATCGATTGCACGGTAGTCTCCCCCTCGATATCATTTCGCTATCGATTTTGAACTCCTTTAACATACATCCTATTTTCTGAGCAAAAAGTAAGTGATGGTATAGGTAAAACTTAGTGTATAAGATTTTTATACGATGTAATGACATCTTGGGAATTTCGATAAATGCTCACGTGGCTTTTCTCTTTTGAAAAATGATGTGGATTTATTAGTTTTTATCCAATACGCTTTAAAGAAAAAGTGCTTTTAATGTAAGAATATAATTTTATGCAACATATAAATAAAAAAATAAATAAAATAGTCTTTTTAAGATATAAAAATTGAATAAATAAATAAAAAAATGATTAAATAAAGCATAAAACAAACCCAAAACCAAAATAAAGAGCATGAGAAAATATAACATTGATTATTAACCATATCCGGTGCGATTTAATAATGAAAAACTGTGCATAAAGTAACCATTTATTTTTATTTAAAAAACTTGTTTCATTTTACAATTGTTACATATTTTTAATTAAAATCCACTTTTTACATAGTGTTAAATAATAGTAAAATTAAGCAAAACATTAATAAGGTATACATATAATAGTCTTCAAGCTAGTGGTACTTTTCAAAACAAAGTGCAAAGGAATTCTTAATTGTTTACACCGCCAAGTAGTCTCACTTTTAATTTGATTCTTGTAACACACACGGCATTTCTTAGTAGGTTTTCTTTTATTCTGACTCATCAATTTTTCAGTGACTTGTACCAAGAAATTCTAATTAAACAATATGTAATAGTGACCTGGGATATTCACAAGTAACGAAAGTGTTGCTAAATTCAGTACGCTAGAAATTTTAAACTAAATTAATTATCATATTTAACAGAAACTTTAATCGCATGACGAGTGTAACTAGTCATTGTGCGGTATGGAATGAAAAACCAATGACGAGCTAGACTCGTCATTTTACCGGAAGGGGTTAAAAAAATAACAAAATATCTAACTTAGCACCTCAAAACTAACAAAAGATCTAACTTTCAGACAAAAGATATAACGCAAGTTATGTATGTTAATGGGCATTTTTGACTTTTCTAATTCCTAAAAAAATAGTTGTAAATATTATATACGACATTTCTATCCAGAGAAAGCATTCACTGTAGTTGCGAAAGATTACCACAATTAACTTATCTCAGCTTAATTTTCAATCAGTGAAAAAATGCGTACTTTTTCTCAAAATGTTGTTGTTAGAATTTTTCTTATTTACATTACATAAACTGAATCAGTTAAAGTAAAAACAATAAAAAAACTTTAACAAAAATGTGTATCAATAGCTCAAAGTTTGTAGATTAAGCATATTTATTTCTTACTATAATAATGAAATCCCCTATATAATAATAGCCTAAGTTATCTGTATGTCTGTCTTCGATTTTATGAAGCGGTTGGACCTGGAATGGATAGAGGCATCCATAGTTAGCAAAATTCAAAGAGAGTAATGTTTATCTTCTCCTAAACTATAGATCCGATTCTAAAATAAATTGGTATAAATATGCTTCATATCACAGCGAAAAATACTGCCTTCTTTAAAACGTACGAAATCCACCCCTTCAACTCTTTTCGAGCTTTTAATGCCATTATTTCAACTCCTATTTTCCCCGGTTAAGAGCAGGCGATTAAATTTATCCATTTATCCCACAGCAAATAGGTAAAAATAACATTTTTCTAGCATTATGACGTCATTCCTTTAACCAGCTCATTGAATAATTTCTTATTTTAAACTATTTAAATTATGCCTTATGTTCATACATTTTAACATTGAACTTAGATATATCGTAAATAATTTTCTTTTATATTTGGCTTAAATAATAGATTAGGTGCATATGTGATAATTTTAAATTGAATCATCGATTATTTTTTTGTTGCAATGAAAATTTTATCACAGGTATTAACAACAAAGAAGTTTGCTCGTTTTTTGTTTTTGTTTTTTGTACATAACCACAGAGTTTGCGATCCATTCGCTAAATTTTGGTATCATTCAAAAAATAATCAATATTAAAACTGTCAATATTAAAACCTATGCTGTCCATCCTATCAAGTAATATTACAAGTTAAATTAAAGGTGGCAACTAACATGCGGTCAATAAAGATAAACAAATTATTCAGTGTGTACCAGATAATATTCAGCCAAAAAACAAACCATTTTTTTACCTGCGTCATAAGGTAATTTATACAATTTTAGAAAATTAAAAATTTTACTGATCCCGTCATATATGTAAGCTAACATGTAATAATATAATATTTAATAGATTAAAATAATCATTCTATATACATAAATTTGTTTAGATTCTGAGTGATTAGCTAAAGTACGTATAAATTATAATAATAGTTAGACTTTAGTGCATTTTTTTCTACAAACTAATTATAAACATTGAAGATTCTTTTTAGAATTGTCTTTACTATTTTTATTTTAAATGTTTTAGTATTGTTAGATTCAAAATATTATTTCTATAAATATGCTATTAAGCATACAGCTATTTCCTAGCTTTAGAAACGAAAAAATTTTTCATGTGACTAGAAACGTTAGCTACCTAAAGTACTTGCTAATCTCCGAACTATTTTAGTTGTTTTTTATTCTATGAAAAAGATCTATGATTTTAAATTTTTCTTAATAGAATTTATTCATCTGGCGTTTTCAAAATATTGTAGTTTAATTAGAAATATATTATTTTCTAGATAATTAAAAAAAACGATACTCTAAACGATTTCATAGCTTTATAAAACGAGCAAATTTATCAATGAGGTGACTAGAAACGGCTTAGCTACCTAAAGTACGTTTACTAATCTCCAAACTATTTAAATAGCTTGTTTTGTATTCCATGAAAAAGATCTATGATTTAAAATTTTTCTTTAATAAGACTTTATTCATCTGGCGTTTTCATATTTTTAAATATTGTAGTTTAATTAGAAATATATTATTTTCTAGATAATTAAAAAAAACGATACTCTAAACGATTTCATAGCTTTATAAAACGAGCAAATTTATCAATGAGGTGACTAGAAACGGCTTAGCTACCTAAAGTACGTTTACTAATCTCCGAACTATTTAAATAGCTTGTTTTTTATTCCATGAAAAAGATCTATGCTTTTAAATTTTGCTTTAATAAGAATTTATTCATCTGGCGTTTTCATATTTTTAAATATTGTAGTTTAATTAGAAAGATATTATTTTCTAGATAATTTTTAAAAAACGATACTCTAAACGATTTCCAAAACGATACTCTAATCAAAATTGGAAAGCACCAAAAAATAATTATCCAAAAACAATTGACACACATTTCCTCACAAATTTCAGTTTCTGATCTAAATACACAATCAACGAAAATGAAAAAGGGACGAAATATCCATCCAAAAAAGATTGTGCAATCTAGCTGCAGTCCTATAGATCTCGGTTAGCTTTGTTATTCCTTTCCCGCGTCACAAATAGGTTTGTTTGAGTTTTGACAAAGAAAGAAAGTTATTCGATCTCTATCTAATCTTTATGTCATCCGAATGACATCTTTTCAGAGAAGGAAACCTGAAACATTGAGTTTCTTTGTCAGAGATAAAAGAAGGGAAAGTTTGAAAAACCCCCCCCCCCCCCCCCCCAACCCCCTCCCCCCACAACACCCCCCCCCCCCCCCCCCCCCCCCCCCCCCCCCCCCCCCCCCCCCCCCCCCCCCCCCCCCCCCCCCCCAAATTAACAATTGTTACTAGTCCAAGACCTTACCAGTTGCCTCGCTTTTATTGAATCGGACTCTGATTGATAGAGTGGGTATTCGATAAAAATAGAACGACTCCGAACTCTGATCTATTTTCTTTTTCTCTATATGATGTGAATTTTAAATTCCAGCCTGTCTGCTGCAGTATTTTTTCCCTTTTAAGTTGTATATCAACACACATATTCCAATTTAATTGTTAATGTTAGGAAAAATGGTTTAGAACATAAATTTTAGGTAGATTGTTTATACTAATAGTTATACTCTGTATTTCAAAAAATTGTTCGTATGAAAATTAAAAATACTCTACTGTACTTTAAGGCTGTTATAAGACATGTGTTATAAGACGACATAGCACATTTAGAGGTAGTCTTCATTAGCTCATTTAGAGGTAGCAAGGCCGTAGGCAGGGAGAGGGATTTGGGGGACTGTTCCCCCCAAAAAAAAAATTTTGAAAGACCATTTTGTAAATAGATAATGTCCCACGTTTGTGTGTGTGTATGCTATCTGCCTAGCTGTTCATAAAAATAAACAGTTATTAAAACAAAAAAACCCGCTCAGATCATGAAAGTCTTTCTGGGCCGCTGGCCGGAAATACAGTACTGTATTTCCGGCACTGTATTCTGGAAATACAGTGTTTTCCTTTCATTAATTGAAGTATCATTCACAAATAAAGATGTCTTTCTCCCTTGGTCCCTCTCCGAAAATAATTTCTGGCTACGGCCCTGAGAGGTAGTCTTCATTAACAACAAATACAACTATTCAACAATAACAACAAAACCAATATACTTATAAGTTATTATATAATAAAAATTTTCTTCCTGAAAAAGGATTATTCTAAATAGGATTATTAATAATGGTGTAACTTGTCAATGATCTAGTTTTTTTTATATAAAGCAATATATTTTAAAATAAATATAAAATATATGTACATAGTAAAGAATAGAGGAAATATTTGCGTAATAACTTTTAAAATTTCTGATTTAGAAACTTTTTTTTACCAAATTGGAAGCTAATTTTCATTTTTATTCTCTGAACGTTAAATATTAAAGCGATATAATTTTTAGTATTTTACGTTATAGCGTCATAGAAGCTAACGTTTCTTTTTAATTTAATAAGTACTAGTAGTAAGTATTTTTTTAATTTTGAAATGCCAGATATATTTTTAAATTTTGGTTAAAAGAATAAGATACGTATTTACTTGGAATTGATAGAAAAATTTAGGATCCAATATACACATTTTCAAAATTATCTTGTAGGTACATGTATTTTATATTAGAGTGCATTTTTAGGCAGTTATAAAAACTTTCATTCTTAAAGTGGAGAAACAATTTTTTTTTAAATTATGAAATAATTTCTAAAATAATTTTAAAAGGAATAGAACATCTTGTTTTATGGTGAATCGAAAAAAAGTGTTATATAGAAGACTATCAATCTCTAAAGGCACTATGTCCCTTTAATATATTTTCAACTGTGACTGTAGTAATAGTTTACACGTTGTTTATTTCATGTGAAAAATTCATGTTTCTGCAACTTTTATATCTACGATTCATTTTACTGAACTTAAAAAAATTACTGAACTTGGACAATTTACAATGATTTTATTTTTACATACATGAAGTGACGTACACTTTGAAAACAGTGCTAGACAATAAATGAAACAGCATCTGTAATATTACATTTTACACATTTACATATTTATTTGGTTTGAGGAAACATAACATATTTCAATGAATGTGCGACATTTACAAAATAAGTTTGTAATTATTTAATGATTAATTATTTAACAAAAGCATTATGTTATCAAATACAAAACTATTTAATATAAAAGTACATACTGAATTTTAAGTAAAAAATGGAACGTAAAATAGCATTGTAATAAAATTATAAATCATATCTTGTTTCTACATGAATTAATTCATATGTGTTTATGTATCATGTGTATATTGGTGTGCACAGACAATGCCCGTGATAATCGATATTGTAGTTTGAAAAGATTTTTTAAAGAAAAGTTTCGTTTAATGCAAACTAATAAGATTGTAATAGTAAATATTTCTATATATTTTATAATAGTCCATTTAGTGGTGTTCCACATTTTAATATTAACACTCGTATCTATTTCCTTCAATTTATTATCTAAAATTTATTATTATTCAATAAATTTCGTGCTGTTCACAATTTATATACCAATTTACTTCCTTTACTTTCGTATTATTACAATGTAGTCATTCCATAGTTATTTAACAACACAAATATATTATAAACATAATTTTACATTACGAATTAAACATTTGTAAATTTTTAAATTATTATTTAACAATTAATTAGAATGAAATATAGAATGTAATGATATGTCTATATAACTTTCAAATAAAGAAAAGAATATATAAATTACTGGTACAATATAAATCACTTGTCCGCATTTTAAGGGTTCAGCCCACTAATTTAAAAATGAATATATATATATATATATATATATTATATATTATATTTATATATTTTTATATATATATATATATATATATATATATATATATATATATATATATATATATATATATATATATATATATATATATATATATATGGTCAGTATTTGTGAATATGGCAGTGCCCAACTCAAAAGTGAATGTTGAATTTTAGTATTTAGGACTGTTATATAACATCAAGTTGTTCGCCAAAATTTTTGATTGCAGTCTGCACTCTGTGTAACAAAAAGTTACCTGTATTCATTAGCAGTTGTAACAGTTGTTTTTAAACGTTTGAAAAATGATTTTGATATATATTCCTGTGACGGAGTATACATACTATTGTAACTTTGAAAAATTTTAATTTATGTAGAAATGCCGTGTGCGAAAAAAATCTGCAATATGTAAGGAATATTATATGCTGCAAGTCCCATTAAGTCTGCGCTGAAAGATAGCCGATTGGTTAGAGTGCTGGCCTTCGGTACCGGAGTTCGTGGGTTCGATTCCCACTGTATCATGGATGTATGTAGCCGTTCGGAATCGGCTTTAACCCCTTCCGGTATGATTTAATAATGAAAAACTATGCATGAAATAACCATTTAATTTTCATTTAAAAAACTTGTTTCATTTTACAATTCTTACATATTCTTAATTAAAATCCACTTTTTACATAGTGTTAAATAATACCACAAACAGTAAAATTAAGAAAATATCAAAGCAAAACATTAATAAGGTATACAGATAATAGTCTTCAAGCTAGTGGTACTTTTCAAAACAAAGTGCAAAGGAATACTGAATTGTTTACACCGCCAAGTAGTCTCACTTTTAATTTGATTCTTGTAACACACACGGCATTTCTTAGTAGGTTTTCTTTTATTCTGACTCATTAATTTGGCAATGACTTGTACCAAGAAATTCTAAGTAAACAATATGCAATAGTGACTTGTGATTTTCACAAGTGATAAAAGTGTTGCCAAATTCAGTACACTAGAAATTTTAAACTAAATTAATTATCATATTTAACAGTAACTTTAATCGCATGACGAGTGTAGCTCGTCATTGTGCGGTATGGAATGAAAAACTAATGACGAGCTAGACTCGTCATTTTACCGGAAGGGGTTAAGCTGTAGGTCCCGGTCTTATTAGCCCTAGTGTTGCAAAAAAGTGGACCGTAGCACTCCAAACCAAACCAAAACCCATTAAGTCTGCTGCACTTGAGTTTCACTATTCACATACTTTTGATGGCCTATTCTACTATAAACAAAATTGTGTATTTGTTAAGCCTACATGGAAGTCATACAATCTTTACATTATATTTATTTTCTTCATAATCCAAAATATCATTGTAAGTATACCAATTAACGAAAGATTTTTCTTCTTTATAATTTGTATAACAGAACAAGAGGGTTAAAGAAGCAAAAAAATAATATTGAACTATAAAGGAAATTCGTTTCTCGATATAAAAAAATATCTGAGTGGTCTGCATTCTGTTATTTTTAACAATATATTGTGAGTGAAAGAGACAGGGCTATACAATGAGTGATAATTAGCGTGATTATTTCTGTAACTGCATAGTCATGCAACAGAAGTACAGTAATTAATTATCTTACAACAATGATGTTTGGAAAAGTTATTTGAAATGCATTCAAGATATTGAAAACTAATTAAATCCAATCAAAAAGAATAAGAAAGAGGAAAGAAATCTTTTTGAAACTACTTTCTGACAGAGAAAATGTACATTAAAGGAATCCAATATTTTTTTAAATAAATTTTTAGAGCCACTCTTCTTTGATCAATTAAGAGTTCAGCTTTGTTGAACCACACAATGAAAGTTGGGGAAATAATTGTGTGTTAAATCTATACACTTTACTTTTTCGTGAAACCTCACAGGATTGGTTTTATTTGGAATAAAGATACACAAACAATAAGTGCGAAGCAGCACTAAAAAAGTATCAAAATTTACATTTATTAGATCTGTATTAGATTATTAATTCTTCTATATTAGAAATAAATTATATTTTTAGATCACAGTGTGAAATGATATATATTTAAATTTCCATTAAGGTATTAGTGTATTATTTTCATTTGTTGCCATTTTTTAAAATTTTGTAATACATCATAATATTTGTATGTATCCAAAAGCTTTTTGTAGTCAATATAATTGTTACATATTTAAATAAAATTTATATAACAATTATTAAATTCTGCTCTCTAAAGTATGTTTTCTAATAAAAATTAAAATGTTATATTTTGAAAACTTTTCTCACTTATCATTGTTAACTATTATCGTGACACACACGTGTAATATTGCTATACTTTTTATGGCTACTGATTTAATATTTTAAATATTTTGACTGACTATCTCGCATTTACTCTTGCTATTTTCCCATTTTCTAGGCTTCACAATCGTGGATGTCTCTCCCTTATGTATTACTTCTTACATTTTCTAATTTTTAGCTTGTGAATCTGTATGGTGTCCTGCCATTAACAATTTTGGGTAAAGGCAGGCATCTCACTTCTTATTTTCAATTATGTTCCCATAAGCAGATTCGTACTATTCCAGAGTGCGTAAGTAATTTGTGCAACTCTTTTGGTGGTTATATATTTATGATAGATTTTTGTCACCAAAAATATTGATTTATGGCGATACTTTCATATGAATGCAGTTCATAATATTTAAACGGGGATTAAAAAAATGATTTATACGACATTGTAAAAATCTAAAAGTTTGATGCTTTAGGATATGGACACCTCCTTATTGATTTTTATGATCTTAAATCTCGCACATTTGGGAGTCATAATAGGGGAAAGCTCTAATTGATATGGATTGTGTGTCTGAAGTATTTAAGGACATTAAAAGTTGTCAATTGGAGAGCAATCTATAGAAAAGATCAGAATGTGTGCATCTGATTATGTTACTCTAATGTAGATCTTTTTAAAAACAAAATAAGTTTTATTGGCTTAATGTGAGCCCATATCTGAAACGCACGAATAGCATTAGCTGGAGGAAATATAAAATCATTTTATGGTTTAATTTATGTTCATAGATTTTATAATTGTTTAGGTGCGTGTAGAGAAAACTTTATTTTTCCACTTTTTAACTTCTGGAAGTATCACATGTTACTATAATTATTTGTGCATTTTATAAAAGGTAATATTACTAAAGTAGAAAAAATGAAAATCACAAAAATACAGCAGTATCAAAAAATTAAAAAATAAATAGATATACGATTGCATGATTTTGATGTAAAAAGATGTTTCGGGCATGCTTAACATTCTAATTATCTTATTTCTTTAAATGTTACATTTACATAAGTTATCATATTTACAGACAAACATTTGTGGGGAAATTTATTTAGTATAAAACAAAACTAATAATAATAAACATTTGCTGTCCAGATTTGGTGCGATAGAGTTATTAATACATTAAACTCGAATCTTTTATCATATAAAAGCCTTTTCTTCAATTAAGGTTATAACACAAACTTCTGAAACCTACTTTTACTGACTGTTACAAGCATTTTCCAAAATGTAAGAATTTTCCTAAAAACATTTTTGGAAGACAGCATCATCTACTGCTACAAGTATACATATATACAATGTTTATTTATAATTTAACATCTGTACACATTTAAACAATCATAATAACAAAAATAGCCTTAATCGGGTTATTCTATTCTCAAAAATTAGGGTAGTTACTGTCATAATTATTTTCAAATTATTCTTGCTATTAAAACACTTTTTCTTCTAAATAACCTTTTAAATATCAAGTTTGGCCCAAAGGAGTAGTGCGTAACATTGTTTCTGGCATTTTATTTTCATTATGTTGAATAAATATTTCTGGCATGCTTGTAATGTGCTTTGGATTAAATTGACTTGAAATTTTTTGATATGCAATTTATGGTAAAAAATTATAAAATGACATCCCTTTAATATTCTACTTTTTTATATTTTACACCGTAAAATGTCAAAACTCTTATAACAAAACCGGCACTACTATTATAACTAAATACGTGATGGTTTGCTTCGTAGATTACCCTTGATGTTTATTTTAAAAGTCGTGTTACATTTTATTCAGGGACGTTTTAAGACATGACCTAACTGGGACCATTTCCAATTTGGCCTCAGTAAGACCATGAAAGGAAAGACTTTAATCGCCAAATTTAATGTACGGACATAGTCTCCTAAAATGTAGAAATTTGAACAATATAACTGGCAACGGTGTCAAAACTGTATTTACTGCATTAAAAGTGTCATTAACAGGTGCTTCTCGATGCTTAATTAAGGATTTTAAATGAAAGAAACGAATTATCTTATAAAACCTCATATATTATGTACCAATTATTTTTAAATTTACATGTATATACACAAATTCGATAAAAGGGAAACAGTTGGTGTCTACTTTTGCATGGAGGCCCAAGAGAATCCTGAAGTCTACAGACTTTCCTGATTTTGATTTCTACAAAAGATGGCACGTTAACTAAAATTTGAATCTTCCAAAATTTAAAATATTATTTACTTATCAAACTGTTGGAAGCTATTTAATTTGACACCATAAAACATTTCAAAATTGTTCAACAATTCGTAAACTATACAAATTTCAACGATTTTACTTTTAATATACTTAGCTAATTATATATTATTAAATTCAAGAATCCAATTAATAAATTCTTTTCACTATGAAATAAACTATATAATCATGCATATGAATGATTTTCAATCACTTCTATATGCAAAACTAATGTTAAAACAAAAATGTGTCCACAATATTCGATTGTTTAAGTATAAACTAAATATTTACCCATTAAATTATTTATCGAGAGGATACAAAATCTGGCAATTTTGATACTTTTAAAAATTCATCGTTAAATTAAGATGAAAAAATATTATACTGAATAGGTCTTTGGAAAAATGAGAATTAATTTAATGATATGTTTACTCGAATATTAATTAATATATCTCAACTTTTTATAATCTTTATTTTGGAGAATGCGAATCCCGGTGGAAGATCCTTATTTGTTAGATTATTCTTAATTATATATCTCAAGTGTTAATTTTAAAAAATACTTCACACAATTCATTGCAGTTAGAAGGAAATCGTTCACTTTATTGTGTAAACGCTTTATACTAGGATTAAAAGTTATTACTTAAGTGTGCTTAAGATAAACATACTTTTTTGTATCACAAGTTTTAACTCAAAGTTGAAGTTTGTCAAAGGTACTCCAAAACTGTATTTTCTAGGAAAACAGTTTGTTTTAGTTCAAAATCTAGTGAGAATAAAAATGATACAAAGAAATTAATTTTCTTAAAGCAGGTGATTCCCAAATTAGCATTGATCAAAATGTATGAATTAGTGGGCACATAAAAGATCATTTATATACTTTAAATACAATTTATACATTAATTGATTTGACAAAATGCAGGATTTGAAATATATTAGAAAGAATAAATTATAAATATGTCCCAAAAACATCTTTTTGTTGGTAAAATTAATATATTTCATGCCTAAAGATGTTTACTTTGTGGTGAAGGATAAAGATTGTTTGTCTTAGACTGTTGTAATTTCTTAGATATTTACTTAGTGGTATTTTAATTTTATAGATCTTTAGTAATTATTTTTACTGATAATTATTTTAAAGTAAAGACTCTATGCTAAGGTAAGCAAATATTTGATTAAACTTATTTGACATTTGCAACTTATAGTAATTGTCTGATATTCAAGGAAAAGAATAAAATAGCTCGCAGTTTTGTTTCGAGCAGAAGCTACATCAATAAAAAATCAGTTTTCAATAAGATTTTCAGTTTTCAAATCATTGCTTCAGAGAAGAACATAACTAAAAGCTTGTACATTTCCCCATAACTCGCATAAACATGATTAAGAGAGTAAAGAAACTATTTTTAAAATCTTAGTCATTATGAATAATAAATACAAATAAATAATTATAAATGAGGAAATTATTTAAATGTACAATGATTTAAAGTATAAATGTATGATAATATGTAATGATTTATAAGAAGTAAAATATTTGAAATGTGAGAATCTGTGTGGCCATACTTTAAAATCTGATTTGATGGTTTTTCTTCAATATTTGAAACAAGATTAAAAGTAACTTGAGATTATCTTATTTCCTTAAATATTAGAAAAAATTTCCTTAAATTCTGGATAAAACTTTATATTCCCGAAAATAAAAAGCATCTTGTTTGAAAAAATATATTTTGAAATTAATAAAGTAGTTAATATAAAATATGTAACCTAAAAAAGGCAACAAGAATCTCTTTTTTAAAATGTAAAATGATATGCTTTTATTGAGAGTAAAAATCGAAGGAAATGTTTTTATTTACATTGATAATACAGGTTTTTCTTGATTATTATACATACCATAAGAAATAAGTTTAATTTGCTTATTTGAAAATCTCGAGTTCCATACCAAGAATTTTGTTATGTTTTATGTTTATCATATACTATATATATCAGTATCATAGTATAATATCAGTGCATGTGTCAAATAGCAAATGTGCATAAACAGCGTCTTACAAACTTATGATTACCATATGAAGAAATGTTAATATTGTCAAAAGAATCATAATTTAATTTGTCTTTATCTATCTTACTCATAAATATAGATGAAACATAATTAATATGTATTAAAATCTTATTTTTTCATGATATTGCTTACAAAATGAATCACATTGCATACAATTTCAAAACACTTAGACGCTAATTATGGAAAAATTCAGAGGCGTCAATTTTTTGGAATATGAAATAAATATTACATGGAAAAAAAGAAAACAAGCGTTTCATTACTTCTATTAGTTGTTTTTGGAATGGTAAATATTCCAAATGGTTCTGTTTTAATATGTTCGGCTTATTTGAATACAGTTCTCAGCTCTGTTTGTGGTCGATGTTAAAAAGTCAGTTCATTCATTAAGCGAAATCTAATGGATTCCATCAGAATTCGCATTATCTGAGTCATTGGGATCTTCATTTACAGAAAGCAAATTCACATTTTGGGCATCTTGTGCTTGCCGTTCCGAACTGTTCCATATTCCGTAGCAGACGTATAGAAGGGTACCTAAAATGATATAATAATAAAAATGAACAGATATAGTTATGTAAATGTGTAGAGTACAAATGCATCAATGTGTGAGACGTGAAATATAAAACTATGAATTACGGCTTTACCAGGAAAGAACTCAGCCTTTGGATACTATAGTAATATTTCTACAGGTATTTGGATTAAAGGGGTTATTTAACTACAGCCAGGACCTGATATACGGCAAGGTATTCGGGGCACTGGCCTGAGGCCTCCTCTCTAGGGGACCCCAATTAAAAAAAAATATACACATTCACTTTTTAGTACATCTCAGAATTCACTCATGTTTACCAGCATACTGCCGGAAAACATGAATTTTCTTTTTTTAATGACAAACTGGAGTGTGTATGTCGTTGGTGGGCTTCAAATCTCAGAAAATTAAATTTATTCCATAATTTTAATCCAAAAGTAAGCTTTTATTTGCTTAAAAACACTTTAAAGCAATGTTACCATTTTAAATGTGTATATTACTCAAAAGATTGAAATACGAACCATATCAGTGGTACTAATTTACAAATTCATTTCTTCTGAGAGGGAAAAAATCTTAACTACTTTTTTCTCTCTTGAAGCGGTTAACAAACCAGAGAAAATGTATTTATTCAAAAGCGTCTGATATCTATATTCTTTCTCATTTTATGATTTAAAAATGAACAGAAAGTTTTCAAATCGGTAATTTAAGAATAAAAGTATTTAATTTTTGGAATTTTGTAAAACAAAGTCTCACATGATAGTTTACTTAAAATTGTAATTTTAATTAATTTGAACCAGTACTTTCTTCTTTAAGAAATGTTACAGATACTCTGAGTTTGGTTGAAGAATATCAGTTTTATCGTTAAAGTCTTACTTAGTTTGCACACATCTGTAATATGTTTGGAGTTAGTTTAGTGGAATTCTAAATTTAAAAAAAAAATATTTCATTTCAGTAGATACACAAAATATTTAGGTTATGTATGCCTGTCAGGAATATTTAAACTGATATACCACCTTGTAAAATAAAATCACTAATATAATATATTATAATCACTAATATAATATAAATATAATATGTATGGGGCCCCCATATGAAGCTTTGGCTCGGGGCCCCCAGGGGTACAAATCGGGCCCTGACTACAGCGTAAGGGAGCTGAGAGAAAATGAGGGATATAGGACATTTCCAGATTATTTTTTATATGCATTTGTTAACTGCAGGGTAAAGCAGGAATAGTGTGTAAAGTACAAAATTGATTTTATCTAATTTTGCTCATACACGTCAAAGAGTAAAATAATTCGAGTAAATTATCTACAGTAACATTCACCATGTTGTGAAGATAAGAAAAGAAACAGAATTTTTGTGCTCATAAACGTCAAACCATCTTGGTGCAAATAGACGCGGAATCGCTTCCCATTTTTGGTTGGTAGTCATTTACAGTATGCTATTTTCAGTACAAATATAGCTAGCTATCTAACAACTGCAGGAAATTGGCTCGTATCTGCAGAGAAACAGCGCAAGGTCTATGATGACAGAAAAGCCATGGAAGGGGGGGGACGAACTTCATCACAGGCCAGTTTCAAGACTATGCTTATTATAAAAGGTTGGGTAAAAACTACCAGACAATTTTTAAATACAAATAGTCGTAAATTTAATTTCAGTATTGACGCAGCAACGTTCTAGTTATTTGCAGACACGAATACAGTTTTAAACAATATAACCCAGAGCTCTTTGAAATAAAATTAAAACAGTTTCAAAATATAATTATTGATTTAACAATATGTTTGGTTTTAGCATAATACTTTTACATATCTAATAAATACAGGACTTCAAGTTCATCAAAATGTACAATACCAGTTGAATTTTTTTTCAAAATATAACTATTTTGCAACTAAACATTTTTTTAAATCTTCCTGCATAAAATCTTTTGTAATGGATCCATTTTGAAATCACCCTTTCAGCTATCCTTTTAATGTACATTATTCTTTATTCCATGTTCCTGCTTTCTAAAACAGAGATATGAAACTTTTCATATAAATTAACTTTACTTATTTTACAAACTTTGTAACTATTTTACATCTAGAAACATTTTGTGATCTTAAGAAGTTAGTAAGCATTAACATTCACAAGAGAAATGCCGGAATTCCGATTTTAATCAATGATTTAAATTTATATTTAAATCTAATCTTAAATAGGTTAATACAGATGAAATTAGTACAATAGATTAAAGCATAATAATCTTCAAAGAAGATTTGCATAAACATTTGTTATGTATGAGGCTCGTGAAACTTATATCTAGAAAGGCTAAAAATATCTTTGAGGAGAAAAGCAATCTTTACATAAATCTCGGTAACGCAAAGGTATTTTAAATTGGTACGTTCTCTTAAATTTCTCTAAAAGATCTTTGACAGGGGATTTAAACCCCATTAAATATTCCATAGTTTCAAAATTTAAGGTTAGATTCTAACTGAAAATTTTTTGATGTTTCGCAGTAAAAGTAATTGTGTAAAAAGCGAAAAATCACTGAAAACTCTGATAAATGTTAAACTCTATAATAAAAAATTTAAATATTTTTAAAAACAAGAAATATTACATTCTTAACCTGAGGCATAATAACACTATTATAATATTTTTAACCTGAGGCATAATGACTCTACATTCAATATATTTCTGTAAATTCCTTTGAAACAGCTTTTATCAAATATGTACTTATTAAGAATAAATTATATAGATTCAATAAAGAAGATATATTTTCCAATAAAATTAATTAAATCATATCAATCCGCAGTATTAGAGTATTTCATACAAGTATAGGTTTTATTAGCATTTGATTAATGGTATTTTTACTTTTCAGAATTTCATGGCATGTGAATAAACGCATCTTTTTAAAGCATGGCAGCTTTCTGTAGAAAAATAAATGTAAATCATTTCTGCATCATCTTAGCTATTAAAATAACTCATTGATTTTAATCAAATCATTCTTTAGATAGTTATATATTTTAAAAATTACAGAAGAATCATTTCTAATATTTAAAGAAACTCTTAAATACTGTTTGGAGTTTAAAATAACAATGCATATGGTACACAAAATATATCTCGTAAAAATAGTGTAAGCTTAATTAAATTACTTTTCAAACTAATTTACTTATTTTATTAAATTACACTTAAAAAGGCATTGACTTACCTATTAATGACCAAATGAAAAATACAATCCACGATGTGTAAGGAAGCCCAACAATAAGATGTACATCCATGAGGATTGCACATAATGGAAGAAATGGCACACAGGGCACTCGGTTACGTACATGGGGTTTGTGTTTCGGCTGATGGCAAATGGCAGCTGAACATGCAACAATTATCAAAAATAATATGAAAGCAACGAGTTCTGTCCACCACCTGCTTCGTGGAAGAAGTCTGGGAATGTGAAGCGTCATGACACCCATTAACAGCATGACAAGCATGGCAGCAGCAATCAGTCCAGCTGCTGTAGCGGCTGATCGGTGAGTGGGCTCTTGCTTCGTCCAGTGAGGTGAAAGTTCAGACAAGCAAGTGACGTATGACTCATCAACAAAATCCACGGATAAAGATCTTCCACGTAGAGATCCATAGTCTGTTTTCGAGAAACACACATCTCGGACTGAATCTCTCTCTGTATGAGGGTCGATCTGTCTTTCTAATACTTTCGGTGTACCAGTATTTGACTCGTCGGACAGTTCTAACAGTTCAGATGGGGAACGCAGATATCCTGACACTCCATACCGGAGGCACAGGACACTTACTGCCACAGCAATTGAAGCAGCTATTGTTCCCATGCCTAATGCGTGGACAAGTGTTCTGATGTCACAGAAGAAAGACAAAAACGAGCACAGAATGCTAGCTGTCAGGAGAGTGTGACATTGAGTTCTGCACAAAAATCTGAATAGTAGTCCGTCATTAGCCAACGACTGAAGTAACTTTATGAGAGAAAATAGGGACGCTACCACAGCTGCTATAAGTCCTGAAATCGCCCCAACGGCACTGAAGTATCTCATTCCAATAACTTGCCGCAAATCAAACGCTTGGAGCACAGATCCTTTGGTTTCCAAGAGAGAGTAGGGGACAAGTAAGGTTAAAACGACACCCATGGCAAAGGTGGCAAGCAAACCAATTAAAAATGTTGTGCTGACCATTGTTGGATAGATGCTTGACCGATGAGCGGAATCGATGGTACATATTGCTAAAATGTCGTAGCCAACGAAAGCGAAGTAGCATAATGAAGCTGCTGAAAACACCTGCAAATAAAGTATACATATAAATTATATCAACAATTGAACGTTGATAGCATTTTTAAAATAGGAAAAAATGGTAAATAGTGTTTAAAACCGTTAAATGTTAGGGCATTTTAAACCTATCTCAGAATGTATAGTTATTGAATTTATTTAATTTTACTTTGGATTCGGAGTTATTTAAAGCATTCAACAAATGTATTGCGATGTTAACAAATCGTTTAAAACACCAAATAGGACTAAAAGGAGTTTTTGTTTCGTATTTCTATGTAAATTTTATAATCATATTTCGGGAAAGCATTTTGGAGAAATAGTTAAATATTTGATTTTGAGTCTAGTATTTTTACTTTTCTTTTTAAATTATCGGAGTTATTAAAGCAATAATTTGGTATGAAATGAATAAACTAGTTACATAAGGAAATTACCTATTGTATAAATTATAGAAATATTACTGAAAATTTGTTTCCTATCTAGCTTCTATAGCTCTAATCAAAGTTTCAAAAAGAAGAAAAGTACAAATACATTGCAGTGTTATACATATACTAGCAAGTAATAAGCATTGAAATGATTATATTGAAAGATTTTATCTCTTAACTTTTAGGAAATATCAGATAATGAGATCTTTACTTTCAATATTTAGTAAAATTTAACCTTGTAATACTTTTTACAGTAAAATTTACTCTTTAACTTATAAAGTTTTGCAACTAAAAAAAATAGTGTTAAAAACTAACAACTAACTAAAAACTGTAAGGCGCACTAATGCGTATAATTGTCATCATATAAAGATGTTTTTTATTAAAAATATAAAATTCAATTTACAGTGAAAAGTAACCAATAAATGTCATTTATATTTTGAAATTATTCTAAGTTAAATCGCCTAATTTATTTTATTTGGTAATAATTTATTATTAAAAATATTTGTAGCGATTTGTTTTAAATTTCATTAAACACGTGTTCTCAGTTCTTGCTTAACCCATATTGGACCACTGTACTATAAATAGGACAACAAATAAAATTCCATTTAATAATAAAGTTATAAATATTTTCTGAGTGGATTTTATTTTAACACCTTTAAAATAGACACACTTTAGCATAGTAACAAAAAAAAAACTGAGAAATCAAATTACATTGTAGTGTAAAATTTGTTTTCAGCAAACCCTTAAAGTTTGTCATTTTTTAATCTTTAATTTTCTATTTATTATTATTTTTTTCAAACATTGTGGAGGTTACTTTTAGTTTAAAAACAGAGCTAATAATGTAGCTGAAAGTTTTTGTTCAAAAATATATTTTACATGTGTATTTTGTAAGTATAAGAAAGGTGTCCTAAAATTAGGACGACAGTCCCAATCCCGGCTATTTCAATATCAATATTGCATTCATTGCACACATTCTTTTCTTATCTTTCAATGAAAACCAGTTCAAAGACCTGTTTACAAAACTGGACAACAAGGGGTAAATAGATGTCTATTCTATTCAAGAAATCTGAAGATTTCAAAATATTCTATTATCCCTTACGAAAGATGCCAGTTCAAGAACTGCAAGAGAAAACCAACAACAGTGTGCTTAAAATGTAATGTTGGACTTTGTTTTGACTGTTTCTCCAAATTTTACCTATGAATCAGCCTAATGTAATGTAAGTGATATTTGTTAAATTTTAGTAGTGCATTGGACCGTTGTCCTATTTATAAAATAGCCAATTACTTAAATTAAAAATATTTTCAAAATATTGGTTTTATATGCTTAGTTACACCATATTAATGATACGGATGAAGTTTTAATAACTTACAGAAATATTTAGTTGGTGTGGTACAATATGGGTTAAAAATAACCTGCACTCACTATTACTTTTTTGTAGATTATTTAGATATTAATGCTTTTTTATTGATAAAATATTTTAAATAGTAGGATTTCATTGTTATTCTTTTAAAAATGTTAAAAGTATCAACGAGGATATATTTCATTATAAACCAAGAAAATTCTTTACTTGAAATTATAGGGTACATTAAGAAAGCCAGAACACATTTAGTGTTCCTTGTGAGCGAACTGTTGTTACGCTAGCAAAGTTCTACTGTCCAATTAACTTTGTATGCAATTACACAGAAACTTCGTGTTGATGAGATAAGGCTTAGCGAAACTATGTTGAATGTTGATCTGGGTGTGTGAACAGTATGAATACATGTTCTACGAATTACACGAGAGGGGCTATAATCGATGTAGTTTATTTACAGAACATTCGTAACAATTGCTACTATCAGAAATGTAATAATATAATTTTTAAAAGCGAAGAGTTTACATGACAAATATAAATTCTGATATGATCATCTGTATATTATACATAATGCTCAGTAAAATAGGTATACCTCATATAACTAATATAGTTTATTTTATAAAATATTTATATCTGTTTTTAAAAATATAATTTTTAACGCATAATTGAAAAATATGTTTGTTATAATTAATTAACCATAAGCCCACCAAAAGTAAAATGTTGTTTATATTAATACTTACTAAAAAATGTTTAAAATTGATTAGTTGCGTGTAGATTTAGACAATTTTTACTTAAAGTTTTTATTGGGGATATAGTGGAATTTTTAAGAAATAAACCTTATGAAAATTTATGAAACCATATGAATCAAAAACTCACTCCAGACACTCCTCCTGGAAAGAATCCAGAACCTGCTATCCAGTTTTCTGAATCCATATTAAATATGCCCACCAGGACAACTCCAGATATGACGAGTAAGTTTATGACTACTAGCAGATTCGTCAAAGAATACAACACCTGAAAGTCATAATAGAGGGAGATTATGTAAAGAGGGAGATTATCATGATAAGAGTTATGACATTCACCTAAGATAAAATACCTTTTCCCTTTAGTTTGAATAATGAAACAACATTTTTAAAATTAAAGGCTTCATCCACTTGTTTCTATGACAATTATGTTGACAATTATTCTGTAAGTCATGTCTTTTTTTAAATGTGTATAATTTTTATTGCATAATGCATCATCAGAATTAATTATTCCTTTAGGCACTCGATATTTTCTCAGATTTCTCTTAAATAATTCTGAGTTTTTTCCTCAAGCTAACGATGTTGTCTGTGTCAGCTGCTCAAGGACTGATATACACATGACCATAAATTTTGCCCCTGTACCACATAGATAATGACACTTCCTTCCAAATCTCTGAACTATGTCTAAATCTTTAACTTCAGGTCGTTTCTCTTTCTTCTGATTTTTTTTTCGGGAAGGGGGAGAAGGAGTGAGAATTACCTATTGTTTTGCAGAGTCCATTTGATTGATGAGTGTTAAGCCCAAATTTTATTGCCATGGCTTGGTTAGGGATGTGGCTACGAAAGTAGTTCATCCCACTTCAGTGGAATTCGATGTTCGGATGTATAGTCCTGTGTCCGAATTGTAGTTGAATTTATCTCTTTGCTTCTCATTACCTTTGAACTTCATTGCTCTTTCCCTTTCCATTGCCATAAACGTTTATTTGTCATTTTCAGCATAAATTTTAGCTTTTATTTCTACTACTGTCATGCACTACTTCCCTCTTTTTGAACGAAGTAGGTCTCAATTGCTAAATATTCTGAATACGTATAAGTGTAATTCTAAATATGTTATTCCAATTAGCAATGTAGGTAATGAATTTATCCATACAAACATAGTTTGTGAAAGTATTGAAATTAAATTTATAAGGAAAAATGATTGCAGGAAACTTAATTATAATGGTTATTAACGATGTGGGTCATCGCAATATGGCAGCACTTGACCTTTGCACAGACAACATCGTTTCACAAACGAAACTATATTGAGAAGGTTAAAGGGCATAAATAATATATCTGATGATGCATCATACAATCAAGATGCATTTATATGTAATTAAGTGTTATTTTTGTGTAATTTAATTAGAATCAATACAGGTTTTTTTATTACATTTTTTTAACAATATTATACCAAATTCAGAGGAGGAAGTAGCTTAGTCATATAAGCTAGTAAAGTAAAATACATTAACTCAGGTGTATAATAAAATATAATTATTTAGTAAAATGGAGTTGAAATTACCTGTATAATTTAAATGACATGTTATGAATACGGGTACATATACCTTTTAATTATAAAGCGCTTAATATCAAATCCAGGTTAACGAAAGGTTTACTGTAATGGGATGTTAATTTGAAATACATTTGGATTTTAACTTAAGTTTAATGTAGTTTCTGTTAAACTAACTGGAAACTGATAAAATTGAGTTGTTATATACCCTTAATAGTCAGCTTTACTACAACTAATCTTCAAGGAATTATGCTAAAGCGTTCGCTTTAACCAGAAATCAGGATTCACGTCCAATACAAAGATGCACCTGTTACCTTAATTTCGGTGTCAATTTACTTGTTTCAGAACCCGAAGGACAGTTTATGTCAATAAATGTATTTTAGCATTATGAAATAAAATTCGTCTTAATATGCATTGCATTTTATCGTAATTTTTGCATGATAGTATATTTTTGAAGTTCTCTTTTATTACCGGAACGTGATACTTTAAATCAGGGGTGGTCAAATCATGGTCCGTGAGACTCATAAGGTACTCAGTGGTAATTACATAATTTAAAATTGAAATAAATTTCATATTGGTTATAAAAATTATTTTATTTTATTGATGAATACTACTATAATTATATGTATTTATAAATATTAGGTTCTACTGCTAATTTATGAAAACAAAAATAATATACTGTTTAAAACTTTATTTGAAAAAATTGCATAATGCATAAAAATATTACCCTTTAAGTTTTGCGGAATTCGCCCAGTTCACGTTATAATTTTTTAATCTTAATAATCTCAGCCAAAGTGAATGAATCATTCAATTGCATTTATTACATTTCTCTCAAAACCAAAGGATTCACTGATAATTTCTAAGTGAGGATTTTTAAAATTTCTATAAACTAGATGTCAGTTTCCATAGCAGAAACTGAGTAATCTAGTAATTTTAATGCTTTGTATGTAATTGTCTAACCTCGAATGTTTTAAGAGCTTAGAATAGAACCAGTGACTTTCACTTTACTCTCATATGAAATTATCCAACTGATTATCTTACTCCTGAAAGCGACATTTCCAAATTAACAAATGCATATATCTGTCTTTGTTTGTATAAGACATCTCCGTCAGTTCTCTGACTTTAACCCCTTCCGGTATGATTTAATAATGAAAAACTGTGCATGAAATAACCATTTAATTTTTATTTAAAAAACTTGTTTCATTTTACAATTCTTACATATTCTTAATTAAAATCCACTTTTTACATAGTGTTAAATAATATCAGAAACAGTAAAATTAAGAAAATATCAAAGCAAAACATTAATAAGGTATGCAGATAATAGTCTTCAAGCTAGTGGTACTTTTCAAAACAAAGTGCAAAGGAATTCTTAATTGTTTACACCGCCAAGTAATTTGATTCTTGTAACACACACGGCATTTCTTAGTAGGTTTTCTTTTATTCTGACTCATATTTTTGGCAATGACTTGTACCAAGAAATTCTAAGTAAACAATATGCAATAGTGACTTGTGATTTTCACAAGTGATAAAAGTGTTGCCAAATTCAGTACACTAGAAATTTTAAACTAAATTATCATATTTAACAGTAACTTTAATCGCATGACGAGCGTAGCTCGTCATTGTGCGGTATGGAATGAAAAACTAATGACGAGCTAGACTCGTCATTTTACCGGAAGGGGTTAAGATAAAATATAGGATATTTTAAGAGCAGCGGTAGTTCAGTCGGTAAAGTCAACGATCTCGCAACTGAGTGGTTGCTGGTTTGGAACCCGAGTCGGCCTATGATCCTCCGTATTCGTTAACGGTGATTGGGGCACGTAAAATATGTTCGTGGTCACAAAGTTCTAAAACGATACCTCTGGGGGTGGCAGGCCAAGTCTATAGGTCTTCTGCTTGGTACCTGCTTCAAAATTACTAGGACCCACTTGAGCATATGTCATACTTTCACCCTTGCTCATTATAAAGGAAAGGAGCACCCCTTTGCCTTAAAACGAGTAGCCTCCTGTTCAATCGTGATTGGTTTCACCAAGTAGCATAAGTCAACAACAAGTATATTTTGTATTAATGTACCTAGTCTAAGTGAGTTTAGTGAGCTGCCTTCCACGATATCACTGCGAACAAGTTGCCAAGCAAACCTTTGAAACTTTAAAATATCGACTATTTTTAAGTGTGATCTGTGTGGAGGAACACAAACACACCCCTTTCTCTCTCTCTTTTTCTGCCTCTCTCTATCAAGTTCTGAGCACATCAGGAAGGATGATATACCTCCTTTACCCAAATTTTTTATCCTACATTTTCTATAGAAAAGAATAATTTTAATTGATTTTTAAATTTAAATTGAGGTAATAGTATAAAGATAACAGTTACAAAAATTTGCTTTACGATTTTAGAGGTTTTTCTTTTGCATTTACTAGAAATTACACAGTCATTAATACATTCATATATACATATACATACATGCAATGCGGTATGCCTAAATAAAATGCATTTCCACAATTCTTCCACAAAGTGGTCCACAATTCTTTTGGAGTCAGACAAGCTTAATTAACACTAGATTGCCAATTTCTGTATACCATATCACTCAATACTATTGGAAAAAATAACAAATATGTAAAAAATTTGTTTAAAATTTTTTTAATATTTATAATGAGGCAAAGTAAACTACAATTACATAAAACCATTTATTTATACAAAAATCACCAAATTCTAATAAATTGTGTCATTATATTTCATAATTATTTTTCTAATTGAAATTAAAAAACAGTCAAAATGACTGCCTTGGGAAATCTAGTGTTGAAAGATTGTATTCTTTGTATAATTATGCATATATTTTGCATTTCACTCAAACTATTGGATATATTTACAGTGGGATGTAAAGCTTTGATTTTTGGCAGGATCATATAACGGACAAACACACTTGCTTTTCAAGAACAGAATTATTTATTAAAAAACATCACACATTAAAATACTCACTTTCAAATAAATAGCAAATCATTTTTGCTTAGTTTTGCTCAAAGAATTACAGAAAATATTTTTAAGTCGACAGGTATTTGGAACATTTAACCGAACGGCGTTATTAGTTGGGATTCGAACTCGTATACAACAGTACCGAAAGGCAACAGTCTACACATTTCACTTATCCAATACAATTTTTGAATAATTATATATATAATATCCTTCAATGTAGTTTTAAAATGGCCAACTCGATTAAAAAAATACAGTATACAAAAGTATTCAAATTATGTTTGAGTTTTAATTTCATCTGTATCCGAAATTAAAATGGAATTCTTATATTCATTAAGCTGAATTTTAAACTGATAAACAACTAGTGCAATACATAGCATTCTTAAAATAGTAATTAGAAATCATTAAAATATCTCTTGTAATAAATAGCAGACTATTTAATCCTAATCTATAGAGTAACATTTTGAAATAAAGTGTATATTCTTCAACCAATTTAGGGTTTTACTTTATATGTCAAACTAATATTAAATTTTTACGAAACATTTTTAACATTCTGCCCAATTTTAAGGCAAGTTGTTCATTTGTGAACACATTTTCAACTAAATATATTTTGTGTTAAAAAAGCTCTTTTATCTTGAAGAAACTGGGCTGTAAATTACTTGCCGTAAAAGTTTTTTCTTTCTTTTTAATGGTTTAAACTCTTAGACTTTTTTTTACAGAGCAATTAGACTTTTAGTTCGCTCACTGACAATTAGTAAAATTTTCAGATGTGTTCTTTTGTTTGAATTTTATCCATTCTAAAGTGAAAAGTTGCAGTCGGAAAGAATAATTTTGTTTCTAGGGGTTTGGGAAATAATAGTAAGAAAATGTTTTCTCAGAAAGTAATATCTCGCTTGAAATATTGTCTCTAAAATTATTCAGAGCTGCTTATATTTTTGGACAAGCATTGAGGTGTTTCTGCTATGGGATATTGAACACACCTTTTGAATGGCAAGTTAGTCTTAGATAGAAAATTTAAAATGCCGTTTTTGTAAATATGTATAACCATTAATGTACGAAGATTGTTAAGACTCGTATAATACATTAAGTATGGTCTTTAATAAAGCTTACAATAAAGTATATAATAATTATAGAAGTAGTGATCTATTAGCTAAATCTGACTGAAAATTATTCATCAATTTTTTGAGTTTTTAAATATAGCTAAATATGTGATGCAAAAGAGTTATAGGACAACCATCATTCTGTTATGAATATAATTACTATTACGGAATACATTAAATCATTACTAATAATCGCTTTAAATTTTTTAAAAGAAACATTTCTCTATAATATAAATGTTTCAAACTCTCTAGGGTAATGGCTAACAGTTTCTGGCTCTGAAATTTAATGGATATTTATTTTATAGTGTATAGCAAATATTCGTTAATACTAATATGCTTCGAAATGTAAAATATGCCTGAATTGTACATGACACATTGATTCTAGAATTATTTATTCCAAATACATATTAATGAATACTTTCAGCTTAAATTATTCAGAAGTACAAAAAGTAAAACCAATATAAAAGATCAACAAACTGGACTATTACACAATATTTTTGGGATCGTCTGTCAGTTTAGGTACCATTTACTAAAAGAACCATTATTAAAAGAATAAAACTTCCTGATAACATTTTATTTCATATCACATGTAAACACAATACTGTAAAGGAAAGCTTTAGAGCAGGTAAATTTTTGATTTCACTTGATGTTCCTGCCAAAAAGGTAAATTTATGTACAATGCTAAAAAAATCATATCAATTTAAGCAAAAGAATCTTTAAATAGCAGTAACTCAAAGATTTGGTAGAATATTTTTAGGATTACCATGTGCTTTTCTTGGTAAGGAAAACTTGTTTTGAACAATCATAAAAATCCAACAGGCTATTATTTAATTGCCTCGAATAAGAGTTGCAAAGAATTAATGGATTAAAAATACAATCTTAGATGTATTGTACTTCAAAAAATGTATACTCCAATTATTGTTTTCTTTTAATATTTTCCCCGCATTCTAAACATAAAAATAAAGAATTTTAGTAAAATCTAAAAAGTATCTCTCGAATAAAAATGAACCTACTATGTTGTTATTGGTCTTT
Organism: Pardosa pseudoannulata; assembly: GCA_032207245.1. Lineage (NCBI taxonomy): Eukaryota > Metazoa > Arthropoda > Arachnida > Araneae > Lycosidae > Pardosa > Pardosa pseudoannulata. Next base: position 97,269,184 of record CM063498.1, on the reverse strand, counting down.
AACATTTTTAATCAATCTACTTTTTAAACAAGTTCTTTATTTCTTGATTTTTTAACCCCATTTACAACCATAGCTAATAGCATAATAAATTTTAAAGAACATTGAATGATCATAAACAAAATAAATAAGGAAGTTCATTGTGTCCTTAAAATATTTAAAAATTATAGTAAAGTATTTCGTGTAGTAAAAAAACCCACATGTGTTTGAAATTTTGAACAATATTCACAATCTAAATTCGAACTGAGATAGAAGGTTGAAATACAAATTTCACTTACTTTGACAGAAATCACAAGCAAAATTGCTACTAAAAGTGTGACAGCCACAGATGGAAAGTCTAATTGATCATCTAATCCCCTAATGTTGAGGTTTCCAAGATGGTTTTGAAGAGCCTGTGATAAACGTCCATCTAGTACTACGTCAAGGTACTGACTGAAAGCTTTTGCTGCCAAAGCAGTACCGACTGAATATTCTAGGACCATTCCCCATCCAACCAGGAATGCCAGTAGTTCTCCAGTCGTGGCATAAGCGTAAGAATAAAGTTCATTGTGTTTTTAAAATATTTAAAAATTATAGTAAGGTATTTCGTGTAGTAAAAAAAACCGGCATGTGTTTGAAATTTTGAACAATATTCACAATCTAAATTCGAACTGAGATAGAAGGTTGAAATACAAATTTCACTTACTTTGACAGAAATCACAAGCAAAATTGCTACTAAAAGTGTGACAGCCACAGATGGAAAGTCTAATTGATCATCTAATCCCCTAATGTTGAGGTTTCCAAGATGGTTTTGAAGAGCCTGTGATAAACGCCCATCTAGTACTACGTCAAGGTACTGACTGAAAGCTTTTGCTGCCAAAGCAGTACCGACTGAATATTCTAGGACCATTCCCCATCCAACCAGGAATGCCAGTAGTTCTCCAGTCGTGGCATAAGCGTAAGAATAGGCTGAACCACCTTTTGGAAATCTCGTCACAACTTCTGAGTAGCACAGTCCTAGCAGAAGAAAAGTAAATACAGTGATAATTAATTTGGAAAACAAAAATACTTTTAGTAAAAGCAGATACATTTCATAAAAGTTCTCGCAAAAAACAAAAGTGTAATTAAATTTATATTTATCACGAAAATTTTATCTTGTTATCTAAATTTTATTTTCATTTATTTCTTAAGTCATTTCTAATATTAATCTACTCTTAATGTAGATATAATTTATTAGTTTTATTTGCAAAATAAAATATACATATATATTTTTTTAAATATTTATGTAAATATAATTTAAATGTCTATTTTTCTAATAATATCTGTTAATTTATATTAAAATGAATATTTTTTCTGACAAATTGTTTGCACATATTATATATAATTTATAATATATAAAAATATACACATTGTTATACTTATTATAAATGTAAATATAATATTATTTATATTATTAATTAAAATATTTATTTATATAAATATTTTATTATGTATATATTATACAATACAAATATACTAAATAAATAAATATATATTTATTTAAAATTAAATCTTATATGAATAAACATTTATATTGTATTTATATAACATATGTATATAACAAATATTATATTATATTTTCTAAAATTTATTAATAAATTCGCTTTATTAAAATAATTTATATATTAATATGCTATAATTATCTATATAAATAAATTTAGAAGAATATAATTTATAAGATATTTATTATATATATAATATTGAATAAGATAGCAACCATAGATATAAAAACACTGCTTTTTATATTTATAATTTTTTATATTTTATTTTAAATATTTTAAAGATAGAAAATATATAATAATATATTAATAATAATGAATTTTTTATAAAAACGATGGAAATAAGAAAGAATTTAGATTTTATATTATAGATATATAAATAATTAATATTTGGTCTTTTTAAAGATAACAGCATTTAATAATTTATAAATATTTATTTTATTTATATATATTTATAAATATATAAAATATTAATTAAAATATTATATATTACAATAAGATACATATGTTACAATTATTTATATTACAAAATATAATAAATATTATAAAAATGGTATTTCCTATTTTATAATATTTTAATCTATTAATTTATAATATATTGTATTTAATAAAATATATTAAATTTCAGAAGAATATATTCTATTTTAATTTACATTATATATATACGAATATATTTATATATTACAGTGTATTTACAGAATAAGAAGATAAGAAAAATATCCTCAATACATTATTAAGATATATTAAAATCGAAAATGTTTTGTAAAAAAAATGTTAGAAAATATTGATATTATGTATATTAATAAGAGTGTTATATATATCTTAAAAAATTATATTTATATATATAATGTATATAAATATTATTTATAAATCCATAAAAAAAATATTTTTTTTTCTGTATTGTAAAAATTTAATGTAATACATTTTTAGTAAATATAAATATATATTAAAAAATATATTTTTTAAAAAAATATAGTTATTTAAAATAAAACGTAATTTAATAGGACCTAACATGCTGAAACGTTATCGGCGTTATTTAGTTTCACATATCAGTTAAATAATTCGAAGTGTAACGTATTTAAATCACATTAGTTTCTTTAGTAAATTTGAGACAGAGAAGGATGGTTTTATTTTTAATATGTAATTGTATTAAGTAAGAGTTATGAGTTAATATTTTAATTTTTGTCCTCTATCAGGATATTTATTTCTCGACTCATATTTCAAGAATTTTTCCAAAGGTAATCAGCTGAAAATTTTCAGAATCAATTCTATGAATAAATAGATTAATATTTCTGTATTCTTAATTTTTGACTACCTTCAAACTTACCCTTACATATGATCGTTTTAAAAATGTAGTGATTCAAACTATAGGATACAATCTATCTTTCAAATTATTAAAAATATCTAAGCTAAAAACTGTGACCTTAGTATCCGATTACAAATATTTAGAAATATTTTCTTTAGATTAACATAGATTAACTTAGATTAACTTTAGATTAACTTCTTTAAATTTCTTTAGATTAACATGTTAGTAACCAGATTTAATTGTTTGTGTTTTGTTGTAGTAGTTAGGTGAAAATTAATTTCATTATAATCAATCAAACACCGAACTGGACCAATATGACGTCTCCCGGTTGTGGGGAGCAGATTGCAAGCATTGGACCAATTCGCCACGTAGGCCATCCCTGAAGTACCCGTCGTGCTGCAGCGCGATCCGAGAATAAACTGTTACCAAACACACGGATCCCATTCCTTAATTCGCTAAACTTTTAATCATAATTTAATCTCTTTGACACTAAGCAATGTGTTTAAGTTGAGTGGGTTAAGTTGGTTTCTATTAAATTTCAATCTGATAAAAGTTAACATAAATCACGGGAATTAAACTGTTTTTAATCTTCGTTACTTGATCTCATTTTATTTTTCATGTCTGAAGCCCATGTAAGAGCAGTTTAGTTAGTAATTTGGAAATAGTTTTTTGTATGCTCCGTGGTTTTTTTCCTTCAGCATGTGAATAATTGTAAAGTTTACGAAATCAAGAAGGAGCATAAAAGGGAGCACTTTACGTCCAGCTTTTGCCTGTTGTTGCCTGTTGCTAGTCGTGTTTTTGCTAGTCGTTCGTCGATATAATTTTTTTCCATCGGTAAGTTACATAAAGTAGTCACTTGCCAGAATGTTCAATTTGTAACTTAGTTTTATATTATCGCCCAACCGTTTTTGATGTTCTGTTTAGCTGTTTTTATTTACGTTGCTTTGAGAAAGAAAAAAATAAACTTTGATGTTTTTATGCTTTTGTGTACCTTCTTTAAAGAAACTCAGTCTTCAGTTAGGCCATGCTACTGTGCTAAACATCAATGAAAACTTGATAATCGTTACTGTCCAAACACGATTGCAGAAAGAAGATAATTTCGTGACATACGAATATTAGAGAGTATAACATAAAAAATTCTCTTGAGCGTTATATTTAAATTTAAGAATTTCAAATCAGAATAACTAAAACCTTAAGGAGTCAATAACATATTTAGGTATCAAAGTTTTTTTTAATAATTAATAAATTATAATCGTTTAATATAATACAACTGCTGTAGCCATTATATTATTTAGTTGTTGATTTTGTTGATGATGAATTTTTTATGTTACCTATATCAATATCATTTTGAAAATTATGTCTTTAAAATTAACCTTAATTTAAGAAACTCTAATAATTTTAATATTTTATAATTCAAAATAGTCACTGAGTTTAACTTACAGATTGCAATCTTCTTGGATGAATTAAATTAAAAATTTTCTTAGATTATTAAATAACACGTTTTTAAATAAGTCAAATAGATCTCTGTCACCTCTGTTCAAAAGTTCACTTAATGATTTCGCTCAATGACATTGTATTTTGACAACTAAGACAAAAGAAAAATATCATGAAATAGACTCATAATCGTTTCTACCTTTTAAATAGAATTTTTATTGAGTAGAGTAGAGTGAAAAAAAAATTCTCTTTCAAATGTAATGAAATTTACAATGTTATATCTCACATTAATGATGTCTCCATACGGAATATTTATTTGATCATAAAGGAGAAAATTTACTCTAAATATTTCCACTTGATAAGAACGAAATTTATTTTGGAGTTAAAATAAGTGCACCGAAATGCTATATTCATCTCATTTGATAAGATTAAATGAAATTGCTCTCAAGGGGGCCATCGAAGGGAAAATTAATCAAGTAAAAATGCCATTCAAAGATATTTTTAAACTTACCAAGGAGTAAAAGCATTTTGCAGTATAACATTTGACTCATATTTGGAGAATAGGAAGGTTTTTTTATCATTCGATGAGTGTTATAGGTAAAAACAAAGTTTCGGAGAAGACAATCACATTAATACTCGCCTTAGGCATGCCTTTAATTAACGAGTATCTTGTTTCATCAAGGAATTATTGGTTTGGTTTTAACCAGATAAATTTGTTTATTGCAAACTTTTGTATTACATTTGGATTTATTTGATTGAGTTTTACTATTTATTCCTTTCTATCTCCAGCAAGAAATTATTTCTTGGAAAAGTTTGTCTGTCTGTAGAAAATCAGTTTTTTTAATGCAGCGGTAGTTATAACTTACTAATTTTTTTCTTTAAATCTCAAGGTAAATATACCTTCGATGTTACTATTTCTAAATTTTATAGTAAGCTAATTTACCACTTCCTATTAGATATATCACTTATTTGTAACTTTACGTATATCCTCTTTGTTATTAATAAAGTATACGTCTTGGTCATAGAATTTCGTCATAAAGGGGTTTTATCATAACTAACTTTATTTTATGATGCCATTTTTAGATGGAGAAGATTATACAGCGTTGCAGTATTAGAGTTTTCTTAACACATTGTATGGGGACATGTGCTAGTACGTTTTCTGACGATTGATACTTGAGCGCGGGTCACGTACTACTACGGGTTAGTGTAACAACATGGTTTGTGTGTGGGTACAAAAATAACTGTATATACAGGGAAACGAAGCCGAATGTTCTTGTCTGCTACATAGATTCTGGAAAAATTTAGACAAATAAAAACTAGTTTTTACATCAGTCGATGCGGAACCACAGAAAGGGAAGGTTAATTAAAAAATCAATTTAGATTTAAAATTATTTTTTTTACGTATCCTTGCGAAAATTATATATATATATATATTGTTTATATATTTCAATATAAAATACGAAAAGTTGGTTAAAAATTAAATAGTTTGTGATCTACTGAGATTTAACTGAATAACTAAATTTACTCTCAAAACACCCGCTCCCTGTACAATTCCGCTGCGAAATGTACCCGCATACAGTGTGTTAACATAACGTGTTGTAAACTTAGTTCATTTTTATTTTTTCGACTCAAATTCAATTTTAGATTGTAGTATTTGCAAAGTATGTTTTATAAGTATTATGTACTGCATATGATATTCTATCTCATAAGGGTTGTTAACATTTCTTCCCTCCAAAAATTTAAAATCATTTTAAGTTAATCCAATAAATTATTTCTTTAAACTAACCTCATTTTATAAAATATATTAATATACCATCCGTAGAATGAAAATTTCCTTGGTATGAGTTAAAAGAAATGAAAGAGAAGATGAATACAACAGGTATTTTTATAATTTACTTTTCAGTATTCCGACTGAATAAGGGAAACTACAAAATGAACAAAAACCAAATAAAATCATTAGGCAAACAACTATTGTACATTGGATAACTATAATTTGGCTAGTATTATATTGAATAAAATGTAATATAAATTCATTTTCCCTAAATTTAAAAGGAATGCCATATATTTTGTTTTCAGGATTAGCTTTGTCCATGGCGTAACAATAGCGAATGCTACTACAAAAGAACATCTTGATTCGAAAAGTGTGCGTAGATAATTCGCATTTTTCAAATTATGGTTTCATCATATAATCATGCATTTATGATATTTCATTTATCACTGACACCTGAATGAACTTCCTACAGGGTCCAGCCCTTTTTCATGATTATCAAAAAGCGAGTCAAGCGAGTCTATTTATTATCTGTCATGATGTCATTTTACTTTCTAATCTTATCAAATTTCACTTAGACTTCATTTGTTAAGTTCATTAAAATTATTAATATTTTAAATTAATACTGTAAAAGAGCTAAGCATACAATTCTTTTTAGATTGTTTTTATAAAATTTCCAAAAATATGTAAATTTAGTCAAAACCGGAAATAATAAATATGTACCTTACACGATATATTCCTTAGTTTTTATCTCTGTACAGTATATATAGAGAGTATTGGTATTATATTATTTCATCTAAATATTGGCAAATGTCTATTAGTGTACACATGTAATTTGATACAGATATTTGCGGTTGATATGTGATGTCTATAATACACATTCCTTGTTTCTGAATTACCTTGGTTCTTTCGAGAAAAATGATCTTGCTTCTTAGAAATTCCAAAAGTATATTGTTCGCTGCTGAATACTTTCATTTTTAAACACTTACACTTGGGTTGGGTGTTACAGTCTACATTTTGCTTCACGAGGGATAGTGAAACCGAGACCTATTGCTTAACGGTCAAGGTGGTCATTTTGACCTCAAATACATTTTAATCTCGAAAATCTCTCTTTTTGTTTCCACCTATTACTGCAATAATTTTTGTCTTTTCCTAAAAATTCATTGGTAATACAGAAAAAAAAATTTCATTCGAATATCTTTAGTTGTTTTTTCAAGTTGTATACCTAGAACGGCCAGAAACGGCCAAATGACCACCATTTGAAAAGTATGAGTTTTTTACAGTAAAGGTGTTTTTTAGACAAAGAATGCAAATATGGGGGAGGAGGGTGTAGGACAACTGGTCTAGTCCTGTTTCTTCGAAGAATACCTATCTGAATTTCTTCTGCGCATGCAACGACGGAAAAAATAGGTGATCGTTTTATTAGTGAAGTGATACTTGAATCTATTGCTTTAGTTTCAGAATTATGTAAACAATATTAGACTAATAATAGTTATTATTTCTTTTAAAAATGTGAAATCGTGAAATAAATACAAGATTTATCAACTGAAAATTCTGCTAATGAAAATGAAAATTATATCAAAAGTGATGTTCCTCCTTATGCAGCCTAGTCTGATTCGAGCTTTGATTTCGATATACAACAGAAAAATAATACGCAGAATAATTTATGGTCTAGTTCTGATAATGAAGTAGATAATAATTCAAATACAGTGTGTAGAACTAATAATAATGCTCAAGTAAAAAAAGTTATACTGAAACGTAATGGTATGAGAATAATTACTTTAGAATAAGGGTTCTACAGGAGAATAATGATGAAAATAATTCTGATGAAGAAATAGCTATAGATGGAATCGTATGGAAAAACATATAGCAAAATACTTCCGGGAGACGGACGATGCATAATGTTTTGGAGGAAAATGCTGCCTCTTTATTGAAAGACCTGTCAAAATGACCGTTTACGTCCGTTCTATGCATATTAAAACCGTAGTCGTCGGAGTGTTAACACCTGTTGTGAACAACAACGAACATCCGTTCTGAAATTGGAATCGAACCTTAGAACTCTAATACCGAAAAGCAGTACCGTATCCATTTGGCTAATGTTTAGCAATTATTGTAGGTTCATACAACGGAGAGAAAAACAACTTAATCAAAAAATGATTGCATACTTCTAGCATATTCCAAAAAGTAATATTTAATAACTAAATTGATTAGAGTATTTTATATTATACAGCGATTGAAGCTTATTAGGAATCTGTTAGGAAATATAATGAGTTTTTTTTCACGTACCTCCAAGACAAGCAGTAACAGCAGCTGCCAGAATCGACAAAACGACAGATGGTCCTGCATGGTCATGGGCAGCAACTGCTATCAGAGTGTAAACACCAGTGCCAAGAGCTGTAGCTAAACCTGTACAAAGTAGAAATGAAGTTTAGTGTCGTTGAAAAGGAAAGTACCAGAATGCTGCTAAAGCACAAGATATTTTTAGAATTTCTACTAGAGTTCAAGAAAATTAAACATAAAGTGGTGAGGCGATATAAATACTTTTTAAATAATTGAATTCATATTAAAAGAAAAGAAAGATAAAAAGCTTCGAATCTAAATCTGATGTCATCACATCTTTGTTGTAAAGAAGAGAGGACCTGAAAAATGGATTGATGGTTTTTATGAGGGATTGTCGTGTGTGGGGTTTGATCCCGAGACAAGATTAGACGTGACACGGTGAAAATGGTTGCGCAGAACTTCCTGGGCCTAGTCCTTTAGTTCTGAGATACATAGGAATTTCAGCAAACAACTAATGAATATATATTGGCTATTGGTTTTAGACGTGTCTCCCATCATGACTTAAAATAAGAATGTGTGTGTGCGTGTTTGTTTGTTTGAAGCCATATGAACTATGTATGTGTCTTATTTAGAGAATATGCATTTTTATAAGGTAGTAAATTAGATTCAGTTGCCTGTAATTGGTCTGTAGTATCTCAGAGCTTGGATTACGGTTCATCTACTAAATATTTACACAACGCAATAAAATAACTTAAGTACAATTATACGATCTCTAACTAAGCGTTTTTGATTTTTGAAGGGCTCCCATATATCTGCATGTTTTAAAATATTTCTGTCAGAAATCCAAGTTGGAGTTATCAAAGAGAGGAAATGTCTTTGAGGAATTGTATTGAAGTCCATCAAAGTTTCATATAGAGTTGTCACTTTTGAATAATTTTTAACAATGCAGAGAAAGTTCCCTTATTTCCTTGTTATTTTCAACGTTTTATGTTACAGAAGGCAATTAATAAACTGCATTCCCTTTTTTGCAAAACAATTTGGAAAAATGAGATGTTTTTGATATCTTTGGAAAAGAAAATAAGTGTAGAAAAAAATACGATGAACTATTTTTTCAGAGTAAATTCAAAGTATGTAATCTTTTACAGACTTGATTAAATTTTGTATTACATATTAGTAAGTTTTAGAAACCAAATTGGAATAAAATTTAAATGATTTTTTAAAATTCTAATTTATATAATATAGTGTATGACTTTTCTTATTTAACTGTTAAATAAACTTTTGTTGGTTCTTACGAATTTTGTATGTAATGGTCGATTTAAAATTTAGCTAACTTAATGCCTCGATTTTTATATATTTACGAAAGCAGTTATATACTGAACAATTAATCAATGACAGCTGACATATTTTAAAAAGGAATCGAAATTTTTATCTTTTACCCAGTTTCTTATTTCTTTCTTCCCGTGTCTGCTTTTTCACAGGCTAAAATTTAAGTTTATTAGCAAAAGTATTGAATTATTGAAAAACACGTAGAATAAAGAATCTTTAAAAAAATTTAGGGTGGTATCTGATAAGCCTAGCGGCAAAGTAAGAAAAATGATTTAGTGCCTCGAAGTAAGAACGTTTAATCCAAGAAAACGGTCTGCTGTAAAGAAATAAACTGAATGCTTTAAAAGAATATATATATCCTTATGTAACAAATTTCAGATTCATAGAACAAAAAGTAAAAATAATAGAACTTGGACACAAAAAGGGCTTTTGAATTTAGTACTGTTTTAGTCTTTTTATAAAAAAAATCTGATACAGTTCTTTGATACTAAATCTCTAAGATTTTTTTTCAGGCATTCAGAAAATTGGCTTTTAAATTTTTATTATTTTTAAGAAGATTTTCAAAGTATTGTTTTTTTACAAATATGATACTATTTTCTGTATTTTACCTCTTAAATAAAAAAGAGTATTATCTCAGTTTCGAAACTGACGTTCTTCTAAAGAATAAAAGTAAAAAAAAAAAAGCTGTTAAACAATGAGATAAAATACAAAGTAAATATTTATTTTTTTCTGAGAGATTTTTTTTTCTTTATTTAATGTGTTAAACTTGTTTGCAATGTACAAAAGTTATATCCTTTAAAAGGGATGAAGTCATTAACATGTACTAAAAAAGAACAAAAAATAAATATTCTACAAAATTTTAAGACAATATGTCTAAGTGAATCCCGTTGATGTAGATACAGTTAAATATATGAAGAATTTCATTTTGTCATAAAATGCATACATCAAGTGTATATCATCATTTAATACCATATATATAACTCGTCATTAAAAAAAAAGTTTTACGGATAATAAATGCTATAACTATTAAACATATGAAAAAAATGTTTCCTCAGGCTATTTCCGTTAAATTAAGTCAAAAATTGTTTTTCATTTAAGAGTGTTAGCCATTACGAGTTAACTAGCATTTTATCCTTAAGTTTCTCGGATTGTTTTGAATAATGTGTCATTCTTGTGTAGAGAGAATTTAGGTGATGTCTCACATGTCCAATTATCTCTACTAAGTAGATAGTGACGGTCAATGTATTAAATTATCATTAATTTGCTAATCAAGTTTCTATTTTTTAGGAGGGAAATTTAAAAATACTTTAAATTTCAATACACCGATAACAACTGTGACTTTTAACCACACACTGCTTGAAATAAATTCTACAGGTAAAACCTCGAAAAACACATAAAACTTTTTAATAAATTCTTTCACTCTAAATAATTTTATACAGGAATAAAATTGTATGTTTTAAAATTATGTAAAATAAACATTCATTTAATAACTTGAGATTTTTGCTACATTGCGATATGACGTTTTATTTAGTTGTGGATATTATTCCCTATGTAATAATAGCCTGAGTTATCTGTCCGTCTGTCTTCGAATTTATGAAGGTGTTGTGCTTGGAATGGATAGATGCATATTGGACTCCTGAGTTAGGGTTAGCAACTTTCGAAATCTACCAGTTCCCACCTTTTCAAGCATTTAATGCCATTATTTCAAGCACTATTTTCCCTGGTTGAGAACAGGTGATTAAATATATCAATTTGTCACATAATAAATATGTAAAAATAACATTTTTCTAGCATTACGACGTCATTCCTTTAACCATCTCATTTAATCATTTATTTTAAATTACTTAAATATCGTCTGCATTATTTTCATACGTTTTATCACTGACTTTAGATATTACGTAAATATATATTTTTTAATATTTGGCTTAAATTATAGATTAGGTACATATGTGATAATTTTAAATTTAATTATCGATTATTTTTTGTTGCATATATTTATCAACAAAAACATTTGCATCATTTTTTGTTGTTTGTATTTTCATACATTTTATCACTGACTTTAGATATTACGTAAATATTTTTTTTAATATTTGGCTTAAATTATAGATTAGGTACATATGTGATAATTTTAAATTTAATCATCGATTATTTTTTGTTGCAGTGAAAATTTTATCCCCAATGTTAAGGACAAACTCTATCTACCTCCAGGGTGTAGTGGAAATGATAGTTTCATTCCTTTAATCCATTAATTTATTCCATTAATTACTATGGCAAAGAAAATTGGGAAGAACTTAATGGTAATTTCGACGTAGCTACGAAAACTTTGAATTATCTTTCTAAATGAAATCAACGTGATTCTAAACTGCATTAACAGCATCGGGGACTTTAGAGTATGAATATAAACAAGTTATTGAGACTGTACCAGGTAATTCTCAGCCAAAAAAACAAACCATTTTTCACCAGCCTCATAGGGTACTTTACAATTCTGGAAAATCAAAAAATTACTGATCCCGTCATATGACGGGCTATATGCTAGTGGTATAGGATTGTTTTTTTTTTATGAAAAGCATTGGTGCCTATCCTTATAATAGTTTGTTTCCCAGGTTAGAAACAACTACATTATTGCCAAGTATATTAATAATTATTAAGGTTTATAATTTTTTCTAGAGCCAGAATACCCTAAATTTTCGCAATAGATTTGGAAAGTTTTATAAATTAGACGTAAAAAATTATGCATGCACAAACTAAACTTCAGGTGAACTTCTTTCAAAAATAATTTGCTAATTTTTATTGTGTAATTTATAACTTCTTAGGGTACTATAAATGTATAAATTAGATTTTGATTCATGTAAGCTATAAATTCCTATTTAATTTGTTTTTATGTATTTTGGATGTTCAAGAGATAAAACCAGAAAAAGCAATCTAAATTGCATTACGAAAATTAAATGTTTGTGATATTTAGAAATTTCAAAAGTATACTCGCATTTATGTTTAGAAATTTCGTCTACTGTTTTCTAAAAATAACGAAGTCATCATTCACTTCATTAATATCTTAAACTTTTGTTGCTCAATCATTAAAGAAAATACTTTATACTATAACGCTGTAACTTTTCATATAATCGTTTGATTTATATTTCCCATTACGAGTTTAGACATAACTTCTAAAAGTAAATACAATGTTTCAGTCTTATTGGTTATCTTACTTTAATTTCAGAATATATTGGGTGATTTAGATTAAGATTATATCAGTTTTTTATGTCTTGTAAATATAACTGTGTAAAATCTTAGATGAGTAGAAGAAGTTAGATAAATAGTCTTTAAACATAAACCAATTTATTCTAAATATCTAAAGTCTGTAAAATTGGAGTATCACTTAACCGTCTAGCTATTCAAGTCAATTTTAAGTGTTTATTTATACGAGTTGAATGAGTCTCATAGAGTAAGAATCCCTATGAGATTAACTGTAAGTGCATTCCTATTTAATTTTAAATAATTACAAGTGAACATAATCTATTGTTCAGTGAGAACAATTGCATATATTTTCCTCTTTGATTCCAGAGTTCTGATAATTATGTTTGTTTATCACCAAGTGTAAATAACATAAGTTGAATGAGTCTCATAGAGTAAGAATCCCTAGGAGATTAAAAGTAAGTGCATTCTTATTTGATTTTAGATAATTACGAGTGAACATAATCTATTGTTCAGTGAAAACAACTGCATATATTCTCCTCTTGAGTCCAGAGTTCTGATAAATATGTTTATTGTTTATCACCAAGTTAAGAGTAAATAACATAAATTAAAGTATTTTAATAAGAATACTACAGTCATAACACTCTACATTAATCTTCTTTAAAATTCTATATTCGGTAAGTAAAAGAATTATACTTCTATGATTTTACTAACACACTATTTCAATTCTCCTAAGCATTGGATTTTTATTTTCACGTTGTGATATTTGTGAGAAAAAAGTCACCGAAGAAAAATATTACGTTTTGATAGTCATTTTTTACTATCTCTAGGAATATACTTTTTTTAGAAGGTATAGAAAAATAAAATTTAACAGCTGCAGCAAATGGTCCTCAAATTCCCATGTTCAAAGAACGTATCTCTTAAAGTTTTGTTCTAAAGTGATAAAGAGGTATCTGATTGATATATAGGGAATTTTTAATTTATCAGGAGTTGGAGAATATCAGCAAGATTTACTTTATTTATTACATTCAGTCGGATTACTCTTTAAAAAAAATACATTAGTATGTATAGAAATGAGATCTGCTTAGTTTCTTTTATGTAAGTATTTCTAGTGTTATGTTTTTAAACGTAATTAATCATATGTGTTTTTTTTTCCTCAAACGTTTTTCTTGTGAATACTGTGGCCAAATTACCAAATTAAATAGACAGGAAAGTTAGTCAATAGATTCTACAGTTTTAAACTTAATAAGAGAATATATGTTTGTAAATATTTCAACTGAACTTTTCTCCCTTTCTGCATTAAGTTCTGATGAATATATCCAATGGCTATTAGTAGCACGTAAATTTGTACAAGGTTATTGTTTCTTTGAAAAATTTGTTTATCACATGATACTATATATATTATTTTAAAAGTAAACATCTAGTGAACAAAAAATCAAATGGTATATATATATATATATATATATATATATATATATATATATATATATATATATATATATATATATAAATTATTATACTTAAAAAATCTCTTAAAAATTCTAATTTTTCCGTTCTCAATTCCAGCAAATACCCAGTCACAAAATATCTTATTAAAAGGAGTGTGAACGACTTGAATTCTTCCAACCCATTTCCCAAAGCTATCTCTTCAATAAAGATTTTCTGTCCATTCACTACATTTTCCAGCTGTTTCTATCGAAACACTCAGTTTTTTCCCCTGATCTAAGTTTATTTTTACTGTTAAATGTGCTGACTAAGTTGCCGGTTTCTTGGGAAGGTTTTCCACGTTTCACTAGCTGTAAACTTTATAATTTTATGTATGTGGACTTTATAACTTTATAATTTTATGTATATTTCCCTTCTCTGCCTTTGACTGATAAATTTGTTCTTTTGCTTAGCTCTCAAATAAAAGTTGGACTGTCGCTTGCTTTTTGTTGTTGGAGAGACTGCAAAATTACTACTGCTCTGTGCTTAGGCTTCTCTTTCCCCAGCAAAAATAATAGGAGCTAATTTTATGTGACCGGTTGGTTAATTTTCGCCTTGTTACATATCTATATATATTCTACACTTATTTAATATAAGTGTAGAATAAAAACAGCCAAAGAAAAATGTCATTTGGGATCTTAGTTTCATTCAAATATGAATATGCATAATTAGGCATATGCTCATTTATTGATTTCAAGATGAGACAATTTGTATATTAGCATGTCACGTTTTTCAGGATGTAAAGCAAAAATCAGTTGACAGTTTAATACTCAAGTTTATTTGTTAGAAAATGGCCGTACATACATGTTGTATAGTGTTTAGCTCCTCTCCTTTTAGCCAGAAAGTTTGAGTTTAATTACTGAGAAATGTTTCGATTTATTTGTTTTGTCTTTTTTAATAGAGCGATGTTACCAACAGATGCTATATGAAAAGAAGTATTATAAAGATTGGCAAGAATATGGAGATAAAAGTGAAAAAGTTAGAGATAGATATACTATATATTTAAAAGTTGGCTAAAAATTATAATTTGAAAATATTTTAAACCATTTCATTACAGGACATTGGAATTTTCCAAATCAAAATACTAGATTCATCAAATTATAATACAATAAAGGGTGACCCAAAGCCTCACATGCAACTAAAACTTGCTCCTATGTTTATTAAAAATTCGCTTTGTATGGCACAGTGTGTCTGTCCTCCGAGGTTTTTGGGCCAAAAACATAAAGTAAAATAAATAAATTATTAAAATTTCGAAACTTAAACTCAAACCTATATTGTAAACATATATTGTAGTAAATACAAACTATTCTTTAATACAATTTAAATTCTGATGAAAACAAAAAATAAATTAAATATATAAATTTTAAGTCAATTAATCGGGGTACAACTTTAAAATGAAAAATGTTGATGGTTTTTTTTACCCACCAGCTTAATCCTTTACCATCCATAAACCTTTGAGTTGTATGTGGTTGTGGGTTGTCTAAGTTAACAGCAGATGTTCTAATTTTAAAATAAAAACATCCAACATCGAAAAAATACCATTTAAATATGGAAGTTTCTATCAAATATAAATATGCATAAGTAGTCTTATGGTCTTTTTATTGCATTCAAAGTAATACTATAAATATTAATATTTTAGCATGCCACATTTTTTTTCATATCTGACCCACAGCAATAATCAGTTTATTGTCTAATACTGCATTTAGATTGCTAAACATTTGCTGCTTATGTTGTATAGTGGTTAGCATATATCACGTTGATTTAGAGTTTGATTATTGAGTAAAATTTGGATTCATGTTGTCGAATGATGTTAACTATAGATACTTTAATTACGCTATAAAATTTAACAAATTCTTACAGCTGTATAGGTCAATACTCAAAAACAATGTGACCTCGCATTAGAAAAAGAGATAAATATATTTTTGATAACAGTTGTTATACTTTTTATAAAAAAATATTCTTAATTATCTATTTTTTTAGATAAAATGTAAAAAGGTTTGACATTACTATATGTCAAATAACCTATAAATGCAGTACAGAATACAAACAACCAAGAAATGTAGCACAGAAATATATAAGATACGGATTTTGCAGCCATTTTACAAATACGATTGATGCATATATGTATAGAACACAAATGTGCAACATGCTCTCGTATTCAGAATTTCTCGGTTATGCATCCCATAAACTTAAATCCATGAATCTTTAAAGACATTAGTGTCAGCAAAAGAATTTAAATTAGTTCCCACATAGTTCAATACTGACAGCCTTGAATCTCTTACTGAAATTGCTTTTCGAAAATTTCCAATTTTTCTCTCCCGTACCTTTTGTATAACAGAGGTGTTTAAATGAGGTGCGAAGGTGCCCCTTCGAGAATATCCGTGCTCGAAAATATTTCCAGAATTTTCAAGCCCAGATATCTTGAGTACGGAAAATATCTAAAATGAAAAGGGGAACTATGCTTCATTTCCATCGAAGAAAATGCCTGAAGGTAATTCACAGAATATGATCATGCATCGAAACTATGCGTCCTCTATTTAGCAAGGTTTGTGATATTTTATAGTTTTTGGCACTAATAATAGATATATTTTAGAATATAATTCTAGACAATGTGAAAACTACAGAAGAAGCCTCTCTGTAGAATAAATGCCTCTGTGACGCGCTACGTAATATGTATAAAGTATAAATCAAAACTAGATCCCGGATTTTACGTTATCAATTTATAGAATTACTTTCTTCAGTCTAGTTAAAATATTTTTAAAAATAATATATATTTCTTCAAATTAAAATAAATTTCTCTTTTTTTATTATCGAGAGTGTAATATTTTTTTCTCATTTTTTAAAAATTTTATTCAAACCATACAATTCTAGTTTATTTCTCAGAATGTGTTATTGTAATCATACAATTCAGTATATAAACAACTGTACAGTAAAACAATGATACTTATTTCTTTAATTTTTGTCAAACGATGTGGCTTGGAAATGATTCCTATAACTACAAGGAATCACAAATTTACGTTGGTTATAGATTAAATCAAATATTAATCATTAAATTACAAATCATTAAATTACATTAAATTGCAAAGCGAAATTTATTGACAAAATTTAGCGATTTTACGTCATATAAGGTATATAACTAATCATTTATTGCGAACTTTTTCATTATCTACTTCTTTTTAAATCCTCAAAATGAATTTGGTTGGTTTTGACCTGAAATTAGGGAAATTTAGAGAAATAAGGTATTTGGGTAGAGTTAACACGAAAGCCAATATATTTTATTCACGTCTAATTTTTTTACAGGTTGAGATCAAAACCAAGATTAGTAACTTCAATTTCTGTATAGCTGTTTCATTTACACTAATTATATTAATTTAGTCGTTAGTGGATACACAAAGAACAGCTTACATTTCAGTCTAACTAATGTAAGGAACGTTGACAATCGTTCTTTATTCTTTTAGATTGGATTTTTTAGAGCACATTTTAAATTTACACTACAAAATATCATATATAGAATCTTGGTACAATATAAGTAGAGAGTCCTAAAATTTAGGATTTGGTCACATTCCACTATAAGTTCGCAGATTAAAACTTTAAATATAAGTTACGTTATTATATTACTAATCTGTATCACACATGGACGTTTTCACAAGGTCTAAATTGATACAAGAAAGACTAGAAGGTTTTTTTTTCAGCATGTTCTAGTCTAATTTCTAAGTAATTCTAATTCTTGATTTGGAAAACATTGACTATAGTGAACACTACGAATCCATTCCGAACCCCTCCTTAACTTAAAGCGTTTTAGTAACTCACGTTATGTTTTTCTAATATCTAGGAAATTGTTTTCTTATAAATATAAATCTTCACATTTTCAGGTTTTGTCATTTATCTAATTTTATCCTCTACCTTTTTTTCTCATACATTTTCTCTATTAAATCTATCCCATGAGTTATGCCCATCTTTTTCATACTCTGTTCGCTTTTTTAACTAATCTTTATCACACATGGATGTTTTCACAAGGTCTAAAATGATACAAGAAATACTAGAAGGGTTTTATTCATGTTCTAGTGTAATCTCTAAGTAATTCTCATTCTTGATTTGGAAAACATTGACTGTAATATACACTATTAATCAATTCCGAAGTGATCCTTTACTTAAAACGTTTTAGTAACTCACGTTATATTTTTTCTAATATCTGAGAAAATGTTTTCTTATAAATATAAATCTTCACATTTTCAGGTTCTGTCATTTATCTAATTTTATCCTCTACCTTAGTCTTTCATATATTTTCTCTTTTAAATCTATCCCATGGGTTGTTCCCATCTTTTTCATTCTCTGTTCGCTTTTCTTGCTTTCAAGTTGGCCCTCTGGGTAGTTGTGGTCATAAAATTCCTGCCCACTTTTATATTTGCTCTATGTCGAGTAAAACTAAACAAATTTTTTTATTGGTTTCTTTACAATACATTTGTAATTTAAGAATAGTGTTAATTAATAGAATTCCTCTTTAACCAGATGAAATAACAAATAACAGTCACATCAGTTTGGTTATTTTAACCACATAAAATATAGAGTACTGTCTTTATTGGACATGATTTTAATGTTTGTATATCAATTGTTTAACCATTCTAACAAATATACTGGGTGGCAATAATTAAACGGACAGTGCTCACAGTGTTCTGTAGCACGATCTATTTGCGAGAATGACGCCACATTTTGTAGGAAGATTAAACAAGACGGGGGATTCCGCGAAAAAACAAATTAGTTCCAAAAATCACAGCTAGGAGAATATTTGGCGCTGTGTTATAGAAAATAGTGTTAACAAATGCAAATTAATACGGAATAAAATTACCTTTTATTATGTACATTTCCTGATTTAGTTCAAGTGCAATATGGCAACACTTTTAAAAAAGCGTAAAATCTACATAAACACCGATAAAGTCTCGTGATCTGCAATATCACGTACACTGAGTAGCAGAAGTTCTTTATTCAAATTTCACGTTACATCCATTGACACAGTTAAGAAATTAATTTGCGTATTGATTTGCATTTGTTAACACTCTATTTTCTATTACACAGTGTCAAATATTCCCCTAGGGGTGACTTTTAGAACTAATTTGTTTTTTCGCGGAATCCTTCGTGCCCCGTCTTGTTTAATCTTCCTACAAAATGTGGTGTCATTCTCGCAAATAGATTGCACTACAGAACATTGTGAGAACTCTCAGTTTAATTATGGCCACCCGGTACTTCTTTGAGGATATTTAAAAAATAATCATAAAATAGAAATTAAATATTCTTTATGCTATAGGAAGATTCAAAGTAGAAAAACAGATAACTTGTATAATTTGACCAAGATCTTTAGAAGTAGGTTTAATTTAAATTTTTTTTCTCAAAAGCAAGAATAGTTTCATTTAAGAATTTGAATATAAAAAAATATACATTCTTGCTTATTACAATAAAACTTTTGTAGTTCTATATCGAAAAATGTTTACAAAATTCATAGAACTGTTTACCAATTACTCTGTTACTGTATTAGCTTATGTCTAGAATTAAATTGTATTTTTATTCCTGTTAAAAAAAACGAATGTCGATTCCAAAAATAATATCATGTTTCTCTCTGTGAAGTAAGAAAAAAATTGTTGTGAATTCAAAACGAGTCAACAAAAACCCAAGTTGAATTTACGAAAGTTTGCGGATCACTCCTTTTCGTTAAAAGTATTGAAACTTGTCTAGTAAGGTTTCAATACTTTTAGGTGGAGAAAAAGGAAGTGATGCCTTCTGTAAACTACAATGTTTGTGCCAATATAAAACGGAAACGACGACTTTGCAATCAAACTGTTTAAGTTGACTTGTTGACACTGGAGAAAAACAAACTGTTAAGGTTTATCTGACATTTTAGAAACAAGAAAACTTGTCAGAAAGTAAAACAGTTGAAGTAAATAAAGATTCTTTGCTACTCAATAAAACAAGAACTAAAAACTCTTTTTTTTAGATATCACAGTTTGTGGTTTCATTTTATAAAGTTTTCTTATAGATTCTGAAATATTTTAACTAATTAAAATTTTCCCAAAATAAGATTTCTTTTTAGTATTCTATAATAAAAAAATTAGACTGTTTTTGATTCTTTCTAACATAAAAGTTCTGTTTTGTTTAATAATAAAATGATTTCTAGATAATCAATAACTGTCTAGCTCTAAATAAAGTTATTTAGTTGTGTTATATAAAGCAAAATGTAATTTTAAAATATTGAAAATTAGTTTTGAATTCTATAAATTAGAAACCGTTTTTGATATTAAATAGAAATTAAATACCTTTTTTTTATAACGTGAACTTGCATTTTATTAATCTGAGAAAAAATATTTATTTTACAACATAATTTTAAATTTCTTAGTATTTAAAAAAATTATAGATTAACATGTCATATATATCTGAATTTTAGGATTAGAGAATGAAGAAGTTATTTATATAAATTTCATGTACAGTTTATAAAATAAATTTTATTCTTTCAAATTTAATCCCCTGGTAAAGAAATTATTTTTATTTTCATTTATTGTATACATGTATGTTATTTTAAAATATATACTACTTGTAATGACAAAACTAAATAATGTAAATAAAGTTAAAACATTATTTAACAATATCAATCTAAAAGAAACAGAATTCTATGACGAATTTATAAAAGGTTGCTACATATATTTTAAGTCTGAAAAAGTAGTATGTCCTTTTGAAGTAAATTCTTTACTACTATTCTTTACTACTATTCTTTGTTACTTATTCTTTATAGTAAAATATATTGCCTAAAATTAAGTAAAATTCAAGCAGACTAATCAGAGAAATGAATGGTTGGTGATCAGAGCTGTATATTAAATAGAGAATACATTCAGAGGATGGTAGTTAACAGTAGTTAAAGGTATTAACAAGTAGTTAATAGTTAAAAAGTTAACTTGTTAACTACCGTTAACAAGTAGTTAATAGTATTAATATTTTAAATTATTAGAAATCATATGTCAAAAGGTTTAGCAGCAGGGAGACAACAATCAAATACAAACAAAATATTGTTTCTGCGTTCACTTTTTATCTAAAACTATAATCAAGAACTCAATGAAATTCGAAGCCACATTTGAGACCTTGATTACAAGGAACAATTTTCTTGACAACTTAAGTAAAAGTATTCTTATTAGTTACAAGGGGACTGATATGACGGTAAAGTAAGAAAAATGAATTAAATTAGTATTATGTGTTCATAAAAATATAAGTTAAATTAAATTAAATTTTTTAAATTTTAACAGAAATTTAGAAATATTAAAAGTTCTGCTGTCAACTTCTTAGTTCATAATTATAAAAAGAATTTATATTTTGTTAATTTTAATTTAAAACATTATGAAGTATATTTATATTTGTATTTATATTTGTAATCTGTATATTTTGATAATAAATGTGCATTGTTATTTGCAATGAAGTAAGTGTAAGTAATACGATCTTTAAAATATTGTTGTATACAAAATCTCTTAAATACAGTAACTGTTTAGGAGAAATAACAGAAGAAAAAAGATACTTTAATTTTCATTAAAAGATTCATTCATCTAATTAAGTTAAAATTTTAACTTATATAAGCCTGAGAATAAGGATAATTTTAACTTTTTTCAATAACTGTAACCCACCTAACCTATAAGACCAAATGTAATGCTGAAAAGAAGCAACATATTAGAGCCATTTTATTATAATTCTGAGTCCTATTTAAATTAATGTAGAATATATTTATTGGATAGAAGGAAACATAACTTTCATTTTAAAAATTCTAAAAGATGTAGGGGAGAGTGGGGCATCTTGGGACATAGCCCACCTTGGGACACCTTTATTTTCAGGCTTTAATTTGCAACCAGGAATTAGTTCTCATGTGTATTCATAGATGACATTACTCTTCACTTCTGGGTTCAAAGAATTTTGATGAAAATAGTGCTTATAGATAAGGAACAATTTCATTTTCTTTGTTTTGAATAACCCAAAATTACATCAATGGGCATTTTAAAATTAATTTTTTTGAAAAAAATTTAAGATATTTAAAAAAGGTGTATTGTTATGAAAGGAAATTCATTTATTATTATTTCTATGCTAATAAATAAATTGTATTGTTAAGCCTAACTGTATAGTAGTTACCAAAAGATACTATGTAAAATGGGGTAGGTTGGGGCGCAGATAGATGGGGCACCTAGGGATATTTTAAAAAGTGTAAGCAAATATCAATTCAAGCAAAATAATTAATATTTTGGTGCCTAATTTTTAATTGATTTAACATGTCAAAATATTAATTTATTAAATTTTTTTTCAGAAAAAAATGGTGAGAACAAGAAAAACAAACAGAAAGTATTCTGCTGTAAATGCTAATATGCTTGAATCAGCTGCAAATATAAGATTTGTTAAAAAATGTATTAAATTGAACAATTTTCATGTGTTTCTCTTTTATAACAGTTAATAAAAATAATTTGAACAGTATTATGTATTTGTTGTTTAGTGTCCCAACTTACCCCATACAGTGGGGCAGGTTGGGACATTGGAAAGGTATTTTATTTCTTTTATTACTCTTTAACTAAATGAGATATTAAGTAGGATTAATGTTTATAAGAAGCAGATATGATGACAATATATGCATGCATACTTATCTTTTTTAATTAGCTTTAAAAAAATTCATAAAAATGTTTAACTGAAAAATGTCCCAAGGTGCCCCAGTCTCCCCTACATAATTTTAAAATTTAGAGCATGTTATATAATTCGGAATAAATGTTCTTTAACAAATGTAATATTAGAAGGAAAAAAAGTACTGTCACGTGAAACGAGAATTAAATAAGAATGCAAGAACAAGCCATCATTTTTCTAATAGAACTTATAGAAAACTAATAGAACTTTTAACTATTCTTAAACATATTGATTTTCAAATGTCTTAGCTGAAAAATCTTTAAAATATATTTTAGTTCTATAATAAGAATTATCCATCTCTAATTTAATTATCTATTTTTTTAAAGAGTGTAAATAAGCATTACATTTAAAGTTTCTTTTTGTTAATAAATTGCTTGGGTAAACAAGTTTTTTTTTGTAAAAAAACATGGCACTGGAAACTGAAATTAATAATAAAAAGATATAAAAAGTAATCCTTCTAGATATTTTTATAAAAATAACTTTTTTAGTATAAAAATTGTTTCTAATGTGAAATATTATCCATTGTAAAAAAGCTAAAAAGAATGTAAATTTTTAATAAGGGTTATACTTCTCTTAAATATCGCTTTTTTTCCAGCTGACGCAAATTCTGAGCTAATGAGTTTTAACAAATATTTTTACTTTAGAAGATTATTTCAAACATGCATCATTAATTTATAACCGAGTTTTACAATTTTATTAAATAAACATTATATTTATTTTGAAAATGGAACGTGTTTCATTTAGTTAGTGTATTTTATTTAGGATTTATATTAAATTTATGATAGGGTTAATTGGAAATGTACTTTCAAATTTCGGTACTAATAAGCTATAAGACAGTTTAAATTATTTTTTACGTTAGAATTATTTCATCTTATTTTAATATTAATGAAGAGTAATAAAAGGTTTCAAGTGACCAATTTATTTTTTATTCACTTAATTATGTACTTCATATAAGTTAAGAGGTATTATCCCAAATACGAAAGAATGCTTAATTAAAACAATGGATGTCGCTTCTCAATAAATATTATATTTATTTTATTAGAAGAGGATAATTTCAAATTTTAAGTTGATTTATTTTTTAAAGTATATTATGTAGTAATATTAATGATTGTCACTTTAAATTCCCGCAGACTGTTAACACTTAGAATGTGGGTATACTTCACCGCCAACGTATGCGTGCAGCGGTCGTTTTTCAGTGAATCGCGCGAAAGATTAGTTATTGTGAAAAATCACAGTAAATCGAAAACTTTGTTTTTATGAACGAAACTCTTTTTATTTTACACTTTAATATATATTGTATGATTATTTAAGAAAAAAAAAACAATATTTTTACGAAATCACAAAAATAAACGATTTTTAAAATTAAAATCCGATAATCTGTCAGCGCATATCTCTTCATTACTATCTTTGTCACAACAGCTCATTTCATCAATTTTGTATTCCACAATAAAAAAACCAAGTTTTAAATTGACAAAACTCGACTTGTACTTTCTGAAGCTAGGAATTCAATTGAAGATGAAATAACGCAACAAAAGACAGAGTAACTAGACAATCATAACTTGTGGAAAGAAAATATGCAAAGCATTGTATACCAACACAAGCAACGCGCATATAATGTCACACATACATATACGTATTTAGTATATCTGTGGTGGTTAGCAGGTATCCACCACAAAGGTACTAAATAGTTATTGTTACTTGACCCGCGCTCCAGTGACACACTGCAAAAAACGTAAAAATATGTTAGATTTTTAAACGCAGGTGGTTGGTTGGTTGATTGAAGTTTAATGGCGCTAAATCCTCTTGGGACAAACTGCGCCAAACAAGATGTGGCAATAAACAAAAGACGAAACTTAGATTAAAAAAAATTGACAAAATATAACATGAAAGGTTCTAAAACGGATTAAAGTAACAATAAAAATATAACATTCAACACAAAACACGAAAAAAGATTGAGTTATATACACACACACACACACACACACACACACAAAAAAAAAAAAAAAAAAAAAAAAAAAAAAAAAAAAAAAACAAGAATTGGAAATTGAGTGAAGAATTAAGATTTTAAGTTAGAAAAAAAATAAAAAATTAAGAAATAAGTGAAAAAAGAATTGAAAACTGAGTGATTAAAAGTTTATTAGAAAATTGAATAACAATCAAAAATCATATTTCGGTATAAAAACCAGCACGGCGAAGAAAGGGGAACAAATTTGGATGTGGAGTTTCCCCAATGATTAAATTAAGATTAGGAGATGGATTACCAAAAAATTTCATATACAATGATTTAGAACAAACACAGGACGTTAAAATATGGGCGACTGTGTAAAGAGTCTTGCAATACGCA
>CM063498.1:97208850-97238850 GCA_032207245.1 Pardosa pseudoannulata | reverse complement strand
ATATTTATCTAAACTATTTGTATTGTTGCTAATAAGGTGAATATTAAATAACCCCATTTACTACAGCTGAGAGAAATGTGTAATATACAATTCAAGTCTATTTAAATAGCAATAATAAGGGGTATGATCACATTTAATCTGCTTCTAACGTTGCGTCTGGGACCTCGTTAAAAGGTAATGAATTTCCAGAAAGAAAGCAAATATCGCCGGAGCAAGAGTAGGAGTAAAATTATAATATATATTAGGCGAATTTATCATGCCAGATCCGTACTCTGTAAATAGCACCACATAAAGTGAAATGCAACTTAGATCGAAATTCAATAACAACGTAATCCTTGGAGATAAGAGAACAACTTTGTTTGATAATCTTGAATAAATTGGAACGGCTACGATAAAAGAACAAACGAAGCGAAGTAAATCTCCTAAGTTAAATAAAAATACCTTATTCTGTCCTTTTGTTTGCAAGAAGACAGAACAGTTCTCGAAGATTTTACGCGTCATAATAGACCTACCCACTCCCCGAAGAGATGTAAGCGTGTTAAAATATAAAGTTGGCGATTTGTTACCCGAGTGTACATAAAATTTCAAATATCCGAATGAAAAGATTATACATGTCTTGTTACCTTTTATTTAAACAACTTCCACGAGGGAAGACGATGTTTGGAGTATTTCTGTAATATTTTATGTTTTATACGAATATTCTTTAGTAAAGTGGCTTAGTGTCAGCTAAATCTCACATTGCTAGTGTTAATAGATTGTATTGCTAAAAAATTGTCTAGAAAACAGGAAATTATAATCTGAAACCTTTTGGACATATTTTTAGCTTTTGCCCTTTTTAACCGTGTCATAATCACTTTAAAGAGCAAAAACAGTGTCAGGCTTAGAAAAAACATAATTTAGTTTCGCTTTAATAAAATAAATAGGTAACAGATCTCTTGGAGATATATTTTTCGTGGAATTATTCCTTTGCGATATATATTACTTCAAAATAAGCCTACCTATTCCCCAAAGAAATGTAAGCGTGTTAAAACTATAAAGTTGGCAATTTTCTAACCGAATGTACTGAAAATTCTAAATGTTGAAATGAAAAGGTGATATATGTTTTCTTACTTTTTGTTTAGACAACTTCTATTCAGGAAGACGATTTTTGAAGCAGTTCTGTAATATTTTATATCTTATACAACTGTTCTCAAGAGAAGTGAAGCAATGTCAGCTAAGTCTCCCATATCTACCGCTTATCGATTGAGTTGCTAAAAATGTATCTGGAAAACTGAGAAATGCAGTTTAAAACCTTTTGAAGTTATCTGCTAGACTTTATCCTTTTAAATCATGTCATAATAAATTGAAATAGAAAGAACAGTTAAGTTTATAGAAACTGCATTTTGTTTAGCAGTAATAAAATCAAAACGTGTTTAGAGAGATTTTTTAAAGAGTTGTGTAATTGTAAAATATATTGCGACCTGAAAAACCTCTATAATAACACTCTAATATAACACTCTAATATAACACTCTAATATAACACTCTAATATAACACTCTATAATAACAATGGTGTCAGCGTGTTAAAATATAAATTTGGCAATTTTCAAACCAAGTGTATTTAAAATTCTATATATAGAAATAAAACGTGATATATTTTCTTACCTTTTTTATGGACAGCTTCCACACGATTTTTGTAGCATTTATGTAATATTTTGCCTTTTACGACTATTCTTAAGACAAGTGGCCTAATGCCAGCTTAGTTTCATATTGCTACCTATAAGGGAATAAGTTGCTAAATATTTATTTGGAAAAGTGAGAAATGCAATTTAATACATTTTAAACTTATATGCTAGTTTTTATCTTTTTTAACCGTATCATTGCAGCTTGAAAGAGGATTACTGTCCCAAGTTTGGAAGAAACATTATGTAGTCTAATTTTAATAAAATAGAATGTATGTAATGAAACAAGATACCTTAGATATTGTGAGAGTGCTATGTTTTACACAAGGTTTCTTGCCGCACTCACACGTTGTGAGTTGCATGCCCAAATATTTTTTCCGCGACTTCAGGAGGCATGTGGTGTGGCCAGTGGAAACGACTCCACTTAAACTTCGCCAAGTTTAGAGAGTTGGGATTGGTCGCCAGGAGGCGATTCAGGACCGTGCCTGGAGATCCGGTCAATCTGGACAGAGCTGAGAAAGGGTCAATTGTACACAGGACAATAAAAAAGTATAGGGTCGCTGGAGAGTTGAGAAGGAAGGAAAAGAATGTAGCGTGTTCTTGGACTTTGGCAATTTTTCTTTCAGGTGTAGCACATAGAGTCCTTCTTTTACTTATTATTTTTTTTAATCTTTTAGCATTTTAATTATCTTTTTTTCTCACTAATATATTTGTATGTTGTAATATAGATCAGTGGCATTTTGCTATAATTAATATTAAAGATGATATAAAGCAAACTTGTGTTATTAATGGATTTGAAGTAACAACTGCAATGTACAACATCACGACATTTTAAATAATTGGGCATGCAACCCACAATGTGTGAGTGCGGCGAACAGATCAGTTTCGCAAACGTTATTTAAAACATTGCTGTTCTCTCTCAGATATATTTTAGAAAAGTAGGTCTACTTGTGAAATATATTAAGTCATAAAAGACGATCTATACAAGTCACTTCAGACAGATGTATACCTGTTAAAAATATAAATCTAAAGATTTGTTACCCGGGTGCGTTTAAAATTCAAAATATCAAATTGAAAAGATGGTGTATGTTTTCTTACCCTTTGTTTAAATGACTTCCATATAGAAAGCCGATTTTTGGTTTATTTTTGCAATACGTTATGTATTATGTGACTACTCTTAACCTGCGAGGACGCGAGGTGTATGCAGTTATACGAGAACACGTGCCTGGTCTTCAAGGCTCAGTGCAGCATTTCGCACCCAGATATCAACAAAATTGCGTTTGTTGATGTACAGAAAATTTATATTACCAAAACGTATTAAAAGTTTAAAATATATTTCGGATTATTTAAAATATTTTTTAAAAGTATTTTAAACTGTAGCCTTTCTTATTAGCATTCCAAAAGCACAAACATAAGACATGATTGTTAAAAACTTAAATCACATTTTTATATATTACAATTTTAATCAAATAACGATAATTTCATAGCATCTCTCCTCCGACCACAAATACTAAATACAAATGCAAAAGTGTATGTGTGTGTACTGAGTGTCTGGAGACCGAAGAAATCAAAAGGATATCTTTTTGTGGAAAATATTCCGAGAAAATTGGGGAAAGGCATGTTATTGTGGTCTAGAAGACCTGTAACACAGCTACTGCAAATCTGGGAAGTTTATTTTCACTAGGTAATTTCGTTGTTATGTTTTTATACCGCAAGAGTTGTAATGTCAGCTAAGTAACACTTTGCTACCTTTAAATGAATGAGTTGCTAACAGTTTATTTAGAAAAGTTAGAAACGACATCTAATACCTTTTGGAATATCGTGTAAATCTTTTCCATTTTCTCTGTCAGAATTGTTTGACAGAGATAGAACAGTAAGATATTTAGAAAAAATGTAATTTTGTTTAGCTGTTCTAAAATAAGAACATGTGAGATGTATGAAAGGTTTCATTTAAAGACTGTTTTATTTTTTTCTTTTATAGTTATCGTCATCTTTCACCTATTCAAACCTGTAAGAGATATAAGCATAATAAAAATATAAAGTTTGTGGTGTGTAAGACGAGTGTATCGAAATGAAAACGTTATTACACTTCCTTAACTTTTGAGGATACAACAAAAACCAAGAAAACCTTTGAAAGCATTTTATTGCAGCTAATTTTGTTAGGTGTAATAAAATAACTTATTACCCGGTCTAGTTTACTTATTTAGTTTTGAAATTTATTACGTTATTATAAACCTACCTATTCTATTAAAAGATGAAAGATTACTAAAAATTTGAAATAGGTGACTTATTACAGAAATGTACTTAAAATGAAAAAGAAAAGTTTCTTGTCTTTTATTTAGACAATTTAAACGTGGAAAGACAATTTTTAAACCATTTCTGTATTGTTTTTATCTCTTACATGAATGCTTTTATGAGATGTGGCGTAATGTGAGCTGAATATTCCTTTACTACCATTAATCGATTAAGTTGCTAAAAACTTATCTGGGTAACTAAGATCCGTTATCTGATAGCTTTTAGACATATTTTCTACTCTTTGCGCTTTTTAATTTTGTCATAATGTTTTGGAAGAGAAAAACTACTTAAACGTTACTGAAAACATAAATTTGTTTATCTGTAATGAAATAAGTACTTCCGAGATACCTTAGAGATTTGTTTCAAAAAACTGTCGAATTGTCTTATACATTACAGGAATGTGATTGCCATAGGTATAATTATTAGAATGGTCCTAAGTGTTAGCACAACCGTATTACGAAATTGTAAAACAATATATATTTTTACTTTAATTTAATACTTTTCAATTTAGATTAAAAAAACACTAAGAGAGTCAGAAATGAGTTATTCACAAATAAAGATTTTTAATATAGGAATTTTGAAGTTAACTGTTCTTCAAAATTAAATTATACTGAGCGTCTTACTGACTCTTGTTTGTTTTTTCATACACAGATACAGAGTGTTTCAAAAATGACCGGTGTATTTGAAAAATCAATAAAAGTAATAGAAATACACAGTTTATTGCAATATGCTTGGGACAATATTAAATTTTAAGAAGACAAACTTTCAAAATTATAGTTACAATGTTCCACAACAGATGACGCTGCAGTCTGGAAAAATCTAAACTACGATATTTTCCAGATATCCCTCATGGAAATAATATGGCATAGTCATTATTATAAACCCGTGTAAACGTCTCAGGTGGGATGTATCGGATGTAGAACAGAAGTACTGTTCCAGTTATTGAATTGTTTCTGGATAGTGGCGGTACACCTAGTCTTTTAAGAGTCCTCACACAAACAAATTGTAGTTTAGATTTTTCCAGACTGCAGTGCCATCTGTTGTGGAATATTGTAACTAATTATAAAGTTTGTCTGCCTGAAAATTTACTGTTTTCCCAAGTATATTGCAATTAACTGTGAATTTCTATCACTGTCCTATTGATTTTTCAAATATACCGGTCATTTCACAAACGCCCTGTATGTCAGTACTAAAATTGTACTTCTCTCAGACCATAGCATACAACTCCTCTATTATGTCCAACGCACAATCACTTGTCTCATTTTTGACGCATAACACACACAGTTACGGTTAGCAATAGGTAGTTCATGAAGAAGATAGAGTGAAGAAAGTTACACGGGAAAATTTTACCATGATTAGCAGTGTTCCGTCCAGCAGCCATGATGCGACAGCAATTTCTTAATAGTTTTGTAAACTGTGTTTATTTTGTAACCGTTGAGCGTAGCGCCATTTTTAAAAATGTAATACAATAGTGTTCGCGCAGAGAGAGGGGATTAAATCGGCTATATATTCTTTTTTTCTTGGTTTCTTTAAAGTGGATATGTTCGGACGACGTTGGGAGTGAGAATATTCAAAGTTATTGTAAGTATATGCTTTATTCCTTTTAATAATAAATCTTATTGGGTTTTCATTTTCTTAACTCTGATCCAATCCTTATTCATTTAATTCTATTTCATTGTGTTTAAGTATCTTTGTATCCACCTCGTTTACATTATTCTTATTTATTATACATTCCACTAATTCTTAAAATCTCACAAGCAACATGAGGTTTAATGGCTACAATGGAAATATGCCATGGGGAATCAATACGTAAATCATAAAGTAACACTCTTTTAATACAGGAAAAACATTAAGTTCAATATAAAATCACTAATAAACAGGTAATATATCTATAGCTAAACCTGACATAAAAAATAGCGGATTACATATACACCCTTGTTAAAATGTTACATACTATATGATGTGACTGACTGTGTGGATTAACAAGGCAACAATTTCTTTAGTTCCTAGTTCTTCCTCAATCATAGATTTATTGTCGACACACCGATCATTGATACAGAGGGTTTATTTATTTATGGAGATGTTCTATGTTTTAGAAGTTGAAATTTACATAGTTCTGAAGTATTTTGTTCAAGAGTTTGCAAATTGGAATTCATATATCGTTAATTATATTTAAGTTATAAGTGTGTAATTTAGTACAGAATTCTTCGATGTATCTTTTTCTAATCCTCTTCGAAATTTTCAGTAACGACAATTTTTTTTTTTAAATTTTTGGTAACAAAAGAGGATATTACGAGATAATAAAGAGGATATTAAAGAAGATGTATTTCCCTGATACAAAAGATGATTCTTAAGCTATTGCTTTCGTAGTTTAATAATTAAAAATTTGTAAGTGGTTTTCATCCTAAGAAAATTGTAAGGTAAACTAATTTAAAATACTTCCTTTAAGGAAAATTAAAAACAAAAATATAGTTTTTAGTTAATAATATGCTAAAATTTTAATTTACTTTTTTTCACTTGTTAATAACAAAATAAAATTTTAGGTTATTTAAAAATTACTGATATACAAAGTGATTTATATATATATACGCGAGGAAGAAAAATATAATGAAAGTGCCTTTCAGATGATCTTCATCTCATGAACACTCTAAAGTATATAATTTTTTACTTCCTTGTACAAAGTAAAGGACATATTATAATCACTCATGAACACGCTTGTATCAGTTTTATTTAGTTTCTGCGTTACTTCTGCATGAACGTAAGAGGTTAGGTGGTATAGAACACTATGGTGTACTGTTTTTCTACAATATGTAGACACCAGGTTCTATTTCACCAGGATCTATTACTTAAAGCCTTTTCCGAACAGCAAGGAACATTTATGTCAGAAGTGGGATTCGAACACATGATCTTTGGTAACAAAACACAGCACCCTACCATTTCAGCCATCGTTTGGTACTTTATATAAATAAAAACCTTAAATATCCATTTTTTGCTGTGTAGGTTTTTATTACTTTACACTTGATGTTTCTATGTATTTCGCATCGATAAAAGCGATAAGAATGTAGAATGCTGAAATTCTATATACAGACTGTTCTAAAATCTAGTTATGCACCTCTCCTTATCTTTGCAATTTGCTCTCTGTATAATTTAAAATTTAAAAATAATGCATGTTATATCTTCCACGCTCTACAAAATTTCTTCGTATTAAATTATAGTTGATAACAATGATTTCAAAGTCCATGTTTTAGATAATAATTATTTGCAGGTTATAATTTTCAGTTTTTTACTGTAGATTACTTTTTAGTAAATTAAAGGAAATATTGCAGTTTCAAAAATAATTGGTTTATAAAGAAATATCCTAACGAAATCTTATTATAGCAGACATTACAGTTTAAAGTCAGCGACAGATGGCCGTACTTCAAATATACAGAACTGTGAGCTCGAGATTCGAAACTAACTTTGAACTTTGAATAAATTATACAAATGAAGATTTCTATTTATGCATTATGTCATCAAAATAAAATCTGCTTTTAATTTTAAAGATTTTTTTTAAATCTATTTTAAATTAGATATATTTTATTCTTTATGGTTAATACACGTTACTTGAACTGTAGTCCCTTTTCTTATAAACTTTTAGATCTTTTTTGGTTTGATGTGATTAATTTAAGTATTTGCCTATCCATTGCAATCTTAATTGTTTTATGCGATCTATCATTCTATTATATGAACAATTGATTTAAGACAAAGTCTATTTAGAGAAGACGGTGTGGCAGAAAATCAATTGCAATTTAATTAACCAGTTAACTAGTTTTAGAATTCGCTAAATAATTGTTAGAAATTTAAAACTGTGTAATTTCAGAACTGAAACCATTTCAAGAAACAGTAAATTTGTTGTATGGAAATAGATTCATTCGATCTTTGGAGAAATCGAAAAGTATTCACTCTGCTTGATGAAGGTACTTTAGTACAAGATTCGGAACCATCATGCAATAAAACAGAGGGATTGTACTTACATCCGTCATTATAAAAAAATAGTTAATTTATTTCACTTTAATTCACAATTTTTAATTTTTTATGTACTGATCATATGTAATCCTTTCAATTGATTTAAATATTGATTTACATATATAGCTCATAATGCACTGAACAGGATATTTTTCAAGACAGAAGTCTTTCTTATATACTTTGTTTTTTATACATAAAGACTAATTCAGATGTTGTCTATTTTCGAATAAATTATAAAATACTACATGATAAATTTCGGGGATTATGTGAGTAACTGTGGCAAAGTATTAATAAAAGAAAGTATCCAAGCTGGTTATGAAAATTTATTTTTATAATTTGGAAGAAAATTGTGGCAGATTAGATTTTATGTTGCTTTTAAACAATATGTAAAATTAAAATAAATCTATACTGTTATGCACATATACAGAACATTACTTCCGTATATATATATATATATATATATATATATATATATATATATATATATATATATATATATATATATATATATATATATATAACACACACACACACATACAGGGTGTCCGAAATGACTGCATAAACTGTGCACAGATAGATTACTCTCGTTCCTGCACGATCCATAGTTTACGAGAAAAATACAAAAAGCAAAGTATGACGTCACTGCCGGTGCAAGGGAAAAAGCACTTTATTGGACATGTCAACAACACTATTTGTATATATTTCCAGACGATAATGTTTAAAACATTCAGCACGCAAATCACGTCATGCATGCACCATGGAATGACTTTAAGCCACCGTTGAACTGGTATTTAGAAGACTGCATCTTGCAGTTACCGGTAGTCTTCGTATGATGTCCATGCATTATGTTCGTGACTATTGCGACATTTACCTGATGTACGGCCGATATAATTTAAATGCCTTACGAACTGTTTGGGAATATGCCCGTGCATATACTGCTGTTGATATGTTGTACCGGAAGTGACGTGATACTTTGCTTTTCGTATTTTTCTAGTAAACTATGGATTGTACAGGAACGCTACTTTAGGCAGATTTTATGTACTCCCAACGATAAATATAGCTGTGCAGACTTTATGCTGTCGTTTTACGACGCACTGTATAATATTCTGAGTTATACATACATAACACAAAATTTAATTCTGTGAAATTCTGCTATACATTTCAAAATACTTTAATTGAATTAGAAAGAGTGAATGTAATTATAAACTTTTATTTTGTAAGATATTGATACGAATTACTGTTAAAAATTTAACAAATTGAGTAAGATTACATTACATATGGAGATGCATGATATTATCAGCACATATCAGTATATTACATACACTAATGAAAAATGCTTTGCTTTGTATGCAATTGTTATTATCCAAAAGTTGGGTAATTTTTATTTTATCTTAATATTACTAACGTATTAAATAGTTTTATAAACTGTTTACGTATGTAATATTAAATATTCGAGTATTCATCCTTTCCTTCACATTTATTGATTAGTTGCATGGCTATGTAATATTAGCTGTGCGACATATATTCCTGATTCTTTAACGCATATGGAAAACAGTACAATGTAATGAGTTGTAATAAATTTTATAAAAGTATGAGGAAAAATTTATAAGAATAGTCAAGGGTATCTAATTTTTTTTATTTGGGAATCCTACAAGTTTTAGAAATTTAAAATATTTATAACTAATGGGTATTCATTATAAAAGCGTATTTTGATTCATTATAAAATAAAAAGTTGTCTATTTAATTAATTTTTTTCCGAAGATAAATAATAGAGGTATAATTTATAAAAATAATTATCTTATAATTTGAAACAAAA
Source organism: Pardosa pseudoannulata (assembly GCA_032207245.1). NCBI lineage: Eukaryota > Metazoa > Arthropoda > Arachnida > Araneae > Lycosidae > Pardosa > Pardosa pseudoannulata. The sequence goes on along the minus strand of CM063498.1, from coordinate 97,229,074 downwards.
TGATTTTAAAAAACATAAAATATATACAACAAATTAAACAAATAGAAATCTACTGACACTTTAAATAACATCTGAACTAAAAACTTATTATTTATATCGAATAGCAGTTTAATGTCATTTTTATTTTGTGAATTAAATATTGCATTAATACGAGAAATAAAATTTTCAATTGATAGCCCAATTAATGCTAATTTTAAAAACTTTAAATTTGTTAACAGTTTTAAAACTTTAACTATTACATACGTTTAAACTTTAGTTTACAGAATAAAATAGATATGCTGTTTAATTAAAAAAAAAATAACTTAAAAAATATAGTATACATTTTTTTATTGTAGGTGAATAAATTTCTTTTTCTTTTGGTGTAGGATTTGTTTTAGTTTAAAATGTATTTTATTAAATTGGCACGCTAAATTAAAAAAATAACTAATTTTTTTTTAATTTAGCGTGTTATTAAAGAACTTCTACAGTTCGATTTTAAAAAGTACATTTCATTCTTCCATGAGATAAATAAAAGCTGTTAATAGGACAATTTTAAGTCATTTTTAAGTGTAAACGCTTTTTATTTATATACCCCCTAAATTAAAATTAAAATTTGACGCATAGTTATTTTGCTTTCGTTTCATTTTCAGTTTTATATTATTTCGTTATAAATTCTAGTAATTAAAAAAATTATATGCAATTTGTTGTTATGTACAGAAGAAATAAAATAAAAAACGTTTTGTGGCCGAGTGGTTAGGGTTCTTTCGGATCCGCAGTTCATGGGTTCGAATCCCACTATGGCATGGATGTTCGTGGCCTTTCGAAAACGGCGTTAAGCAGTAGGTCCCAGTGTCATTAGAACTCGTGATGCAAAAAGTAGACCGTAGCACTCCAACCAAACCAAAAAACGTTGAAACTAATTGACGTAATTAGATTGAGAGAAAACAATTTCTTGAGGAAAAGCTTCTGGATTAGTAAAATATATTGTCATACATATAATTATTTCTTTCTATAACAGTGAAAAAACCTTTTAATTTTTAAAAGATGTTTGTGATATGCAATTTATTGACATTTCTAAATGGTATTGAAGGTCACGTTGTAGATCCTAATAAAGATAATCGATTAAAATGTTTAGTACAGGTGCAAAACACCTCAGAAACTATTCACAATAAGTTCTTTAAAACCAAAAAAATAAAGATTATTCTGTATGTGTATCTTAACATGTTCAAATGATGAAAGGCATGAATAAGTATTAAACTTGAACGAAAATTATTTGTTTTTGTTAAAGGTAACGTCAACTATACTTCACAAAGCAAGGATCATTAGCAATTAAGGGATGTCTGTCTTGGAAGCTTATTTTTATTCAAAAGCAGTGCAACGTTAACTATTCAAAAAAGACTTTTCAAACGGAATTTTTTCTTTGGACATTAAAGACATCTAAGGAGCATTAAAATAGAATAATGAATAGAATTACCGCAACTAGCAAGACATAATTTGAGTTTTAAAAGACATGATTTCCATCCGGTGAATTTCAGGAGGACTTTAAAGAGAATGGCTGAGGTAAAAGAACTTTGGCCTGGAAGATGCAAAGGATTTAAAACAGCTGTTCGAATCTTGAGTCGGAATGAAATATAAATATCATGTGTTGTATTCATTATGCTAATTTTATTTCTCTGGAGTAAGTTATGCGTGTTCCATAACTTTCATCATTTCCAGTAGGGAATCTCATATGGCATTTAAAAGTTATGTCTCTATATTATATGCATGAGAGAGAAAATATTCTTGAATTAATTTTCCTGATGTGTTTGAAGTTTTTCTACTTATATATAAAATTTAAATCTCCTAATAGTCTGTCAACTATACACGGTTAAAAATTTTTACTGTTAGTAGTTTAGATAGCAAAATAGCAAAATGTACTAACATAATTAATTTTGGATAGAATCGCATGTTTTCTTTAACACTCGAACTGGAGCGCTGTTTTGTCAGATACACACAAGTTAATATGCTCTTTTTACACCAGAAAAACTATTTCCTACGACCTTAAACTTATATGTATGTGTTTATATGGTCGCGTAATCCTCAATAATGGAACAAGCTATTAGTGCAGTTTAAGAATATAGTTGTTTTTAGATTATTTAAAATATTGAAGAAGTATCTGTGAAGTAAGCACAAGATAATTGTTATTTGAAGTTTTATTTTGATATTAAGATTTCCTATAAGTTATCATCTTGTATTTTTCTCGATAATTTCCCGATAGTGAATTTTTGATTCAAACAATTAAAAAAACTTTCAGCCAAAATTTTCTATTAAATCCAAAATATTCTATTTCTTGACGATAATTCGAAATTAAAGGATTTGCAAATAGAACAGCAAGTTTACAGACCTGAAGAAAAAAATATGTAAATATTTACAATAGCTCGCTTCGGCTGAAGAAGAAAATATGTAAATATTTACAATAACTTGCATGAATGTAGAATGTATGCCAATTACCAATGAAATAAAAAATGAAGATCTACTTTATAATTCTTCCTAAAATGCAATGAATAGTTTTGAGCGGAACATGCATTATTAATGAACCAAAAATGTATTTTTTTGTAAATTAATTTGAATTAGATTATATTGGATTAACTTGGGTTTAATTTGAATTAGATTATATTGGATTGTCATTTGTAGATTGTGTAATTTTATATTTTGTGCAAAAGTGTGTATATTTTATATTTTCAACTGAGCTACTTGTTAAATTAAAAAATTATATATTTATATAATATGTAGAACCATTGATAAATTATATAAATTTTTAGGTATAATTAGCTTAGATCAAAAAATAAAAAATAGAGCATTTGAAGTAATACAAGTTAACAGAAAATATATAAAACAGAGGTATATGTGTGATATAGACTCCACCCGATGTCTAAAAGATTCGAGGTGCATTTGATAATATGATAGCATTTCTTCTGTTATCTCATTAATAAAACGTACAATGCCCTTCCTTACCATAAAAATATAGGTATACAGAAATAACAAATTTATAAATTCAATTACGATGATTTAAGAAAGCAACACAACAGAGAAATCTTTTGCTAATTCAATCAAGAGCAGATGGCTACAATACTTTTCCCCCTGCCACTTTGTGAACACAGAAAAAAAGGTAGATTCCATGCATTTTGTTAGCCTAAAGCTCTTACAAATATTAAATCCTAACCCAAAACCTGATGTTGATATAATTTACACAGGTTTCTCCTATCCAAAATAAACTTTGGTTACAAAGGGAAAGAAAATGTCGTTTACGACTCAGCTGTTAGATATCTAATCACTAAAGAATTATTGCCGTCCCATAATTATCCACTAATTCGTTTACACTACAGAAACAGGTAGGAAAAAGAAGTATGTAATTATCGAATGGTAATTGCCTATATTTTTTACATTGTTCCAATGTTCACCATTTTTAACACGTCCTTATCCAGGAAAGAAAAAGTGCTTTGAAATTCTTACAGCAATATATATGCTGTTGTGACTTATTCCACTTGATCTAGTCAGAGGCTAGACCAATACCAGAAGACAATATATCTTTAAAAATCAAATACCTAATTTGGTTGACATCTATATATTTTTTTCTTTTCTTCCACAGATTAAAATCCGGGTTATTAGCCTAGGTTTTCATACAGTGTTACTATTACGAAGCCGCTGTTTATTTGCTTCAATAATTCGTAATAGGGCATTAATTTTCACGTTCATCTGAACTTTATATAATCCGCTTAATTGATATAAGTAAACAATTTCTCAGATTAATTTATGTGATGATTTTTGTAAACCTAGGCCTTATATATGCATCAAATTCTATTTAATTATTGATAGCATTTTTTAGCACAATATTGAAAGCTTAATGCATCGTAGTTATTGAACATTTGAGTAAAGAAGCGAAACAATTTGTTAGTTTTAATTTTCTCTTGATTAGCAATTTTCAAAACAAATGATAAGAATATAAAATGTTTACACGATTAAAAATGCAGCATATAAACACATTGCCTATTTTCTATACTTTTTAAAAATACACTTTCATATAATTTTTTAAAAATATCCATACATTTATAGCCATCAAGCCCATAAATATTCTAATTGTAATTTATTAAGTAGAATCAAATATTATCTTTTCTAAATACTATACAATATAATTTTAAATATATCAGTTAAATCCTGTTTTATTCATTTATTTTTATACAATAAGGGATCCAGATATTTAAACTAATTTAACATGTCTGCAATGTGTTATGAAGGTGTGAGTGTTTGGGCGATATCAGTATATAGTTCCATCCCCCTCACTACTATAATAAATAAAATATATTCATAGAACTTATAATAATAAAACTGAATACTTTTTTAAATTTATAATCAGTAAATTATTGAAAAACAAAGACCTAATTTCAGAATTGAGTTTTTCTAACGAAGTACCACAAAGTAAGGATGTAATTATTTTAGAAATATATACAAATGCATAACAATTCTCCTAGATGTATTTAATTTTAAAATATCAATTTCTTCTTCATGAAACATGAACTGAAAATTGTGAAAAAAAAATGCGTAACACTGAAGAATTTTTGTTGGTTCTGGGTTTATTTGAAAACCGTTTTCTGATATTTACGGTTTGTTGATTTTGGTCAGTTTCATAACAAGCGTATTGCATAGCATGGAAATGGAATAAGTTATATAATGACTAATATTTTCACAGAATTTTCAATATAATCATGACCGCAAGGTATATTCGTTTACGCTTGCGGAAATTTAGTGCGAATTCTAATATTTTCCGATGCAATTAATTGGGGAATGAATTAATTCAAGTGACATGGCCATTCTATCATAATATTAACTTGTTATCATATAAATTAATAGAAAATACCAGAGTACCTTCAACATTATAACTCAGTATTTCAATTAAAATTGTTAAAATGATTTTCTCATCTTAGAAAACAATATTATAATTAATGGGATGGAATAAGTTACTTATTAAAAACCAAACAGCAGAAACCACTTAATATATTGTACTGATAATAAAGTTATAAATACGCTGATTATTGAGATGATTGTCATTTTGAAATGGCTGATACCATATGTTGGTCGAGATACGTCACAAGTGACTTCCGTGACAAAATGACGTCAGAAGACGAGAGCGATGGAAATTTGGTATAATAAATTTCCCTCTTTGAACTTAGGACTCATATCTCGACCACAATATTGAATCAGCCATTAGCACACACTATTTATTTTATATCAGTCTGTGGCATCTGTAACATTTCAAACAATCGAGGGTTGGAACTTTAATAGTGGCAACAATGCTGTAAAAACGCTACGCAACAAAACCAAAGAATATCGCTTATACCATATGTTAGCCACATACCTATTTTACCTCTCAGCAGAAAGAATCGTCCTTTCTACGTCATGCGCATGCGGGGTGACTCGAAGAAGTGATCCTTGTATTAGTTTGCGGTCTAAAGTGTTGTCAGGTTATTTCCAAAACAAGAACAAGGAAGTTGAATAAAATTTCGATGTGCTAGAGGTCGTAGAACAGGACAATGTAATCTAGGGCTTTACCATTTCTCCAGGTCTAAGCTCTTGTGACTTTGTCTTAATTCCTTAGATGAAGGAACCCATTCCTGGGTTTCTCTTCAGAAGTGTTCCAGAGATTCTTGTGTCAATAGGCCGGTGCATTCCAACTATCAACAGAACAGGAGCTGCTACAGGTAATCTGCGAATTTCACAGCGTTGGAAACGGGTTATACACAATGCTGGCGACTATATTGAAGGACTGTAAAACATGGTGACATGAATAACTTTTATATTCCATGTAAAGAAATAGATGCCTCTAAGATACAACCCTCGCTTATTCCTCCTTTATTATTAGCTTAAGTACCAGTAATCGGCCGGTAAAGATGGAGTTTATTTCATTAAGATTACCGTTAATTATTGGGTATGTAGATAAATGTTGCAAAATTTTACGAAGGTGCAATACAACTTTAATTTTATTACGTAGAAAAGAAAAATTTTAACGAAAATCTTTAATGTATACAAGACTGTCCAGAGAGTACACAATGAAGCTGCTTTGGGGAAAAAAACCCTGCTCTCCCTTGGAAATGTTCTCAGATATTTTTCTCCCTCGAAATTACAGTCAAATGCAAATTTGTGGTGACATTGAACATCTAACTGAAAATTTATAAAAAAAATCTACGACATCCATACTCTTTGGGAGAGTTTTTTTTAGACTTAAAGTAAAACCACTTATTAAACCTAAGCGTTCTGATTTAAAATATCGTGTAGTTCGGATAGTATTTCACGAAGTTTTAAAATATTTAATAAGAATTGTGTGTCTTTTTAAAACTTATTACAAGAAATATTTTAATTATACAGACAAAAGAAATTCTGGACCTTTTAATGATGTAGAAACGTATCCAATTAAAGAATTGCTAAGTGATATTTTCAAGATAATTTGAAAAATTCTAATTTCCAAAAATGATTTAAAAATATCTCTTCAGAAATAAACTGTTTGAAGATAAACTGTTAATTCCGTTTTTGTTTAAATTATATTGCATGATGGAGAGGTATTGAACTCATGCGATTCAGTCTGTATATTTAGTCTGTTTTTCTAGAACGAACAAATGAGAATTTTAAAGTAACGGAAACTTTCGGCAAACGTCTTCTCCTATACCATTCTAGCTAGCATAGCTAAAAATTATATTTTAAATGATATAGAAATTAGCACTTTGAAAGATTTAAGTAATATATACCTTAATTAATGTCTTAGAGAAACTTGAAGTAGACAGTTACTTTCCCCTTGTCAAGAATGTGTAGTTTCCAAACTTTTGTTCCAAGTATTGAGAACATTTGTAGACGAAGTTGCGAGACATAAAGACACTCTTCTATAGAAAATAGATAGATTACTTTATATAGCTGCCAGACTTTTTATTAATGTAAAAACTAAGTTTAAGTAAATTAATTTTGTTAAATCGTTTGTTTCTGAATTTTGAAAAGCAAATCATCCTTTGAAGAGGAAGCTATAAAAAGATAGCTATTTACGACTTCAAATTTTTTTATTGTACAGAATGCTTACACAGCAAACATTTGAAAACAATTTGAAATACGTCAAATTTAGATTTTTCAAAAAGAAACAAAGTAATGTATTCTTATTGATGTTTTTAAGAGAGGAAATTGTGGTTAACTAAAAAACAGAAAAGTTAAAAACAGTTCCATACAAGAAACAGATAATATAATGAGAATGTTTAAATGAATGTATTAATGAATGAATCAGTGAATAAGATGAGTGGAATAAACGGGTAACTTTTTTTAGGCAAAATGGTAGATAGTTATCTAGTTTGTACTAGACATTATGAAGAACCACTTTAAAATATTTTGTTTTCTAAAGAATAGACGTTAGTGGTAATTTTGGGTGTTATTTTGCAAAGGAACTAAAAATTTATACCAAGAATGAGTCAATTTGATAATTGGGATAGTCTTTAACGAATTTTATAGCTATGATTGATTTAACGAGATTTAAAAATATAGCAGTAAATGATAGAGGTAAAAAGCTCACGTTAAAATGAATTCTCAATATGTGGTAAAGAAATATTTTAGGGAACATATCCAAACTTTTATCTCAAATGATCTTGCCTTCTTTGCAATTTCAAAATTGCTTAACATTATATTCTTTTTTCTTAATAAGATGTTAACACAGTGTGAAATTGCTACGACAACAATGACATTTCTTACACATGAGTAACTTTTCTAAACTAAGGTGGAAAATTAAATAAAATTATTGGTAGTAATTTGTGCAGAACTGTAGGGTATATATTTCTGGATTAGAATCAATTTTATTAGATACTAAAAATTTATTTTATTTTTGTCTTTTCTTAGACAACATACTTTATTCAAATTAGAATGTTATCACAAGACTCCACCTTTTAATTATCACAAGCAAAAAAATCATTTGAAGCTTACAAGCTATGAAATTATTGAGTGAAGTGGTAAAGGTACCTGTACAATTGCAAAGTCACGTTTCTTTGACCCGTACAAGTTCGAGAATAAATTATAGCAATTCTGTAGTCTAAAATTAACTTAATGATATGCACTTAATAGAAAGAGTTCTTTCGAAAGTGTGTAATGTAATAAAAGGCATGCTGGTTTCGCCCATGTTAAGAAAATTATATTAATGAAGCTATAAAGAAGAAATATTAAGATGTAAAATTGAGGAATCAAATATTTTAGATTCATTCTCTAGGATAATACGGGAAATATTATGGTTTTAAAGTATAAACAAAATACAAAAGATGGGCTGTTTATTGTACATTAATATGCATTCAAAAATATCACGTTCCGTCTTAATTTAAATATTTTATTTCTATAAATTTGTTTCTATATGTACACACCCAAGCACTTGTATTCTTGAGTGTGAGTGTGAGTGTGCGTGTGAGTGAGAAGGAGAGAGAGATTAATAGGTGTTTTTTCACACAACAAATTTAGAGTGGTATCCATTTTGGGTAAAAAACCGCAGTTGATTTAAGACTTCGTTTTTGGAGCTGTGCCGCTATAACTTGGTAATTTCAATAATATAGTGCCATGAAGTCACACGAAAGCCAGTCAAATGGAGGTGTTAGGAGTGTACCACTTGTGGTCGCTAACAAACGAAACTAAGTTACCTAAATTAGTTACATAAGACAAATTAAGCAGAAATTAACTTACTGTTCTCGTGGTATCCAATGGCTACCAGAAATATAAGAGAAACAAAGATTTTAGCTCAAAGTTGTCATTTAATGTATAGAATCGATAGAAATTTATTCTGGAATAAAATCATAATTAAGTTAGATACAACAGAATAATATCTTCACTTATAAATAATATATGCTTGTATATGTATGTATGTAGTTATATGCATGTATATATACATACACAATTGTGTGTATGTATGTGTTTGACACGAAAATATGCCCACCAGCTTGAGAGATTGGTTTTGAGATTGCATGCCACCTTTATGAAATTAACAATCTTGATGGATTTGTTTCTACTAAGACTAGTTTAGTCGTGCTTTAAATATCCTTGAACATGAATCATACTAAGATGGCAGCAGAGTCATTATGTTTGTGAAAAATATAGAAACCTGAATTAGTTTGAAAATAAGAGGTAGCCACTTGAAAAGTCTGATATTTTGGTTGTTTCTACCTGTATATATCATGAAAGCATCAGATAGTATACTAAACTTAGCTAAACTAAGATTCACAGGTTTAGTGTCAAATGGTCCAACCTCGACGATACTTAAGGTAATTTTGTACGGGCGTCAATATTAATTGCTTTCCTTTATTAAAACTTGCTCCATGTTTCTCTCAAAGATTGATTATTTGGCAGTAAATTATATGCTTCACTCTAACTGTGAAATGTCATATATACGAGTATATGAATATGACTTTATTAAAACATGCAATAGGGATTTATGTCAAATATTGTAACAAATGCGTTAAATTACATTGTGGAACAGACTTACACTCTTTTTTTTTTTTTTTGAAAATTCGGACAGCTTCAACCATACGTGTTTTCAACACCAGGTCTGTCAACATCTTTGTATGGATTGCTATAGTCTATTTTTTTTACATGAGAGTAAATGAGACTGAGATCTACTTCTTAAAGCTGAAATCAGTCGGCTTCCAAATTACCTGTCAGCTATGGAATTGAAACCTACTGCCTTTGGTCTCGAAAAACAGCTTCCTACTTCTTACCAAGCATCGCTATATAATTGCAGTACTCAGTAAATGTTTTTTTCATTCTTCTTATTTCGACTGTTAATAGTAAAAAAATTAATATTTTTTACTAATTTAATAAGTAATAATTTATACTGGACAATATAAATGTCGTGTGTGATTAAACGTTTTTGGGGTGATACTCTACATTACTTTAAAAGTGTAGTCAGAGTTAGGCTAAATTTGGGTTTGAAACTTTATGATATACTTTTAGGTTGGATTATGGAGCAGAAGACTGAGATTAAATGACAAGTGGAAAATTTTGTTTGTAATGTTCTTGATACACACACACACACACACACACACACACACATATATATATATATATATATATATATATATATATTATATATATATATATATATATATATATATATATGTAAGGAAAATTCTCAGGGGTTTTCAAAACTTAAATCAAGGGTAAAAATTCCCGTGTCATTTTCCATTCCCCTTTTTAACCCCTAACCTAAATTGACCACTGGGGCTACAGGTTACGCCCTCAGAGTAGGGGCCTGGCCAATTATAAACCTACATGGCCCTAGCGGACAATTTAGGAAATTTCCAAATAAAAAGGAGATACACGCTAACGGAGACAGATTTTTTTAGAGATATTATCCCACAGATGTTGACCCAGGTGTTAATGGGCTTGTAAATAGAACTTCATGCTAGCTGACCCTTCAGTTTGTCCCTATGATGAAGTGGGAACCAGTCCTTCAAAGTTATCTTAATAAAGGTCTATAGCTGAAACGGTATCATTTTTATGGCCATGACTGCAACCCCCCATCGAGAAGTCAGTCTCATTACATATATGTAAGGAAAATTCTCAGGGGTTTTCAAAACTTAAATCAAGGGTAAAAATTCCCGTGTCATTTTCCATTCCCCTTTTTAACCCCTAACCTAAATTGGCCACTGGTGCTACAGGTTACGCCCTCAGAGAAGGGGTCTGGCCAATTATAAACCTACATGGCCCTAGCGGACAATTTAGGAAATTTCCAAATAAAAAGAAGATACACGCTAGCAGAGACAGATTTTTCTAGAGATATTTTCACACAGATGTTGACCCAGGTGTAACGTGTCTTGTACATAGAACTGCATGCTAGTTCACCCTTCAGTTTGTCCCTATGATGAAGTGGGAACCCGTCCTTCAAAGTTATTTAATAAAGGTCTATAGCTGAAACGGTATCATTTTTATGGCCATGACTGCAACCCCCCATCGAGAAGTCAGTCTCATTACACACACACACACACACACACACACACACACACACATATATATATATATATATATATATATATATATATATATATATATATATATATATATATATATATATATATATATATGGCAATTACTCTAAAGATTTAGTGGTATAAATATTGTGGTAAAATTTAATTTTATTAAAAGACCATGTTTAGTTCAGCCTTATTGGTGTGACATAAAATAGTATAATAGTAAAGAATATAAAAATTAAAATAGGTTTTAAAATAAATATATTATTAATATTGTAATGTTTAACAAAAGTTATTTACAAAACTCATATTCGTGACATTTTGGTTTGGAGCACTACAGTCTACTTTTTGCAACACGAGAGCTAACGGTAATACCGTGGAATATGGTTTTACTATTAAAGAAGGAATAAAAATGTGATAAAGACAAAATAAAGAAAAATACTGCATGTTTTTGACCTTTTCAGGGAAAGTAAAGCTAAACATTAAAAAGCAATATATTAAAACTTAAAAATAGTTAAAATATTGTGTCTAAAATTACTATAGTTTTAAAAACAATTACTCTTAATATTTTTAAATGATTTTTTTTTCATTTGAAAAAACTTCCACTCTTAAACTAGTCAATACAATTCATAATCGAGTTCTTTCAATATCATTTTTGCCGATAATGCCAATACCCGTTAAAATTTTTCTTCCTTTCTTATTACTTAACCTATCTTTGGAATATAATTAATTTTTTTGCTAATAATATATAGATTTTGATAAGAATTATTTACTTTTGTCTGCTTCAGTTATTGCAGGATAAAAAAAAACATACATTACGCAAAGGGAGTTAATTCGGGATAAGTCGTTAAGTGGGAAAAATAAATGAGGAGTAAACAATGGGACAAAATCTAGATAATACTTACATAGCACGTTTTAAGCTTTGCAAATCCATTGAAATACCCTAAGTAGAAGATAGTGTTCAGATCAACCAATAAATTTATAAATTTAGTAGATGTCAGAATAATGAAGAGTCTAGAAGAGTAATAGATATTTTTGAAGTTTACGTGAATAAAATCCTCCTTTTTTAAATGTACATTCAAATATTTCTCAGACTTGAATAATGGCATTTATTTAACATTCTGATGGTCTTTAAAAGCAGATAGTTTAAATAAAGGGGAGTTTTGTTGGGAGTATAATGTCAATACTATCGGTCGTATATTTGAGAAAAGTATATGCTTCTTTTATATTTACCATAAAATACACGAATGGGGATGCCTTTGGAAATCATTTACTTCGAATTTCGCTATCATTTATTACAAGTAAAGATGATATGAAATTCATGAAGGGTATTTCCGTATTCTCCTTGACGCGAGAAATTTTCTTGAGTAAAATTTATATGTTTGGTTCCGTCGTGCGGTTTGGTTCTATGACAAATGAATATTAAATATTTTGAAGTGACATGCATATAAATTTCTTTGTTAGTTCAAAGTGAAATTCTTAGATTTATCGTACGGGAAGCATATTTTAGACTACAAGTGCTTAAAATATTTTCATTTCCGATTTTCACTTCTCTCCATATCGTCTATTGCATAAAGTTTTGACAGCAGACATTTCTGGTAATGTGTATGTATTACGATATAGTTGTTTTTTAAAAATCAAAATTTATTTTAGTATAGTAATTTTTTACTAGTACCTGATAATTGTTAAAACATATATTTTTTTTCACTGTTAAATTAATATTTTTCGGGGGGAAGGGAATTTGGCTAACTACTATCTTTGACTGTTAAATTACCTGTTGGATTTATAAAGTCGTTTAACAGTTAACCTCGATTAATCTCTGTTTAAACGGAGAAGTGCATCCCACCATTGGTTAGCGCCATGGGTTAATCGCAGTTAGCCATTAAACGACTATGGTGAAACCGGCCCCGAGTAACTTTTAAAGAAATATTTGCATAGTTAGAAATATTACTGTAAAACTGCACTCTAACCTCAAACATATTCAATTTTAGATCCTGTAGATATAGAGATTTTCGGTCAAATGTTGGTTAGACAGTGTGGACGTCGAATGGATGTCCAGTGGAACTTGAGTGCTTTTAGAAAAGTAGCCATGATTGGAAACGTCTATTCTCCAACAAAAAATCCTAAATGTAAAAGTTATTTTATTTATGCAAATATTCATATGGATTAAATGAATTTTAAATATATTTTCTTTTACCGTTAGCAATTATATATAAATATTTTCCTTTGATTTTAGTTTCACTTTTTTGCAAGCTATAACGCATAATGCTTCGAAAAATCTTTTAAAGTCACATGATAAACTAGAGAGAAAGCGAAATAAAATCTGGAGCTTTGCTAACTAGTAAAAACAAAATACTGACTTAAAAAGGATATTTAACGTAATCGCTTTTTTCGACTATTACTATTTTTTGGATACATAATTTATGTATAAGCACTAGCTTAATTTAATTTTTAAATATCTCTTTTTGAAAAGTTATATTGCTATAAAAGACTAATTTATTATTTTCCAAGCATGAACAATCAACCTATATAAGCAAGCTATGAAATAAGGTTTAAAAGTTTTTGCTTTAAAATAGTTTATCCTTGTATTATTCATTATTCCTTAGAATATTTTACCATATTTTTTACACTACAATAATTGAAGAAACATTAATTTTTATTGTAAATATTAATGATTCATCCACTGACTACTATTTATACTTAAAGAATGTAGTATTTTTACTTGTTGTAAAAGTTGACAAAATCAATCTTATTTGCAAACTTATATAACTTAATATTTTCTTCAAAATAATTCTTCTTCTTTATTATAAATATAAAAGTTTTACTGTTTATTTCTTTTATAGTGGTTTAAGATACAAATCGTTAGATACAGGTTTTTTTAGTCGTTTATAAAATACGAAGAAATAAAAAGTTATGAAAGTAAAAAAAAACACTTTTACGAGTTATATATTTTTGTAGAAGACGGACACGTTAAAAAAATCTTTGTTTTTGTAATTAACTTTTTTGAGTACATACATTTTTTAATTCGTTTCAATTTGAGATACATTAACTTTGTGGTTGATAATTATTAAAAAAAGTGTTATTAGATAAACCAACGTGGTATAGAGTTTAACATGCAAGTCTAGTGTAACCTAAAAAATAACTATTGTAGTAAAGTAGCTCACATAACTATTGTAGATATATGAATTAACTTCATTTTTGTTAAAGGGAAATGCTTTTTAAATGTTTACTTTTAATGATTAATCCCGAAAACAATTCGAAGATAAAAAACTAAGATACCGTATTGTGCCCAACATTACAAACGTTTGCTTATAAACACATTGAATATATTGGTATAAATTAAATAATATAATTTTTCTTAAATATTTTGACAATTTACTGATAATTTAGTTGTAAAACTTTAAGACCAAAATTACTTTAAATATTTTATTACCTAAAAAGATATTTTTTTAGAAATAAATATTACTCTACAATATTATTCTGTACAACGTATGTATTGAAAACTACAATAAATATTTCAATATCCCATATTTTAATGTGAAAGGGTTATTTAAAATTACAGAATTCAGCACCACGTGAGAAATCAATTTTACCTTCAAACTTCCAAACGAATCATGCGTTTTTAATGATATAACGTCTTGCTAATTAGTGACAAATTACTTTCTTATTAGCAAATCGTTATTCTGAAATCTAAAAATCACATTTTCAAGCTAAATATTTTTCATCGTATTAGGGATTTCGTGCATTAAATGACTATTTAAAATCTGTGATTATACTAATAACAATTAAATGTTGAGTATTTTAAAAACTTAGATTTAAGATTGTTTGTTTCTTAAAAGAAACGTATGCTACTATCATTTCAAATAAAATCATAGTGTATATTCCTATGAATATATGTGCAAGATCATACGGAATCACTTATTAAAAAACAACTGAAATTTATAAAGTTTTAACAAATTTTGTTGAAACAATTTTGTTGTTTTGTATGCCACATATTTAAAAGCAGGCAGCTTGTCACTGGAGACCAATTTTTTTTTCTAAATAAAAATTTTTAAGTTATAAAAAGTTTACCATAAAGTAATTCAAGTCATATTTTGTTTCACCAGCTATCAATAAGAGAGTATAATAAAATACATTTTGTTGTTTCATTTAACAAACACTTTGTAGTACGCTTTATTTTTTCCTTCTCTTTAGCCCCTCCGACTGGGTATTATATATGTTGATGAAACCTTCATTTTTCACTGAAATATCTTAGGCTCGTTGTTGATATTTGAATAATAAATGCTATTTAAAAATACCAGAGAAATCTCAAATTGTTTTTTGTGATTTTTAAAAACTAATTTCAAACTTTTAAACCCCTAAAAGTGTCAAAGGCTCTTGAATCAAATTTTTAACGCATTCTTTTATATCTATTCATCTGATTAAGATTGAATCATGCTATTACATTAAGTATAGAAGACACTGAAATTGTTAAAACGAATATTTATTAAAATAGAAAAAATACATTTTATAAAAAATTCTTTAATTTTACTTCTTGCGCAAAATACATTAGCAAATTACATAAACAATGAGAGTAATTGTATTTTTATTAAATACATATTACAGTAAAAGAATTTCTTGTCGTTTCATACATTGCAATATTATTTTTGTAGACAAACTAAAGAACCATACAAATATATTTTTTTTAATTTATCTTATTGTTCGTAATTATTGTACATATTCCAGAAATAATTTCATTATAAAATAGAAAAAACGACAGGAAGTCAGTAGTTTCAAGTGGTTTAATATACAAGTCGTTTGATAAAGGTTTTTTTAAATTGTTTATAAAGTACAAACAAATAAAAAAGTTATTAAAGTTAAAAAAACTTTTTTACGAGTTATATTTCGTTGTAGGAGGAGGAAAAACCGTTAAAAATCTTTTTTTTCGTAATTAACTTTTTTGAGCACATACATTTTTTAATTAGTTACAATTTGTGATACATTATTTTTGTTGCTGATAATTATTAAAAAAAAGGTGTTATTAGATAAATCAACGTGAGCATAGAGTTTAAAATGCATATAGAGTATAACCTAAAAATAACATGTCTACATAACTATTGTAGATATATGAATTAACTGCAGTCATTTTTATTGAAGGGAAATATTTTTTAAATGTTTACCTCTAATGATAAATCCCAAAAGCAATTCGAAGATAAAAAAAACTAAGATATCTGTATAAGTACTTTCTGTTATATAACCTGAAAATAATTTGTTACAAATCGAATAAGAATTTTTAATTCTTGATAAAAATGATTCGGAGTTAAACTAACTCTAACGCTTGGAAAGGCATACATTTTTATTATAATTTGCTTAAGAGTAATATCCCTCATGAGACTACTATAGCAGCAACACACTTTTAACTTTAATTGATTTTTGAAACACTTTTAGAAATATATTTAAATTAAAATAATTAAATATCCACTGCTTTTGAATCCTTGGAAATAGAGGGACATTCCTTAATTCCCTGAGAATTTTCTGAAAATATATTTCGTAACTAGGGTGTTACAATGCTGAATTATGCGAGTATGCAAGAGTTTACTAGAATCCTAGTTATGAAAACTATTAACTAGTTTAAAATTACTCATAGAATTTATTTAATTGATTTGATAAACACTATTTCGAGATTAAACATAAAAAAAAATTAAATTCCTAAAATACTATACATATGATAAGCTGTGAATTTGATGAAAGAGTACTGCGTAATTCAAATTTTAAACTTAAAGTATGATTCAGTACCTTTTGCTAATATTTTTCAGAATATAAAGCGTTTCCTTCTAATGTCTTGCATACATATATCTTCTAGTTTAAAAAATAATAAACCTATTTATCGTACAATATTCAACTACAATAAAGTGTTAAAAAAATCTAGGTAATTATAATGAGTATACTTGTAATTCTAATATAACTTCTGAACATTATAACTCGCTTCATCAATATATTAATACTGGTTATTTAAATGCAGTTGATAATGCACATATGCGTGAATTCATGTCATTGAGAACTGGTTTGAGATACAATCGTTACAATAATATCGTTAATGCAATGATTTTAGATATTGAATATTTCATGTATAAAATCGCAATTAAATATAGCTTACCTACTAATACTTTCAATGAATGAAACAATGAATGAAGCCATGAAATAAACTTAAAATTTCTTGTTTTCAAGAATTTTTAATAAATAATATAAATTCAGTTTGTCCGGAAGAGAAATATTTTATCACAAAATATCTTAAAGCTAAAGAACATAATTACGAACTGTAAGAAAATTGTATTTTTAAAATATATTTTTTTAAGTCTATTTCATGGCTATTTCAATAATAAGAACAATCTTCATTCCAATGTTTTTATATATAAGTTAAAACAACATGTAGAAGAGCTACACTATAATTTCACAATAACTTACTATGGTAAAGTAGTTACTCATTATGCTCTAATATGTAAACAATATTATTGTGAATATTTACTAAAATCTTTTAACGATAATAGTATCTATATAATAGTTAATTATTCAATAAATATTTCAAAACTATATTAAAGCACTTTATAAAAGTATCAGCCTCTCAATACGTAATTTTAATTTTCTTATCTGGTTTTAGTACCCAAATTTCATAAACAACCAATTAAGTTTCTTTCAGTAATCATTGGTTACAACACTAGAGCACTTTGTTACATTACTAGAGCTAATAAAGAAAACTTTTAGAAATTTTCGAACATGTTATTAAACAAATTAAATGGGTATTTTATTTAATGGGTGTTATTTTGTTAAAAACTGTTTTGAGGTAGTAAATAATTTTAAATATTAAAAATATAGTAAATTATGATTTCACTGATCTATTCAATACTAATATAATTTAAGAGAGATAATGTAGTTATATTCCTGTAAATGGTTTTATGTATACATGCCATTCCTTAATTTTAAATATTAAAAATATTGTAAATTATGATTTCCCTGATCTTATCAATACCAATATAATTTAAGAGAGATAATGCAGTTATATCCCTGTAAATGGTTTTATGTATACATGACATTCCTTAATTGAATCCACAATGAACAAGTACAACCGTACAATAGCATATAAAAATATAATTCTAATAATATATTTTGCGAAATTAAGACTCACCCAAGCAGCATGTGTCGACAATTGACAGCTGTCGTAAGTGATCAAGGAATGGACCGGGAGTCAGAACAGTTTTCTTTCGTGAGAGGACATTCCACATTTGTCTCATGTTCTCACTCATGTTTCACTCTTATGTGCCGTACATATCTCACAAAAATGAACGATCTTATTGTTTACGAGAAAATTCAAAGTCTCGATTCTTGAGAAAAGTTGCACTTTGTAATCTCTTTTGATGTGCTGAAACTAGAACTTTTATGATCTTTATACCTAGTTTTTTTAAATTGTGTTAATTTTGGGTTATAGTTTTCTTTAGTTAGATGAACTGTACTAATATAAAGACAAATTAAAAAAGTTAGTCTTTATATTTTTATTTGTTTAAATATTTTTTAATTATTAGCGTTGACAATTAAAAGAAATCTTAACATATTTTTCTTTTAAATTTAATAGGTTTAAAAATTCAAATATTTAAAATACGAATAAAAAGGCTTATTAAAAAATACTTTTAATTAGAACAATAAGAAAATAAAAGCAAGTACTTGTTAAAAACACCTTCAATGTTTAAACAGAATTAAACAAGTTAAAATTAGAAGTTTTAACTCCTGTTGATTCTCCAATCCGACGAGAAAACGATTTACAACTAAACACATTACCCTCGAATCGCTTTTAAATTTATCAATAAACTATTTATTTACGAACGAATTCAAAATAGAAATCACTTTAAATCGACTCCACTTTCATCGGAGATACTTTCATCGAATTCTATTCACAGCAAAAAATTATCAGGTGGAAGATGCAGAAGCTCGAACAGTTGACGTCTGCTAGGAACAGCGGAATGACGAACATAGTGGCGAGGTAACGAAATAAAAGCATCGGAATTCCGCTGGCAGCGCCACCAAGAGAACCGAAACTGAAAATACTTTTATCGCTGAGAGTTTTCACTTCGTTCAAAGAAGGTATTTCTATCTATATTGTGAGCGTGGAAAAATTATGGAACATTTCGAAAGGCTTTCATAGGAATGACTCGGGGAAAAATCTTTTCTGAAACGCGATGAAAGTAAATTTAAGACTTCTGTGTGCGGAATAAATATAAAATATTTAAGTACAAATAGCTACAAGCTGCCTACATTGTAGCAGAAAGTCTGTGTTTTATTAGCATTTATTATAAACGGTGAGCATACAGCTTTTTATATAAAATATTTTCTATGCTTCATAAAAATAAAAGAAAATTTAAACTTGGTGAAAGTAAACTTAACCATTTTAGCTTTGTAATTTTTTAACACAGATGAGTTACTCAATAATATATTAATTCTGGACATTATAAAAGATTTTCTCCATTTTAAGTAGGTTGTTATACCCTCATCATTTTTCTAATGCATTATATATGACTTTAATAAGACAATCTGCATAAGAAAATAATAAACGCTACCCTTAAAACTATAAAGGTTAAGACTTCTATGTATAGAATAAGTACTGAATATTTACCTACAATATATAGTTTTATAATAGCTATCTAAACTGTAGTACATCTATTTAAATAAGATAGTAGCTATAATTCAAAAGCATATATTCAACACTTTTAGTCGAATATACTCATATATTTCTCTCGGATATATTTAAGTACTATTTGTACTTAAATATATGACTTTAATAAGACAATCAGCATATAAAAATGGTAAACGCTACCATGAAAACTATAAAGGTTAAGACATTTATGTATATAATAAGCAATGAATATTTACCTACAATATATAGTTTTATAATAGCTATCTAAACTGTAATACATCTATTTAATTAAGATAGTAGCTATAATTCAAAAGCATATATTGAACACTTTTAGTCCAATACACTCATATATTTCTCTCTGATATATTTAAGTATTATTTGTACTTAAATATATGACTATAATAAGACAATCTGCATATAAAAATAATAAACGCTGCCATTAAAACTATAAAGGTTAAGACTATGTATAGAATAAGTACTGAATATTTACTTACAATATATAGTTTTATAATAGCTATCGAAACTGTAGTACATCTATTTAAATAAGATAATATCTATAATTCAAAAGCATATATTGAAC
>CM063498.1:97193850-97201350 GCA_032207245.1 Pardosa pseudoannulata | reverse complement strand
ACAATCTAAAGCCTAAGGTATATAATTACGAATTGTAAAAAAATAGTATTTTTAAAATATATTTTTGTTATTAAAGAAGTTAAATTAGTATTTCCTCCCATATTGGACCTCTGTCCTATAAACAGGACAGTAAATAACATTCCATTTAATAATAAATTTATAAATATTTTCTGAGGGGATTTTTTTAACACCTTTAATGTAGACACACTTTAGCATAGTAAAAAAAACTGAAAAATCAAAGTATATTGTATCGTAAAATGTATTTTGAACAACCCCTTAAAAATTGTCATTTTTTAATCTTTAATTTTATATTTATTATTATTATTAATTTCAAACATTGTACAGGTTACTGGTAGTTTAAAAACAGAGGTAATAATGTAGCTGAAAGTTTTTGTTCAAAAATATAGTATACACGTGTATTCCGTAAGTATTAGATGTCCAAATTATAGGATTGTTAATTACTAAAATTATTAAAAATATTTTTTGAAAGTTTTGATTTCATATGCTTAGTTACACCATATTCATGATATGGATAAAGTTTTAATAACTTACAGAACTATTTAGTTGGTGTGGTACAATATGGGTTAATCATTACTTGCTTTGGGCTTACACTTTCCTCTAGAAGTAGATAATCAGTAATGCCATATGGCCTTTATAAAAATCTCCGACATGGGGTATTTTTTCAAACGAAATGTAATGCATATGCTAAATATCGTAGTATATGAAGGAATATCCTTGTTTTGGGTAAACGAAAAAGTACCCAGATTTTGCATATTACACTTGCATTGAATTCCAATGATACTTTTTGTTACCTTCTTACCAGTTACGCAGAGTGCATTTATATAAATGATATCAATGGAATTGGTGCATGTGACTAGGTGCAGTATAAAAGCATGATAAGTCTAAAAGGCTTTGTTAAAAACATATATTTATTGTTTAAAGAAGCCATAACTATGTTACTTACAAATTAAAATAATTCACTGCTGTAAGACACACTTGCTACAGCTAACCAAAACAAACCATCCCCATTACATTTGATCAGCTCCGCTTCAACACACTACACGGGCCTTTTATAGGGCAGTGAAATTCCACAGCGAACTAAAAATTTGAATTGAAGTAAATTTGCATGAACAGTATTTCATTTTGCTGAGTTTCAAATAAAATAAAGCTGAATGTACATTTGGATGGAAAGAATAAAAAATAAAAATAGAGCCAGGCACTTCATATTGCTAACATCTGCCCTATTTCTTTTTATCCTTAAAGCAAAACTAAAAAACAATCTAGACCAGTTAAGCTGCAAAAACATGTGAAAGTTTAAGAGACTAAAAGTACAAAATATGGGAATAATTGCAAAATAAATCCAGTTAGATGGTTTGGCACAATGTTTAATATAGTATGCTTTTTACTAAGATATTCTAAAATATTTTGTATCTTCATTCTAAATACGTTGAAGATAACTCTATCTTTAACACTAAACATACCAACACTTAATACATACCTATTTCTACCATAGCCGGTCAAATGACAGGATTTTATTTTTTCTGATTATAAATTTATGAAATAGGAAGGAAATAGACAAATAAACTTTATTATAATTAAACAAAATTATATATTGTCAATTTTTATGTAATGCAAACACAAAGAATAAGAATTTTTAATTCATTTCCCATTGCATTTTTTACAATAACCTTAGGTCATTTGACCCGTTATATGGTATGTTTAGTGTTAAATAAATTTGTAGTTGCTATAAATATGAATTAGCTAATTTTTTTTCTCTAAGCAAAAAGCTATTGCAACATTTCATGCACTACCATCTGCCATCAATGATATTCGTTAGAACTCCATATCACATGACAGAATGTTCAGAAGAAATTTTGATATTGACAGAGAACGTCTGGAGATATCAAAGAATGTCTTGTTGACTTTACAACAATTAATTTTCATTTCAACAAAATACACACAAACGTGTTCTATTTTTTACGTATAACTTTTTTATTTTGGAGAAATTAGTTTTTATATTTCAACTTACTCGCAATCGATATCGCGTAAACTCTGGTGATTACTAATTAATAAATATTCAGTGGATGAATTTATTTTCATTACAAACTGAAGCTGACAGCTCAATAGAGGGCTTCTGCGTTCATTATGCATTTTAGAAAATTTGAGGAGTAATTTAATCAGCGACACTAAACTTACCATGTAGTTGAAAACTACCAAATTAGCTTTATATAAAACCGCTTTTGTTTGTTTTGTCAACACAATTAGCAGTGCACAATGAGGTAAAAGATGATGTATGCGAAACACAATTAAGTGACTTTAACAGTTTCATGAAATTAACGAAAAGAAATAAGTAAAATAGCAGATATAATATTAAGTGGATTAAAAGTAAAAGGTTGTTTTTGACAAAAAAGAAGAAAAACTTTGTCTTTTATGTGTCAATACTAATTTTAAGTACTTGTATATCAACATATTTTTAATTGTAGTGTAACGCTGCATTAGCGCGAAATTGTTACAAATATTATAGTCATTTTAAGTGGATTTTGCATATCATAAAACAACATGTATTTTTTACGATGCATTTTAGTGCATTTTTAGATATTTATCTAAAATACTTCAAAAGAACTACATTCAAACTGTGCACAGGATTTATGTATAACGTGAATAGAATATAGTTATTCAAGTTTCATAATAATTGTTTTTTAAACTTAAGAAATTCAAATAGTAGGAAGTTTACTTTGTCCAATATTAGTTCCTATTTAAATATTTCTTGGCATATGTCTACACACAAATATAATTTTTCAATGCAGTAGATATACAGTCCTAAATTAACTAACATTTTTAGGAAATTAATGAAAACAAAAAGTAAGCTAAATAAAAATTTTCAGTGGTTTAAGAACTTGGAAAAATGATACAATTAATATTTACATACATGATTGCACTAATATAAGAATTTTAGAAGTATCTCTTTGCCTTATTTTTTCCAGCACGTTTAAGTGTTTTTTGGCTTTGACAAGATTTCAGTTTCACAATTGTTTGGTCGATTTTGCAAAGTTATTTTAATCCGGAATAACATTCAAAACATTTCTAACTTTTTTTGTCTCTAAATGTCATAACTTAAACAGATTGCATCATTCATATCACATATTTTAAGTGTAATACTACTCCAAATTTCTATTGCGTGATTGCAAAAAATAGGCGTTTTATATTTATATATAAAATTTATGTAATGTTAAATTTAATTTCCAGTATTTGAAATCAACATTGCATATGTTTTATATACAGTTCATAGTATCATTTCAAGAGTACAGTTCTAAAACCTCTCATTTCATGCATAGTCATGTATAGTTTTATGTATATTCATCTGCAAAAAAAAAAACACATATTGTTAATATTCACTGAGTCGATACTTAAAAAATATGAAAATATTTTAAAGGTCAAGCAATCCAAAGAAATATATTTTTTCTTTAAAATAACCATAGCAATCACTGTTTATTATTTAATATTAGACCTTTTAATCAAATGGAAAAAACATTTTATCAATTGTATAATGTGTTGGAGTCCTAAATATGTCCTAATTTGCGTATTCCCTCTGTTGAACTCTACATTTGTTGGAATTTACTTGTGCCATTTTAGAAACGAGGGACCTTAGAAATTATTTAACTTAGTTTTGAAATTTATTTCAGAAATTTCAAATCTTTTCAGTAAATCCAATAGGAAATATTTTAGAAATTAGATTGTTTTCATAATTTTTACTTTTATAAAATCAATTTTTTGGTTTTTAAAATGTTCCATGTGCATTTATTTTCAAAATTGTTTTTTTTTATTTTGACTTATTATTGTTTTACAGTATCATTTGGATATATTTGGTTATTATATTGGTGATATATTGAGTAATAATAATTAAGAATTGTTCCATGTATGTTAAAATTTTCAGTCAATACTGGGATTCTTCTAAATTTAAATTGCGTTTCTAAATTTTAATCACATCGAAATATTAAACGAATATCCGGATTTATTGCATTGTATAATAGGAGTGATTTGTAATAAGCTATAAAAGGTAAGTAAGTATTGTGAAATTTATCAATATCTTTCATAAAAAATGCATTTTTCAAAAATTGTATTTAGTTTTAAGAAAACTTTTAATGAGATCTACTACTTATTATGTGTTGGATGTTTTGTAACTGGTATAGTCAATGTAAGTAAGTTTCAAATAGAGTCACCGAATTCTAAAGCAGAGAATATTGTTAACTCGAAGCAACAAAACAGCTGTCTGCATACTTTGTTTCTCTATTTTTACCTTAATTACGCTGGTTTTGCATTTAGTGCAATATTGTGGCTCAAATATTTACCAACTTTAAAAGTGAGTAATTTATATAAAAGATTTGTAACGTTTACCATCCATCTTAAAAGTAAAATGGTCATTTTACTGATACGTGATATATATAACACACGAAAAAATACATATACTATTCATATTAATTTAATACAATACTTATAAATGCAATATATAAAATTATTACACTTAAAATACCTGTTTAAAATTCTCCTCGTCCTCTTCCCATTCTCATTCTTTAATACCAATCAACCCAGCTTCAAAATTTCAGAACTAAAGTGTTCGCTGTTTAACCCATATTGTACCACACCAACTAAATATTTCTGTAAGTTATTAAAACTTAATCCATACCATTAATATGGTGTAACTAAGTATATAAAGCGAAAATTTTGAAAAAATATTTTTAATTTTTTATGTAATTGGCTGTCCTATAAATAGGACAATGGTCCATTACACAACTAAAACTTAACAAATATCACTTACATTGCATTAAGCTGATTCATAGATGAAATTTGTGGAAGCAGTCAAAACAAATTCCAACATTACATTTTAAGCATACTCTTGCAGTTACTGAACTGGCAGTAAGAGGGTAAGTTTATCTTGCCATAAATCTCCAGTTTTCTGAATAGAACAGACATCTATTTACCCCTTGTTGTGTCCAGGTGTGCGAACAAGTGTTTGAACTGGTTTTCATTGAAAGATAAGAAAAGAATATGGGCTAACAATGCAATATCGGATTCATAGAAAAATAATAAGGATTGGACCGTCGTCTTAATTTTAGGGCCCCTTATTTATACTTACAAAATGCACGTGTAAAATATATTTTTCAGCAAAAACATTCAGCTACATTATTAACTCTGTTTTTAAACTAAAAGTAACCTCCACAGTGTTTAAAAAATAATAATATAAAATTAAAGATTAAAAAATGACAATTTTTAAGAGGTTGCTGAAAATAAATTTTACAATACAATATGATTTGATTTCTCAGTTTTTTTGTTACTATGCTAAAGTGTGCCTATTTTAAAGGTGTTAAAATCATTACACGCTCTGCTCTTGACAGAGAAATATGTTATTCGTCGAACTTAAATAAGAGGTTCCACCGCTGACTTCTCTCCTTCCTTGTATGCAATTTCTTGTCCTTCTTGTTTTTTTCATTGTCCAGAAAGCACGAGAAAGTAAAAATAATAATGGAAAAATGAAATTGTAACCGGTGGATTAATTTGACACACACACACACACACACACATATATATATATATATATATATATATATATATATATATATATAAAATCAAATATGAATATGGATAGAAAGTATTCCTATTAAAATCCAATTTAATGACAAGTGTAGTCGAATGTAAAATCAAATCTTGAGTAATTAGTTTCGGAACTAATTATCTGCTGTAGATATTCAACCTACAAGGAGATGCTAATTAGGGATGTTAATCGATATTCTTGTGAACATTTGAACTGCACTATTATAAATTCATTTATGTAAGCAATTGTTCCATCGGATGTCCTACGCGTTTACATTGCACGGACTCCACAAAACACAGCAAGGAAGAGTATGCGCAAAATTGGATATTCTACAGATTAAGGGAAATTAACTCGTTTTGAAATTTGAGTGAAGGTATAATATGAATCATTTCTTCTTAGTAATAAAAATATTTTACTTAATATTTCCTTTTCACTTTGGTTTTGAGAATAACTTTTGAGATATTTTCACTCCAGCTAAACTATTTAATGACGATAGACGTATCTAAAGTTACTAGATGTCAAAATGATGTTTTTTTTTATCCCGGAACTTATAGTGACAAATATTTAGTAATGTTTTCAGTTCTTAGTAAAATTCAGTGACATCCCTTTGAAATGAGAAAAAAATTCAGTGAAGAATATTTTTCTAGAAATATATGAAGAATGTTTTTTAATAATGGACAACAATAAGTTGGAAAATGGTGATATATCAGGTAAAATATCCCCTATTTACAAAGAGCTGTGCCAAAATCTCCAATTATTTGGAATAGGGAGGAGAAATTAAGTATCAATGAATCAATGTTTACTTACTCCAAAGAAACACTACAAAGAAATGTTTTCAATGTGAAAATGACTGCATGAAAAATGTTTTCTGTCGTATCCCAGTCGTTAAAATTTAATTAAATACCATTTGTAATTATCTTTTAATGTATCTATAGTGCCATAATATTTATCAATTGTACATAATTTAAATATAAACCAACAAAATGTTTAATATTAAGAAGATGTTATAATTTACAAATACGGAAAAAATAATTATGTAGCACTCCAATTTTCCAATAATAAAACATTTCTAAGAAAGACCTCAAGCTTTTTTTCACCTAATTTTAAAACTATATTGTGTTTACATACTCTTAATTAACACATTGTATGCGGGACACTTACTAGTACGTTTTCTGACGATTGATACTTGAGAGCGGGTCACGTACTAGTACGGGTTAGTGTAACAACATGGTTTGTTTGTGGGTACAAAAATAACGGTGTATACAGGAAAACGAAGCCGAATATTCTTGTCTACTACATAGATTCTGGAAAAATTGAGACAAATAAAAACTAGTTTTTACATCAGTCGATGCGGAACCACAGAACGGGAAGGTTGATTAAAAAAATCAATTTAGATTTAAAATTAACTTTTTATTTATATTTGCGAAAATGATATTATATATATGTGTATATATATATATATATATATATATATATATATATATATATATATATATATATATATATACGTACGTACGTACGTACGTACATGCGCGCACGCACGCACGCACGCACACACACACACACACACACACACACACACACATCCCAAAACACAGTACTGCGAACAATTTTACTTATTTTAAGTAAAAATGTGACATTTTTTAAGCGAATTATGGACAAAAATAATGTATATTATCTTATTTTTTTAGATAACTGACCGACAACTATGTGAATGACACTCATTTATGTCATCGGTGTTATGCCAACCTGAAAAACAACATAAACAGTAATTATAACAAATCTAACTCAAATTTTGATAAAATGAATATCCTAAGTTTATCCCAAAATAATTTGGAATTTAACAGAACCTGTATATCCATCCATTTAGTACTTAATATATGATGGGAATACAGACGTAAATATATTTA
>CM063498.1:97153850-97188850 GCA_032207245.1 Pardosa pseudoannulata | reverse complement strand
AAAATCAAATTACTAACTTTCCAGATACAGCAAGTATAAATACATATATTTCAAAAGAAAAAACTAAGCAAATGTAGTACTATCATTTATTGTAAGTTTCAAATATCAAAAACACAATAAAACATTCATATTTCTCAAAAAATAGAGAAAAAAAATGTTTAACAGGAAGTTTCTCTGCGAAACCACTGTCCGCTAAAAGGGTTAAACCCCAAATAATGCTGGTACACCATTAGTTGCTAATTTCCATTTAAAATAAAAATAAAAATTAGGTATTTAACATTATGAAACGTATACTAAAGTCGTTTTTATTTAGAGTTAAATATTCTAAAACAAAAGGAAGAAACTTTTGCTCCCTAAAATAATTTGACGTGTAGGACATAATATACACAATACTCGAAATTGAAATGGATTCTAAAATAATTAAACACAGTTGTACCAGATCAAAGATTACATATCAACCAATTACTATCAATAATTATAGTTTCTCACGGTATATTAACTAAAGTGTTATAGAAATGAAAATTCACGCTAGTGTTAAATTCACAAAAGAAGTGGAATATTCTCTAGGAGAGAAAACTGAAGTTTGACGATTACCAACAAGCATTTGGCATTGCAAAGAAGCTGAAATTTTGAGGACTTCATTAATTTGAAAAAGTGGCTATCAAAATTAATTTACTTTATAATCCACCAATCTTCTTTAAAATATGTTATTAATAAAATATTCATGTAAAAGGTATTAAATTTCAAAGTTAATATATTAATTTGTTAAAGTTAAAATCCTCAATAGCTCGAAAATTACCTTTAAAAATGCACCCTGCGCAGTCCTTTTATAAATAATGATATTTTAAAAACACGGGATATAATCTCATTTCAGTCTTACTCCTTAATGGAAAATAATAAGAGGAAAAAAAGAAAAATAATAAATATAACCATATTTCCGTACACAATGGTCTTTATATACGTTTCTATTAGACATTATACAACGTATGTACTACATTAAAAAATTATACTTATATCTAACTAAACTATACAAATCCTATAATAGCAATTACTCCCTTACCAAGAGTGAAAATCCTTAACACTCATTTCATTGCCTATTACCCATGGAAATATCTTGAGAAACGCACATCTCACCTGGAGTTTAGATACGTTTACGAAGACAGTTTTACTCCATCCTCTGTAACGATAAATTACTGCTCTAAGACAATTTTTTGTAGAAATCGTCACACGAAACTCTAAGGTTGTGATAATTTTTCTAAATTTTAGAGGAGGCTTTGATGCTGTAAAGGCGTACTGTGAATACTTTCGGGATTTCTCAAAGTCGCCATAATTAAATGGAACTTAAACAGGAAATTTGCCGGCAAATGACGTATTCAGTCATGTTCGGTTTAGTTTGAGGCACTGCAGTCTACTTTTTACTGCCTACTGCATAAAGGTGATTGCAAATGGGTATGACCATCCATGCCACAGTGGTATTCAGACCCATGAACTTCGGTACCACAGATCAGTGCCCTAATCATACAGCTTTTCATTCGGTTCTTCAATTAAGAGTTTTAATTATAAAGGGGTTTAAACTTCGTCAAGAATCAGCTCACACATTTTGGAAGTGGCATAATTATTTTAGTCTGTTTTGCCAGAGTAACATTTACGAAATCAATCAATCTTTGTTTGTGTACAGAAATAGTGTGTCATTGGTAATGACAGTATATCTCAAAAATGAGAAACAGATCCTCGCTAAATGTAAAAGTGGCAATTGTCGAAACTGACCTTTAGAGATAGAAGAGTTTTGAAGCAGATTATGGACAGAAATCTCAATACATCATCATCCTAGATAATATTTGAGATGAACAAATCTACAATAAGGTATACTGACTAAAATAATCCGCTGTGAATTGCCTGCATGAAACATACACGATAGAGAGCTATTCCAAAACCAATGGCAACTCCATGCAATGCGTTGAAACGAAAGACATTATGATTGTACTAATTAGTCACAAGAATTATGGAAGAATGTAATTGGTCAAGTGAATCGTCGTTCAGATTCTTCCAGACTAAATGGTGTGTTCTAGTTTCGAGAAAGAAAGCAGCTGCCTATAATGTAGACTGTGTATTTTCTACTGCTATGTATGGTGGCGGTTCAGTAATACTGTAGGACACAATGTATCAAAATTTTCTCAGCCCAGTTGTTATGTATAATTAATTTAAAGGGAGGGTTTATTTAAGTATTTCGACTGACCGTATTCATTGAATAGGTCAAAATGTGTTCCTTGATTCTTGACCCATGTTTCAGATGATAAAGCGCACACGCAGAAGTTGTCACAGACTGGATTATTCAACACGATTATGATTTGCAACTAACCGGGGTAACCCCCTTATTCCTCTGATATTAATATAATTTAATATTTATGGGATATTTGGGAAGTCTAACTACGTCATTGGTGTTTACCTCCAACTGTTGGTATGGCTTGTACCCAACTATCCAAGGACAGATAAAAGCTGCCACTGATGCAAAATGGGCCAACAGTTTTTTTTTAAAAAGATTTCGTTTCATTTTATGAGTGTCCATAATACTGTATCCAACAGCTGTACATATATTAATATATATATATATATATATATATATATATATATATATATATATATATATATATATATATATATATATGATACTTTTATCACTTTCGGTTCTGATTCTTTCTTTGTAGCAACCCTTGCAAATGTCCTTGTTTTCGAATACTCCCTTGTGAATGCATAAGTAGCTAAAATAGACTATGACATTTAAACTACTTTAACGACTTAACCCACTTGACGTTTTAGTAAATTCTGATTGCCTGGTACAAACAACTTTTTAAACCAAATGTTTGCGAACAGTTTATCCGTAAGCATCAAAATGAATAAACTACGATAGTTTGATATAAAAATTTCATTGTCTTTATTTCTTTGTCCTTTTCGTCTAATGAGCAAGTTGCCCGACTGCAGGACTAAAATATGAGCTCGGAACTCCTTTAGAGGCAAAACGCTTCATCTCATATATAAAAATATGTCAGGTTTATAAAAGTACAATTAATAAATTAGAGTTTAAAAGAAAAAACCCGGCGCACTAATTTAAAAGGAGTAGTACATAAAAGCACTTGAAACGTCAGATTTGGGGACAATTTTGTGAGAGCGAGCAGGCAGATGAATCCAGGCTGACTTAGGATTCTTTGTTAGCAGATGTCCGTGAATATGTGAATAAAGCATATTTTAAAAATAATTGCTCTCTGACTCCTTATGCCTCAGGCCTCAGACTGACATTTATATATATATATGTGTGTGTGTGTGTGTGTGTGTGTGTGTGTGTGTGTGTGTGTGTGTGTGTGTGTGTGTGTGTGTGTGTGTGTGTGTGTGTGTGTGTGTGTGTGTGTGTGTGTGTGTGTGTGTGTGTGTGTGTGTGTGTGTGTGTGTGTGTGTGTGTGTGTGTGTGTGTGTGTGTGTGTGTGTGTGTGTGTGTGTGTGTGTGTGTGTGTGTGTGTGTGTGTGTGTGTGTGTGTGTGTGTGTGTGTGTGTGTGTGTGTGTGTGTGTGTGTGTGTGTGTGTGTGTGTGTGTGTGTGTGTGTGTGTGTGTGTGTGTGTGTGTGTGTGTGTGTGTGTGTGTGTGTGTGTGTGTGTGTGTTTGTGTGTGTGTGTGTGTGTGTGTGTGTGTGTGTGTGTGTGTGTGTGTGAGTGTGTGTGTGTGTGTGTGTGTGTGTGTGTGTGTGTGTGTGTGTGTGTGTGTGTGTGTGTGTGTGTGTGTGTGTGTGTGTGTGTGTGTGTGTGTGCGCGCGCGTGCGTGCGTGCGTGCATATATATATATATATATATATATATATATATATATATATATATATATATATATATATATATATATATAAGGGATTCTCAGGGGTTTTCAAAACTTAAATCAAGGACTAAAAATTCCCGCGTCATTTACATTCCCCTTTTTAACCCTAACCTAAATTGACTACTGGGGCTACAGTTTACACCCTCTGAGAAGGGGCGTGTCCAATTATAGCAGACAATTTAAGAAATTTCCAAATAAAAAGGAGATACACGCTGTCGCAGACATTCTAGAGATATTTTCCCACAAATGTTGGCCCAGGTGTTACGGGTCTTGTACATAGAACTTCATGCTAGTTGACCATTCAGTTTGTCCTGCTCCTATGATAAAGTGGGAACCCGTCCTCAAACGTTATCTTAATAAAGGTCTTTAGCTAAAACAGTATCATTTTTATGGCCATGACTGCAACCACCCCTCGAGAAGCCCGTCTCATTACAGCTATATGTGTGCATGAGGGGGTGCGCGTACGTGCGTGTGTGAATACTCCTGAAACTGCACAGAAGATATATGATAAAATTTACTATTGGTTTTGTTTATATTAATAGAGTTTAAAAATATTTCAATAAAAAATCTTTTCCGGTCATGGAGACACACTTGAGTCTGAAAGGAAACAGAGGGAAGCAGTGAAATTATATATTATTTTCTAAATATTATTAAGTAATATCAAAACTGTTCATTAAAATAATTGTCTCATTTGTATTCGAAGTATTTATTGAAATTGAAAATAATCACTTTCGACAGTGTTATGCTTTATCCTGTTACTTCTCTCTAACACTTTCTTTGAAAAAAAATGTATTTCCATGGAGTATCTTTAGGCACATTCCTCTTTTATTACACGAATTCCTTTCCAGTGAGTACATAGCTGTTGACACTGTTGTCCGAAAAAATATTCTATATTTATTCTTCCCCGCATGAGCTACATTTTATTGCTTGGAATTCCACTCTTTGGTCTCTTTCGATGTAAAGCTTGATCTAGCTGTCATATTAGTCTTGCAAAACATACATTTTTTTTCCTTCTTCACAGATAAGAGGGGAAAATTTTATAGAGATGTTACAATGAATAGCTTTTATAATACCGCTGCTATGGGATATTTTTCTTTCTTGACCTGTTTTAATAATTTTTAGACTTAAATTCAAGATTGTGTAAAGAATTTAATAAATCACGAGGCTGCATAAGAAATTTTGACTTTTTTTGTGTCATTCTTTACAACTTCAGGATCTCTAGAAGATCAAA
The DNA here is from genome assembly GCA_032207245.1 of Pardosa pseudoannulata. Classification (NCBI taxonomy): domain Eukaryota; kingdom Metazoa; phylum Arthropoda; class Arachnida; order Araneae; family Lycosidae; genus Pardosa; species Pardosa pseudoannulata. The sequence goes on along the minus strand of CM063498.1, from coordinate 97,183,760 downwards.
GAATATAATTTTCATTCCGTTTTATAGCACTGTGTGAATGAAGTGTCCAGAAAAAAGTTAAAATTATATGATCTTATACAGCCTCAAAATTAAACTACATTTTGCACATTCTCTTTTTAAAGATACATAAATATTAAAGCAGTTCGCGGAGTAAAAATAATCTCAAACATTTGAATGGTAAAGAGGGTAGTTTATTGAAAACTTCTAGTTAAATTACTTCACACTATTTTCTAATCTGAATTATATGATCTTAGATTTTTATTCATTAAATACCTCAGTTCATAAAACACTATTCCCCAAAAGTTGCATTTTTCTCACCTTCAGCATTGCTGGAAGTTTTCGTTAATTTTTAAACAGCTCTTAAGAGAAATGTCAAAGAAAAGTAGAAATTTTCTTACAAATCTTCTGAAAGTATTAAATTTTTGACAACAGTTTTAGTTTAAGGGTAAAAAAATAACACGATATGCGACAAAAAAATGCAGTGTAAACTATTAAAGTATATGAAATAAAAGATTTCCACATTCTTTCCGGTTATCAGAATAGAATTTCCATCTTAAAACTTACAAAGGTACTTGAATCCCAGTAAGACACGTTAAAAATGCCGTCATTTTTAAAAGTATTTTTAGGTACATTGAGACTGCGATATTATGAAAAGTGTCTCAATTGTATTTGGAATCAAACATACTTTTGAAGTTGAAATTAATCTCCTTAAATCGTGTTGTGTGTTTTCCTGTCACTTCTTTCTCTTTCCACGGATGAGTTTCCTTCTTCGTGCAACATTTTTAGTACATTCCTCTCTTATTACTCGATCTTGTGTTGTCCTGTCACTTCTTTCTAACTTTATACCAGGGAAAAGTTTTTTACTCTATGCAACCTCTTTTAGTGCATTCCTCTCTTATTACTCGATCGTGTTGTGTGTTTTCCTGTCGCTTCTTTCTAACTCTTTCCATGGATGAGTTTCCTTCTTCGTGCAACATTTTTAGTACATTCCTCTCTTATTACTCAATCGTGTTGTGTAGTTCTGTCACTTCCTTCTAACTTTATACCAGGGAAGAGTTTTTTACTCCGTACAACCTCTTTTAGTGCATTCCTCTCTTATTACTCGATCGTGTTGTGTGTTTTCTGTCACTTCTTTCTTACTCTATCGTGGAAGAGTTTCTTACACTGCATCTTTTTAGGAGCATTCCTCTTTAATTTACTCGAATTCCTTTCCTATGAGTACTCGGATGCTTACATCCCAGCTTTCTTCTTTACGGCCTGTGGTTGTGTAAAGGTCAACTATCCTTCACATAAGTCTATTGCAAAATATCCTTTCTTTTATTCAAGAGATAGAATGAATATATGCTATTAAGAAGTCGTAATAAATTATGTTACCTTTTTATACCGTTGTCGAGGATTTTTATCTCTCTTGAGCCATTTTAGTTATTTTTAGCCAAGAATGTCTTTTTGGTCAAGAATGTGGAAAGGTTATAATTAATTCTAAATTTGCGTAAGAGAATATTGTTTTACTTTACGTAAAAAATGCAGTTGGAATGCGTTATGAAACTGCCTTTTTGTGAATGCGACATATTTGAAGTGTGTTGTGTTTCTAGTACTTATTGAATAAAAATTAAAGTATTTTTAAATTTTGTAACATTACGGCAAATAATGTAGACAAGTTTATTATATCAGCGTTGCAATAAATTTTTCTGCTTTACCGTAGTGTTGTTGTGGAATGTATTTCTTTTGTGATCTTTTTTTATTCCATGTATTTTTATTAGTCTACAATGTGTAAAGATTGCCATCGATTCTAATGTCATGTAACAAAATATCATTTCAGTTTATGAGTTTACTGCAAATGAAAAATTTTATAGATGAATACGAAATAATTTAACCATATTATGTTCCGAGTTCTTATTTAATAAAAAATAAATAAATAAAAATATTTTGTGATATAGGAATAAAAAGCATAGAAATGTTTTATAGGATAGTTGCAATAAATTATTCTGCTTTATCATACCGTTGCTGTGGGATATTTATTTTTCGTGAGCCTTGTTAATTTATTTTATCTTCGTCGTTAATAATGTGTAACGGTTTTAATATATTTTGAGGGTGCGAAATAAAATTTTACTTAAATTTTATGGAGAGACTTCAGAAGGAAAGCTATATAAAATGAATGAATACACTATACTGTTATATTCAAACAATACTAATCTTCTAATTACTTAGTGAATCACAAGAAAAAAATCTTATGAAGGTCCAATAAGGCATTATCATACCCTTATTCCCTATATAATAATAGCCTAAGTTATCTGCCCGTATGTCCTCGAATTTATGAAGCGGTTGGAACTGGAATGGATAACGGCATCCATATTAGATTCTTGATGAGTTAGGGTTAGGAAAATTCTAAACAAGTCCTTAAAACGTTCGAAATCCACCCTTTCCCTCTCTTCGAACGTTTAATGCCATTATATCAAGCCCCATTTTCCTCAGTTAAGAAAAGACGATTAAGTTTGTCACATAATAAAGAGGTAAAAATAACATTTTATTCCTACCATTGTGACGTCATTCCTTTAACTACCTCATTTAATCAATTCTTATTTTAAATTATTTAAACATCGTCTGCATTATTTTCATACGTTTTATCACTGATAGAGGCATTCACATTTGATTCTTGATGAGTTAGGGTTAGCAAAATTCGAAGAGTTAAAGTTTATCCTATCTTAAAATATCGATCTGATTCTAAAATAAGTTGGTATAAATATGATTCATATCGCAGTGAAAATTACTCTCGTCTTTAAAATGTTCGGAGTTCGGGTTAAGAGCAGACGATTAAATTTATCACATCATAAAGAGGTAAAAATAACATTTTTTCTAGCATTATGACCTTATTCTTTTAACCATTTCTTATTTTAAATTATTTAAATATATTCTGCATAATTTTCTTACGTTTTTACACTGAACTGAGATATTACGTAGATAATTTTTTTATATATCGCTTAAATAACAGATTACGTACATGTGTGATAATTTTAAATTTAATCATAGATTATTTTTTGTTGGAATGAAAATGTTATCACCGGTATTAACAACAAATTATTTTCATAAAAGTATATGGGTCTATTTCGCGGATTAATAAATATCTAGCTTTTAAGTTATATATCTTAGGAAATTAAGAAATTTATTCGTTTAAGTGTTTATTTTTTATACATAACCACCCAGTTTGACTATATGGATTCAATTTGATTCTAAACTGCATTCACAGTATCGGGAGACTTTAGAGGAGTATGAAGATAAACAAATTATTGAGCGTGTACTAGATAATTCTCAGCCAAAAAACTTATTTTTACCTGCCTTATAGGGTACTTTACAATTCTGGAAAATTTAATTTTTAATAATCCCGTCATATGACGGGCTATATGCTAGTTAAATTATATATTTTGATAGCATGATGCGTTATTAGAATTTTCGCTTGAACATCCCTTTAATGATCTAAATTTATTTACGTTTCTCAAGGTCACAGATGTTGAATGAGCAGAAATCAACCGGTAGCGTTATGACGATCTGTAGTGAGGTTCTTTTGTTCCAATGTAAAAAATAAAAACATAAGTATTTTGTAACATAACAAAGAGAGTGTAAAATTATGTACGAAACATGGTTCAACTGGATTCTATATGCCCAGCCCTCTAATCCAGAGATTTCTAACAGTAAGCATAAAATTAACAAAGAGCAAAAAATAAAATTGCTAAAAGAGGAAATAGATAGATATTAGGGAAAAATATGTTAGAAGATTGAAATAAAATAACTTACTTAATCATAACATTCTAGTTTGTTATTTACTCCTTGAAACAGAGGAAGGCAGTAAAAAAAAAGTCTAAATAAATATACTCTAAAAAAATTATAATATTAAGAGAAACTTGTTTTATTTGTTCCTGGAATTTAAAATATTTTTATCTCGTAAATAACATTTTTAGACCGAGTGTGTGTTATCCTGTCACTTCTTAGTAACTTTTCTTGTGGAAAAGTCTTCTACTTAGTACACTCTTTGTGGGCGCATTCTTCTTTTATTACTGGAATTCTTTTCTACTGAGTACACAGCTGTTGACACTGTTGTCGAAATAAATACTCGACATTTATTCTTCTACCCACGAGGCATATTTTTATTGCCCGACATTCTTCTCTCTGGTCTGTGGCGGTGTTCAGTTCAGCTAGCCTTCAGATTAGTCTGTCGCAAAACATAGTTTATTATTTTTTTAAAATATAGTATAGAAATATTTTATTCTAAGTTTGCAATAAACTACACTGTTATCACAAACCCTGCTGTGATATATTTTTTTTAAATAAACAGAGTTCATATTTTTAAAGTTGAACGGAAGAATGTGTAAAGATTTTAATAAATTTTTGGACGGCGTAAGATAATATTATTTTTTCTTTCCTTAAACAGTTATATGAAAAGATGTTATAGGTGGACACTATTAAAAAAAAATTTTGATAAATGATATTTTGATATTTTTTATAAATGGAACAATGAAGTCAGTAGTCAAGAGAGGATGCTGATAAAGACTTACATGATAATGGTCTTTGTTTTGGTTTTGGAGTGCTACGATCTACTTTTTGCAACACGAGGGCTAATGAGACCGGGACCTACAACTTAAAGCCGATTCCGAACGGCTACGAACATTCATGTCATAGTGGGATTCGAACCCAAGAACTCTTGAACGGAAGAATGTGTAAAGACTTTAATAAATTTTTGGGCTGCGTAAGATATTTTTTTTATTTTTATCAAAAAATGTTATAGTAGAGGCTATATATCTTCTTAAGCCTGTGATCTTCTGATTACTTTAGGAATCAAAAAACAAAATGATGTGGACACCATTTGTTTCTTTAACACCTATTAAATTTTATACTGTTTTATATCAATTGCATGATACGTCATCAGAAGAATATTTGTGTATTTTTCTCAAAGGTCTTGAGCTATTTTCGTTTTTCAAAGTTGCAGATTTGAATAAGCAGAAATAAACACAGTAATCTGGCCGATGTAATGAGATTTTTTTCTCAACATAAACGTTAATAAACATGTCTGTTTTGGGATATAACAGAAAGATTGTGATTAGACGTACTGGGGGAATAACAAAAAACCCATCTTTATGATAAATCTTACGGATAGATATTTACTTCAAGACAGAGAGTATGACAGTTAAAAACAATTTCAATAAATAAATATACTCTAATTTACATTTTAACACATGAAGAGAGACTTGTTACACTTTTACTTGGAATATAAATTAATTTTAATCTTATAAGTAACATCTTTTTATAATTATTATTAAAATGTTTTTATCTCGTAGATAGCATTTTCAGACCGAGTGTTCGTTATCCTGTCATTCCTTTATAACTTTTCTTGTGGAAAAGTCTTCTACTTAGTACACTCTCTGTGGGCGCATTCTTCTTTTATTACTGGAATTCTTTTCTAGTGAGTACACAGCTGTTGACACTGTTGTCGAAATAAATACTCGACATTTATTCTTCTACCCACGAGGCACATTTTTATTGCCCGACATTCTTCTCTCTGGTTTGTGGCGGTGTTAAGTTCAGCTAGCCTTCAGATTAGTCTGTCGCAAAACATAGTTTATTTTTTAAAAAGATATAGTGTAGAAACATTTTATTCTAGGGTTGAAATAAATTACACTTTTATCACAAATTCCGCTGTGATATATATTTTCTTAAATAAACAGAGTTCATATTTTTAAAGTTGAACGCAAGAATGTGTACATAATTTAATAAATTTTTAGGCAGCGTAAGATATTATTTTTTCTTTCTTTAATATAAAAAAATAGGTAGACACTATATATCTTAAGCCTGTGATCTTCTGATTACTTAGGGAATCAAAAACTATATGATGTCGACACCACATTACTTTCTTTTAGACCTATGAAATTGTATACTGTTTTATATCAATTGCCTGATGCGTCATGAGATTTATATTTGTGTATTTCTTGAAAGGTTTGGAGCTATTTTCGTTTATCAAAGTTATAAATTTGAATGAACAAAAATAAACAGTGCAATCTAGTAGCGACCGATTGTAATACGATATAGTATTTTCTCAATATAAAGATTAAAATAAATGTCTAATTTGTAATATAACAGAAAGATTGTGATTAGACTGGAAGATTATATAGAACTCTACTTTATCATAAATTCTACTGTTGGTTATTTACTTCGTGAATGAGAGGATAACATTTGAAAGAAATCTTGATAAAAATACTGTAATAGATATTTTAATGTATGAAGATAAAATTGTTATATTTTTTCTTGTAGATTGATTTATTTTTTATCTTGTAAATAATATCTTTATATCTGGCATGCATTTTTCTGTCACTTCTTTCTAACTTTTCTAGTGGAATAGTCTTTTACTTAGCGCATTTTCTTTTGGTGCATATCTCTTTTATTACTGGAACTCATTTTTAAAGAGAACACAGCTATTGACAATGTTGTCGAAATAAATACTCGACATTCATTCTTCTACACTCGAGGCACATTTTATTACCCGGCATTTTTCTCTCTGGTCTGTGGCGGTGTAGTTAGCTAGCTAGCTGTTCAGCTATTAAGTTGTTAAGTTCATCTAGCTGTCATATTAGTCTGTCCCAAAACAAAGTTTTGTTTTTTTGAAAAGTTATAGTGTAGAAACATTTTATTCCTGGGTTGCAGTAGATTACACTCTAATCACAAATTTTGCTGTAGTATATTTTTCTTCACTTCATAAATTTCATATTTTTAAAGTTGAACTCAAGAATGTGTACATATTTTAATCAATTTTTGAAAGGCTTAAAATAATATTTTTTTCTCTCTTAAAGCATTTATATTAAAATATGTTATAGGTAGACACGATATATCTTAAGCCTGTGATATTATGATTATTTAGGGAGTAAACACCACATTACTTTCTTTTATACCTATTAAATTGTATACTGTTTTATATCAATTACATGATGCGTCATAAGAATTATATTTGTGTATTTCTTGAAATTTGGAGCTATTTTCGTTTCTCAAAGTTACAAATTTGAATGAACAGAAATAAACACTGCAATCTAGAAACGACCGATTATAATCAGGTGTAGTATTTTCTCAATATAAAGATTAAAATACATGTCTAATTTGTGATATAACAGAAAGATTGTGATTAGACTGGAGGATTATATAGCACTCTACTTTGTCATAATTTCTACTGATAATTATTTACTTTGTGAATGAGAGGATGACAGTTGAAAAAAAATCTAGATAAAGATACTGTAATAGATCTTTTAAAGAGGATATTGTTATATTTTTCTTGTAGATAAATTTATTTTTATTTTGTATATTATATCTTTATATCTGGGATGCAATTTTCTGTCCTTTCTTTCTAACTTTTCTAGTGGAAAAGTCTTCTATTTATCTCACTCTCTTTTGGCGCATATCTCTTTTATTACTGGAATTCCTTTTTAAAGAGAACACAGCTGTTGACACTGTTGTCGAAATAAATACTTGACATACATTCTTCTACCCTTGAGGCACATTTTTATTACCCGTCATTTTTCTCTGGTCTGTGACGGTGTAAAGTTCTGCTAGCTGTCATATTAGTCTGTCACAAAACAAAGTTTATTTTTTCAAAAGATATAGTGTAGATATATTTTATTCGTGGGTTACAGTAAATTACACTTTTAACCCAATTTTTGCTGTAGTATATTTTTCTTAAATAAACAAAGTTCATATTTTTAAAGTTGAACACAAGAATACGTAAAGTTTTAATATATTTTTAGACTTTGTAAGATAATATTATTTTCATATTCCTTAGACAGTTTTATCGGTAGACACAATATATTTTAATCATGTTTCCTTCTGATTACTTAGTGAATCAAAAACGAAAAATTCTAATGGGGACACCACATTAATTTTTTATAAATAAACCTATTAAATTCTGTACATTTTTATTTTGATAAAATGATGCATCAGCAGAATTATCGTTTTCACATTCCTTTAAAGATTCAGAGTTATTTTCGATTTTCATGGTCTCAAAATTTGACTGAGAAGAAATAAGCATTAAGATAATATTATTTTCACTTTCCTTAGACAGTTTTATCGGTAAACACGATATATTTTAATCATGTTTTTTTCTGATTACTTAGTGAATCAAAAACCAAAAAATCTAATGTCGCCACACAACTTTCTTATAAATAAACTTATTAACTTGTGTACATTTATTTTTTTGATAAAATTATGATTCACCAGAATTATCTCTGCACAGAAAAAATTCAGAGATATTTTCGGTTTTCATGGTCACAAAATTTGACTGAGAAGAAAAAAGCCTTGCAATCTGGTATGGACCGATTTTTATCCGATATGGTAAGATTTGTTTTGATGTATAAAAAACACGATTAATTTGTGATATAACATAAAGAGTGGGAAAGAACGTATTGGTGGAATATCATGAAAAAACCAACTTTATCAAAACATTTTTGTTATAGTTATCGTTATTTAGGTTTAGTTATAGTTACTTTGGTGAAACATAAGACTGCGATTGAAAAAAAATCTAAGTAAATCTTTAAAACTAGCATATAGCCCGTCATATGACTGGATCAATAAAATTTTCAATATTCCAGAATTGTAAAGTACCCTTTAAGGCAGGTAAAAAAAATGGTTTGTTGTTTGGCTGAGAATTATTTTACAACAAAATATTACCTTAAGAAAATTATTTACGTAATATCTAAGTTTAGTGATAAAACGTATGGAAATAATGCAAAAGATATTTAAATAATCTAAAATAAATGATTAAATGAGATGATTAAAGGAATGATGTCATAATGCTAGAAATTTTTTTTATTTTTACCTATTTATTATGTGATAAATCGATACTTTTAATCACCTGCTCTTAAAATGGAGCTTGATATAATAATGGTAATACGTGAATTTAATAAAAAAAATCATAAAAATTTGAAAAATTGTAAAAATTTAAAAATAATAAAACAACTTCAGGAATAAGAATTCAAAAGAAAAAGCAGAAATTATTAAATTAAATAGACATTTAGAAAAATTCGGTTACGTCGGGGGCAGAACCATTAACCTGAGAAGTACGACGATCAAATGGGCAGACACTCTACCCCATGTGCCAGCTTACACGTGGTGATGGAAATGGTTAGAGTATATAAAGGTCAAGTAAAAACAGTCCAGAAATTTAAATATTGCACTCCGCCCTCGCCATCCTATAATAATGAATTTAGTATAGAATAAGACTTGAAATAATAGCATTAAATGCTCGAAAAGTAGGGGATGAGGTGGATTTCGAACTCGCTTTAAATTTCCCTAACCCTAACTCATAAAAAATCCAATATGGATGCCTGTATGTATTCCAGGTACAACCGCTTCATAAATTCGCGGACAGACAACTTAGGCTATTATTATTAGGCTATTATTATATATCTTATATCCTGAGAAAATTGTTACATTTGTACTTGCAGACTAAACTATTTTTTATTTCTTAAATAAAATCTGTAGTTCGTGAGTGCTTTATCCTGTAACTTCTTTCTAATTTTTCTTGTGGAAAGACTTCTACTTAGTGCACTATCTTTTGGCACATTCCTTGTTTATTACTAGAATTCTTCTCTAGCGAGAACACAGCTGTTGACACTGTTGTTGAAATAAATACTCGACATTTATTCTTCTACCCACGAGGCACATTTTTATTGCCTGGCATTCTTCTCTCTGGTCTGTGGCGGTGTAAAGTTCATCTAGCCGTCATATTAGTCTGTCGCAAAGTTTTTTTTTTTCCAAGATATATAGTGTCGAAAAATTTTGTTCTAGGTTTCCAATAAATTACATTGTTATCACAACCTTTGCTGCAGTTTCTTTATTTTTTTAACTTAACAGAGATAATTTTTTAAAGTTGAACAGAAAAATGTGTAAAGATTTTAATAAATTTTTGGACAGCATATGGTAATTTTATTTTCACTTTTCCTGGACAGTAATGTCAAAAATATTATAGGTAGACACGATATATTTTGAGTGTGTTATTTTCCGAGTACTTAATAAAAAAGAAACTATGAAAATATGGCTTATTTAGCGATATAACAAAATAAATTTTGGAAACACTTCTTGGGAGGATAAAGCCAATTACACTATGTTACCATACAACTTTACTATATTTTTCGTAAATCACTTTTTTATCTTTTGAAGTTCAATGAAATTATTTCAAGTCTTAGACTGTCTATTAGAGTTTTATTTTCACCTTTCGGAAACACTTCTGTCGGAAAGAGTTATAAAACAAAATGAATACTCGATGCTGTAAGTTTTCAGCAGTATTAAAGTTATAAAGAATAAAGCCTATAAATATTTAAGGCTGTATAAATGAAATTTTAAATAATTAAAGAATGTTTTCAGTACATATTGAATAAAGGACTAGGTAAGGTACTTTGAATTCAGTCATACTGAAGCTATAAACATATTCACCACTTGATGCTGTTAATGGTATAGACGAAGGAGAAATATTTTAATTCTGTGTTAAAGTTTCTTTAGAGAATCCAAAACCAATGATATGCCTTCAGATTCAATGGTACAGCAGAAAAAATGTAATAAACTTCTAGCGGGTACCAATAAATAACGCTGTTTTATCCTTTCACTGGTGACCGAACGCTGGCCCATTGGTTAGGGCGCTGATCGTCCGTACCGGAGTTAGTGGGTTCGAATCCCACTATGGCTTGGATGTTTGTAGCCGTTCGGAATCGGCATTAAGCAGTAGGTCCCTTTCTCATTAGCCCTTGTGTGCAAAACAGTAGACCGTAGCTCTCCAAACCAAACCAAACCTTTCACTGGTGTGAAAATTTTCCCTCTTAAGCAGTGTTAATAATTTTTATCTTTTCAACAAAGATGTTAAGATTTTAATAAGGTTTGAAGCTTCTAGTGAAAATTTTATTTGCAATTTTCACGAATACTTGAATCTGAAAGACATAAAAAACGTAATGAAAACTCTATACTGTAATCTTCATTTATATTGAAAGTATATAATGAAGCCACTTAATACCGTTACAGTGTTTTAGGTGAACGGAAAGTATTACAGTCGTATTATTTTATGATTACTTGGTGAATCAATGAAAGAAAAATATTTTTTTAATGTTTTTCGAATAAAAAAGTAATTTAGAAGGAATAATTATTAATACATTGCAATAAATTATACTACCTTGCTCATTTATATCGTTGTTATAGAATATTTTTCCTTGTAAGACTGTTGTGTATATTAGTAGTTTCATGTTATAAAAATGATATATTTATTCTATCATGTTTTTCACGGGAAGACGTCATCAACAACCCTGAGGGTAAAGTCAAAATAAATTATTAAAGATTTTCTCCTTTACTCATTTATTATGGTGTTCAGCGAAAAAATATAAATTTGTATACAAGGCAGAATAATTTTTCAAGATTTTTTACTTCTCTTTCTCTTGCCATAAATTTTACTTTCGAAAACATTAAAGGTTTTGTTTGTCTTTCTTGTAATTCTTGTTATTAATGATATTTAATAACTACTTTATGAAAAATTAATATTTATTTAGATTTTAAAATGGTAGCGAAATGGAGCTTTACTACGCGTTACGATATCTCCTTCCCTATAAAATATACGAATCTAAATATGCACTAAAACTCCAGATTCTATAAAACATCATAAATTGCAGTATAAGAACCCCGTTAGAGAGTTTTACGAGTAGAACTGTAAACGAGATGCAAAGTATTATGCTTTTGGACAATTTTTTAACTCGCGAGGACACATGCCGGTCTCTGAGGACCGGTGCAACTTTCCTGAACAAAATACCAACAAAATTGCTTTTGATGATGAACAGAAAATTTGAATTGCTAAATGTACTTTATTTAAAATTTAAAACCTATTTCGGATTACTTGAAATATTAATTATTTTGGACCGTAGATCCTTTTTTTTATCATTTCGAAAGCATAAATATGACACATAGAAGTTAAAAACTTAAATCACATCTTTATGCTTCGTCTTTATATTTCATCATTTTAATCAAATAACGTTGCTTTTTTGATAACTTCTGTTCCCCGACTAAAAAAGCTAAATAAAAATGCAAAAATGTATGCTGTGACGCCTTCAATATTCTCGACGTGCAGAATGGATCACAGTCAAACATAAAATTGGAAATTTACTTTTATTCTTGATTAACTACGGCTATTTACAAAGGAAAGTTAATTCCCAAATCATGTAGAACTGCAAAGGATGGTTGCCGGTAGAATTTCCTCACGACGATCACATTCCAAAGAAAAAGAGATTTAATAATCTGTTACAAGTGGGGAGGCTTTTCAGGGTGCAATCAAACCCAATTTATTCCCCCGTTCGGTATCAGAGACTCTGCCGTTCCCTATATGAGCGGATTTTACGAATCTCCCGAACTAGAAAGCTGGCTCCGGTAACAAACGCGAAAGTCTCCACGAGGTCAACACACCTACGTAAAAAATGACGATAAAAGCCCTGAGTCGCAAAATTGTAGTCTTTTTATACTTGGGGGGTCAGTTACGGTCCCACCAACAGCTTTTGGGTCAGTTAAGATCCCAGTTACTTGAGAACTCCAGATAAAGTTACAGTTATATTTTTTAGCTGAATTCTCATTCGCTGGCTGTCCTTTTTCGGAATTTCCGTCCGTTCATTAACGAAATCCTTCAGGGGCGTATTCGTCTATTCAATCCGATTGTCAAGATCCCAGACTCTTCGACGCCATGCTATTGTCCTGGTAAACAGGTGGGCTCCGATCAGCTGTTTTGGAGAGTGCTCGGACAAAGGGTCGTCTTCACAATGCGAAAGCACTGGGTTTCTGGTGCCCGAATAAATTTGCTGTATTTCTTTCTGAGGAAAATATTCAGAGAAAATTGCGGAATGTTATCGGGGTCTAGATGACCTATAAGACAGTTACTGAAAATTTGGGAAAATATTTATAGCGGGTGATTTTGTGTGGAATGTTTTATAACGCTCGGGCCTCAGAGTCCGATTCGAGTCCTCGAGGCTGAACATTTACTGGCATTTATAGAGATTTATATACAGATAAATATCAGTGCAATCATGCATTTTGTACATTAATTTGTAAGCAATGAGCTGTAATTTATTGTACTATTTATATTACGTTGACAGCATGTATGGGCCTTGAAATGTTATTAGCCACTTGCAGCTTTTAAGCACAATTATATTTTTTGATAATTCAAACGGTTTTACAAATAGATACGTCGTTAAGTATTAGAATTGGTCCTCGTATCAATACATCCTGTGTACCAAAAATGGAGCATAGAGCTGAAAATAATGCTAATAAAAACGATAATCTTCAAACAAATACAGTATGATTTCATCAATAATGAAAACCATAAGTTCTTTACAAAACACTTTTTTGTTAATGAAATTTCAATGTTGTAAGATACTATAAAAGTGTACCAAGTTTAAAACACATGATAAATGGATGACTGTAAAGTTGATGAATTGCATGATAATGTAAAATTCGATTTTAAAAAGATGAGATTAATTCCGTTATACCCTTAATGGATAACTTTTCCTAAAACGATAAGTGTTAATACCAATCACTGGCGAGTAAAAAGAAATCTAGCAAAAATGAGTGTTTTCAATAACTCAAGTTTAAATCTTTTTATTTCATGAAGCTTCATTACTCAGTACAAACTCTGAACAACAAGATTATTTTACACAGCATGCCATCTCGTGGCAAATATATCCACTTTGTAATGTGTTAGATGTTATATTTTTATATTACTTCATCTTTTATGGTACAATGTAACTAAAGTATGTATCTTATGTTTAAATTCCAGTTGCTTAATATTTCGAAGCTCCTTATTCCATGTCAACCTATTTACGTCAGAAAGTAACTGACACCTTTTACTATTTCTCGTTACTATGAGGTATTCGCAAATTTATCGCGTAATAGCAAAACATTCTAAACTGTTTAAATGCCGCATTATACGTTAAGATGAACTGAAATAAATCATATGAAGGTTTATACCTATACAAATAAAAACCCTGCGTTCTTCATAGTTACAGAGTTGTAAATTGAATCCGTTTCCTTTTCAGCTTGTACAGATTGGCGTGTGATAAATCATTAAGAAAAACCTCAATTACCTAAATTCTTATTTTTCGATCTGTTAGAATGAACAAAGACAATATAATTAGAATTTACAAAATATAGAAAGTAAAATTAAGAATATAAAAATAACCTAATGGACGATTGTACAAAGAATGACTTTCAAGTTTCCGAATTCCCTTTTTTTAAATTTTGAAAATTTGGATAAGGAAATACGAATAGTTACTTTTATATGTGAAAGTTCCTTATGTCTAAACACATTCGATTTTAAACTAAATTTATTTTAAATGTGTATTTTGAATTAAAGAATAATTTAAACTTAAAATTAGTATCTTATTTTCATGCCTGCACTGAAGTACTGTTTTTTTTTAGTGGAGAGAATTTGCTTTGGTAATTATCTGGACAGAGGATAAAAGCTAAGTTACTTATTTAACAAATTACTTTTATTATAACTTCCTTGGTGGTATGATTGGCAATGTATATTTTGGTCAGTCTACTCCACTGTAGTTAGAGTGCATGTTTTAAAAATTCTTACAAACTTTATTAAACAAGACTTTTGTTATTGTTTTCAATGAGTTATGAACAGATCTACAAGAGACAACTACTAGAATAGAAGAACATTTTGTTTATGTTAATTTATTCTTGATACTTTAAACAACTTGAACAATGATTTTAAATGCTAAAAATAAATAAATAAAAATTTATTAGTCGCAAAGCATGATTTTGATTATTTTAATACTTTCTGGTAAAGATTTAATAATATTATAATCGTGAACATATAAGGTTCATAACAAAATATCTATTTAAGGAAAAAAAATCTCTATATAACGGTATTTAACTCTTTTGGCCTATCGCTACCTAAGGTCTACTCAGACAATGTTAACTTAAGAACTGAAACGTAATCTAAAATGTTGAAAAAATGTGCAAATGTTAATTTTGGAACCATATAATACCATATAAAGTTTTACTAAAAGTATATAATTTCATAGACGTAGAAGGAAGTATTGTTGTTTCCCCGTCAAAGATTTTACATTTAATCTTACTACCTTATCTTACTTGGATATAATATTTGTTATTAATAAAAAGTACTTTTTGTTGATAAACGTAACAAATACAAAGTTAGTTTTCGTAGGATACCAGGATTTAATCTCTTTTCAATTAATTTAAATGGATAAAAGCGATTTGACATACAAACAAATCGATTCGAAACAATCACAGGATCGAAACCAATTACACATTCTAGAACCAATTAGGATCTTTTGTCAAGGGATTACTGAACATTAAGTAGAAATATCCAGGGAGATGTGCTGCGAATTTAAATTATTCAAAAATTCAAGTTGACCAAGTTAGATTGATTGTCTATGATTAACGCTTAAAATATCACAAAACGTCCCCTTTTGGAAATTCATGCAAATCTTAACGCTTTTAAGAATTCTATATAGGTCTTAAACTAAACTTAATAATTAGATAGGTTTGAAAAAGAAGAATTAGACCAAGACTTATAATTTTTGAAAAACCTTTTGAAAAAGAGTATGTGAAACTAGGGAGAAAAATAAGCTTCAAAAATGAAGAAAATGATTCGTAATGTAATGAAATGAATAAGTTATGTAACATTTTATATAAAATGATATCAAGAGGGATTAGATCTTAAATAAATATTCCCTATATAGGGTACATATTTTTTTTGTAACATGTTTACTTAAAGTAAAAATATAACGCATTTTAAAGTCCTACTGTACTGAGAAGTTAAAAATATAAATGCTATGACTATGTAACTTTGCTGTTGCATTTCAGATAAAAATAATTTTACTTTTTAATTTATTTATACTTTTTAGAAAATGGAATGTTCTCAGCTGGAATGTAACAAAACAACGTCATCAGTACTAAATATATGCTATCACATTTTACAATCTCATATATATATATATATATATATATATATATATATATATATATATATATATATATATGTATGTATATGTGTGTGTGAACAATTTTATTTTATTTATACTATCTAAATTGTATGTATTATTGTCTATCTCTAGTTTTACAAACACATATTTATATATATATATATGAATTTGCGTACTTATGTGTACCCAAATATATATAATTGATAAAAAATAAATAATTTGGTATAACCAGTATATAAATGAGTTATTAACCATCAAACACATTTTCCTTAACGGGAATATGCTTATCGTTAGTTTTTATTATCTTCGCATAAATGTCATCGTGATCTATATGGTAATACATTTATTAAGGGAAATAAATTGATTATTTTATTCTTCTTAGACAATCAGAAAATAAATAAAAATCTGAAAACCAATGTTTGCTTGAAATTTAGGACAGACAGAAATGAGATTACATAAAAAAAGGATGTATTTCTAATATCAAACATTTTTTTGGGATTTTAAGGATTATAATTCATACTTGTTTGGCAAACAGGAGACATTATACTGCAAAATAGATATTTAATACATTTACCTGTGAAGACGGTTAAATTAATTTTAGTTTGTATCAAGTGCTTTATGTAATGTGTTTTATTTACTTTAGTATTAATCTGTGCATGAATAGTTAGGAAGTTTTCTACACAAAGTCCAATTTCGGAATTTTCCTATTTTTTTTATATTACCTTGCTATGAAATAAAGAAAAATAATTATTTCTTAGTAAAAATGTTTTATTTAAGTATGAATATCAAAAAGAAAATAGATATTTTAAAAATAAAATTCAACATTTCCTCATAATTTCTTAACTATATACATTTTTTACATTTAGTGTGGACTATAATCCTTTATATGTCAGCGACCGTTAGCCTATTTTCCTATTTTTTTTATATTACCTTACTATGAAATAAAGAAAAATAATTATTTCTTAGTAAAAATGTTTTATTTAAGTATGAATATCAAAAAGAAAATAGATATTTTAAAAATAAAATTCAACATTTCCTCATAATTTCTTCACTAGATACATTTTTTACATTTAGTGTGGACTATAATCCCTTATCTGTCAGTGACCGTTAGCCTATTTTCCTATTTTTTTTTATATTACCTTGCTATGAAATAAAGAAAAATAGTTATTTCTTAGTAAAAATGTTTTATTTAAGTATGAATATCAAAAAGAAAATAGATATTTTAAAAATAAAATTCAACATTTCCTCATAATTTCTTCACTAGATACATTTTTTACATTTAGTGTGGACTATAATCCCTTATCTGTCAGTGACCGTTAGCCTATTTTCCTATTTTTTTTATATTACCTTACTATGAAATAAAGAAAAATAATTATTTCTTAGTAAAAATGTTTTATTTAAGTATGAATATCAAAAAGAAAATAGATATTTTAAAAATAAAATTCAACATTTCCTCATAATTTCTTCACTATATACATTTTTTACATTTAGTGTGGACTATAATCCCTTATCTGTCAGCGACCGTTAGCCTATTTTACTATTTTTTTATATTACCTTACTATGAAATAAAGAAAAATAATTATTTCTTAGTAAAAATGTTTTATTTAAGTATGAATATCAAAAAGAAAATAGATATTTTAAAAATAAAATTCAACATTTCCTCATAATTTCTTCACTAGATACATTTTTTACATTTAGTGTGGACTATAATCCCTTATCTGTCAGCGACCGTTAGCCTATTTTCCTATTTTTTTTTATATTACCGTACTATGAAATAAAGAAAAATAATTATTTCTTAGTAAAAATGTTTTATTTAAGTATGAATATCAAAAAGAAAATAGATATTTTAAAAATAAAATTCAACATTTCCTCATAATTTCTTCACTAGATACATTTTTTACATTTAGTGTGGACTATAATCCCTTATCTGTCAGCGACCGTTAGCCTATTTTCCTATTTTTTTTATATTACCGTACTATGAAATAAAGAAAAATAATTATTTCTTAGTAAAAATGTTTTATTTAAGTATGAATATCAAAATCAAAATAGATATTTTAAAAATAAAATTCAACATTTCCTCATAATTTCTTCACTAGATACATTTTTTACATTTAGTGTGGACTATAATCCCTTATCTGTCAGCGACCGTTAGCCTATTTTCCTATTTTTTATACTACACCACTTCGTAGAAAAATGTTTAAGTATGTTGTTTTATTATCACAGAAAAAATAAAAATAAAATCATTTTTTAAGTGTGGACTATAATCCCATTATCTGTCGACTGTTTATCCTAAATTTTAGATACTAGTGAAAGAAAAAAAATATCAGATTCAAAACGATTATTTTTTGTATTAAAAATAACAGAAAAAGATACGAAACACTGTTAGGAGCAGTGTGTTTTAAATATTTGACCCGTTTCTTGCTTTAAGATTTTTCACGCTCTAAACTAAGAAAAATAAACAAACATTTATTGTGATTCTAATATGTTTATTAGGAATGTAATTTGCTAGAATATTTTATTTTGACTTTTTACCTTCCCTTCAAGTAATTTTTAATTCTATTAAGGTTAGTTAAATGGTAATCCTAGAAAACATTGGGTAAACCAAATTCCTAAGTTGATAAGCTCTCTTTTTTGAAAGGTTAATGAGAATGGTCTTAATGAAATCAAATTTGAAAAGAATATTCAACTCTTCGTTAATTTAAAATTTTAATTGATATCGCTGAGGGAATAACAGTAATTAATCCATTTCATGCAAATTTTCAAATTCCATTTCATAATTTGATTACCTGAAAACTGTTACACTTCGTTTTGCAGCTATCATGAGTGATAGTGACTTTTAAGAGCTTAGGGAAATTAGTAATAGAAAGCATTAATTTTTAATTTCTGGAATAAAAATTCAATGTTCATTATCTCACATGTCATACTGCAATTAACTTTTTGATTTTAATAAGGAATCATCTGATTCATTATATATTTGCATTGTATTCATCACCAAATTTAAAAGGTAAATATTAGTGCCTGGATACAAAATTGCACTTTGTTATGTAACAAATGCAGATATTTTTAACTTTGTTCAAAAATTGCTTTAAAGAACTTTTATTTACACAGTTAAACGACATATAAATTAACACTAGTTTTTAAGGAGAAGTTAAGTTTAAAATTATATAAATAATGATACATAAATAACATTAAATTCAGAATAAATTATTTCAGTGTTATTAAAATAAATTATGATAAATCATTAAAGCATTTTTAAATAATTTCATCTCATTATCGTTCTATTTATGAAACACATAACGCAAAATAAATATCCTTAAAACAGAAATGAGAATTAAATGATACAAAGCTTTGGGCTGAAAGCAAATCTAGACTTAATAGTGCTGCGATTATTAGGCTCCTGATAGTATATCTTTATGACCTATATTTTTAACGTAATAGGTACAAAGCCGCTGAACACGCTTCTGTCTGCAATTCCTCTTGATGCTTGTTAACCTATGATAGAAATAAAATTCCCTCACCGGCTCGTATTTAAAGAATTCTAAAAGAAAATATACTAAGTTTTAGAACAGTAAATTAGCTAGGATGTTATCTTACCCTTAAAACGAAGTCCCGAAAAACATGTTTAACTTTAAAATTTTTGTGCGTAATTTAGCTCTATTCTTTTTCAAACACAAATAAGAACAAAAAATGACATAAATTCAGAAAAAAGAATGATTACATTATAGAAAATTTTCTATTCCATTATTTATTATTTTTTAAGAAACATAATATAATGGGTAAATGACCATAATTTAATGAAAAATATATGGAAAATGAATTAAAAAATTCTTATTTTGTTTTGCAATACAATAAAAATTCAATATACATTTTGTTTAATTATAATAAAGTTTATTTGTATATTTCCTTCTAATTTTCATATTTCATACATTTATATCAGAAAAAATAAAGTCCGCTCATTTGACCAGTGTCGTGTATCTCGTTATAATTTATTAACAACCATCAAATGTATAGTGGAATTTATTTTAAATTGCGTTGTGTTAAATATTTGTTTTACTACAATTTAACCACATTCTGAGCAATACAGACATTAAAATGAAGAATCAACTAACCTCTAAAATAATAGAACTGAGATATTAATATAAAAAAATACATTTATTATAAAAAAAAAACATTTATACATCTATTTACAAAAAAAAAAACTAATAAGTCAATAATTAGCTTAGTAACTATTCAAATTACTCCTGACAAATTTTATATACACTTAGAATTTTTTTTAAGTATAAAGAGAGGACCTAATCTCGATTTCAAAATTAATGCAAAAAAAATGGGTACCTTTGGGTCTAAATTGGGCCCGGAACATTTCTGGTTGAATATGAGAGGGAAATACATCAAGTTGATCTGGGGCTTTCTCCTGAGTCTCTGTGGTGCGGTCGTACTATTTGCGGAGGAAACTTTCTGATCAATCAATCGATATTTTGCAATTAAAAGAAATTCTTTCACTCTCTCAGAAAGAGACACTTTTGTCCTAACGTGACCTATCTGTTAAATGTATTTTAGCTTTTCTAGAGTTTTGATTTGTAGCCTAGTTTCACGTTAGAACCGACAGCTCTGTGGTGCGGTCGTACTATTTTGCGGAGGAAACTTTCTGGCGGACTTGGCTGGAGTATATAGCAAATTCCTTTTGGGACCTCCGAAACGAACTTCTCTTCTGGGACCTTCTAACCAATCTCTCTGGGTCCTTCTCATTCAACTCTCGTTCTGGGACCTTCTATCCAAACTCTCTGGGGCCTTCTCATCCAATTCTGTGGGGCTTTCCGATCCAACTCTCTAGGGCCTTCTCCTGCAAATCTCTGGTTCCTTCTCATGCAATTCTCTGGGGCCTTCTCATCCAATTCTGTGGGGCCTTCCGATTCAACTCTCTTGGGCCTTCTACTCAAACTCTCTGGGGCCTTCTCCTCCAATTCTGTGGGGCCTTCTCATCCAATTCTGTGGGGCCTTCCGATTCAACTCTCTTGGGCCTTCTACTCCAACTCTCTGGGACCTTCTCCTCCAATTCTCTTGGGCCTCCTCCTCCAATTCTCTGGGGCCTTCTCCTGCAATTCTCTAACTTAGTCCTCTTCTTCTTCTTGACTCCCAATCGGGATCGTTGCCAGAAAGCCATTGGTCTCAGCAAACCCCGCCCTGAGACCACCAACGTGAGTAACCTTATCATCTCTAATTTGGCCCTATCCCTTAGGGACTCATAAATACTCCACAAAGGTACATTCTTATTTAATGTCAAGTACGGAGACAGGATTCTTATCTGTGACTGGAATCAGACCCCCGTACAAGACTACAATATTCCGTTAAATTATGGTCCTCTATCTCTGACGATGTGATGAGGTCAGATTTAGATCCCGAACATTTTACTTTTTTTATGAATGAAACAATTATATATCAGATCTGAATCGCCTCATCACAACCAGCTATGGTATAAATAAGTATGCATTAAGTGTTGTATGTTTAGTGGTAAAGAATTCTTAAAATGAGTGCAGGCCAGTGGGAATTTTATTTCTATTACAGGTTAAAATTGAAAAAGAGAGATTCAAGCAGGTCCGGCACAAACCAGTTATAAGTTTTATGCAAATAATCATATTAGTATTCCTGAATGATCTATATAACATTTTTTCTTTCATCTTTATTTAATCAATCAATCGATATTTTGCAATTAAAAGAAATTCTTTCACTCTCTCAGAAAGAGACACTTTTGTCCTAACGTGACCTATCTGTTAAAAGTACTTTAGGCTTTTCTAGAGTTTTATTTGTAGCCTAGTTTCACGTTATAACCGACAGCTGTTCTATGGAAACTTCCATAGATAATGAATAAGAAAATGAAACTACCAATGCACTAAGAATAAAAAAATATTTAATTTATCTCATTTATATGACAAGTAGGTGCCTATTCAAACGACTTGAGGGCGTACATGATCGTACTTGAGAGGGTATTCTCATGCATTTCGGAAAAATAAGCGGTTGGCTTTTGTTTCCACATTTCACTTTCACCTGCCAATTTCTCAGCGAAAGTACATTCGCAGCTATAGATTTTTTCTACAGTCTTCCTTCGTATACAGGGAACAAGTGTATAAAGTGTTTCTTTATAATTATTTCCAACGAATAGATAAGAGTAAATTGAAGGCATACACCTTCAATTTACTTTTACACCTTTTGAAGGATAGCTGCACATGTCGCAAAGCTGTCTGTTTTGATATATAATTAATTTTCTGAATTCTAAATTGTGAAATATACAAAAATTCTTAACAAAATTATAAAAAAAAATTACAAATGTTTAATTAAAATAATACTTTTCTACCAATTTTTAAGAATTCTCCATAAAATTTAAAAAAAATTTAGTATAAGACTTTGTCCTGTGTTATAAATGTAATTATTGTGAAATTATCTTTATTAACCGATTACAATAAATCATATAGAAAGTTACTATAGAAGAAATTAAAACTCCACTACTTTCCGTAAATGTTAAAAGCACTACTAAATAGATAATACTAATTTTTTTTTCTGTTTGTAAAAATATTTGTTCTGTAATATCTTATCTGTATAATGGATTAATATCATTATCAGAATTTAATATTTAGAATATTTTTAATGAGTAGTTAGCTATAATTTTATTTTGCATATACTTTTTTATTCTAAACCAGGAGAGTTTATTCCATTTCCAAAAATATATGTTTATATTATTAATTATTCTATAGAATGCAGTTTTCTGATCATAATATTTTATAATGAAGATTAATGTCCATATTCTAAGATAAGTTATCATGCAGAACGTTATGTAACATATAATTTTTCAAATAGTTCAAGCTTTTTATTGTAATCACTTATCTAGAATACCTGATAATTTTGTAAGGGTTGAAAGATAAATTAAATATTTCTCGAATTTTTGTATACATAAACACACACACACACACACACACACACACACACATATATATATATATATATATATATATATATATATATATATATATATATATATATATATATATATATATATATATATTAGTGATTGTTGCCTAAATTTTATTAACAGTGTATGTGGTATTGTTGTGGTGTTATTAACAGTGTATGGCGAGTATTGTATACAAATCAGAATTCTTATAGAAGAATATTTTATAAAAATTATTATGAATATTGCATGTTAGAGTCATTTGTGGACGTAAAACGTATACTACCACATTGTAGTTAGTGGGAATGGCTATCTATGTTTACTTTGCTGTTTTGTAGCTACAAACTAAGCACGAATGGTTGTGGACATGTATATAATGTATGTGTTTATACAAGGAGAGGTTTGCACTATTGTTAGTGTTCAAGACATAGTCCACAGGGATTTAAGAGTGGTACTAATCAATACAATAATAATTTATAATCACCGTTGGAATAAACGTAAGTGTTACACCAAATTTAACAAATGTAAACATTAAAAACTAGTTTCAGCGTGTAACAATCAAAATTTAGGTTAAAAATAACAACCAAATATTACGTTCACTAATTATGTTAGATACGATTATGCGCAATATTAATAATGCTGCTCAATGGCGTGCTAGTGCAATTTGTGTGAATTCCAGTTTATGTGGATGAACTAATAACGAAGCGTTTAGTCCAGACTTTTTAATCAGTATCACGAAAAGAGTGCAGTATTATTATATTTAAGTGTAAATGTAAGTTATCAAAACACCACCAATATCAAATTTCACTATAACAGTAATGTAAAATTTATTATTAAACAAGAATTGCAACTGCTTTGTAATACATTTAAACTTAATATATCGTTGAATACTACTATCATATACTTTTTTATAATTATACTATATGTACATCAATTAGTTATTCAAATAAAGTTACTTAATTATCCTATTGTTAGCACGTCACCAAATTTAAATTTTTTCAAAACTGTGCCTTGATAAGGAAAAGGTTGAGAATCATTGCATTAGATGTTATCGGGCTCATAAGGAAACATCTAGCTTATCATACGCAGTATTCCTAACATGTTTGTTAAAATACGTAATGTATTCTAAAGAAACAAATTTATCGTGTGAAAAGATATGATTTTAACTACCCAAGCACGTCTATATCCATGTAAAACATAAGATAATATAAAATAAAAATGTGTTATTAACATAATAGGATTTTAGCACATACGATGATAATATCAAAAATTAATTTCAGTTCCAGCAGTTATTATATATGATAGTAACCACACACACAAAAAAAATTTACCATGTTCTGAAAATATATTGCGTAGCCTTACAAATAATGGAGAAAAACTAATAATTGAAGAGTGAAGGAATAAAGAAGAGTAAAACGGAATAAACTAATAGAAGGAAGCTGCAATCTAAATAATTAATATATAGATTCCTGAAACATAGAAGTAAGTAAAATAATCTATTCAAACCAACTAAATGAAACATTCAAACTGTTTTATAAATGTGTTATTAGGTAATGGTAGTGAAATAACAAAATCTGTGATTACTTTCTTATATACTTATATGTAACAACTTAGATATTGAAGTTGCAATATAACAGGTGATGTGAAGTAATTAATCATAAACACCTTAAGCATTTCCTCTTTGCTTTTGTAAAATAAAAAATGTTATTCGGTGTATGTAAATTAAGTTATGCGCTTAATATTGCACGTATCAAAATTTTCTGTTTAGTAAGAATTCTAAAATGAGTCAGAATTATAATATTAGGATTCACCATCACGAAAGAATGAAATAAATAAAATCTTGTACCAGTACTAATCTAATTTGTTTCGTTATATTTAAGATAAAGAATATTTCATAACTGAACAAATTTGCCTCAATAATGCTGTCACAATATATTTTCATTCTGCATATACGAGGTTTTAATGTTATAGTTATGCTAATAAATCTAGTACATATTCCGTAATTATTTATCTCAGCATAAATTTCAGTATTTCTGGTTACCTATTTTGGTTTAATTTGTTCTAAAGAAAATATCTATTTGCATTGCAGTTCAGTTTGATTAAGAATAATAATAAAATTTATGAGTTCACTAATAAAAAAATTCAAACAATTTTAAGAAATAAGTGCATGATGAACATAACCCTCCAAGTGGAACACATCGAGGAAAAATATCTCCAAAAAATACGCTAAAGGTTTACTGTGTCAGTGGCCAAAGCGTTCTATGATTTTTTCTTTCACCCTTTGTCGACAAGAATGGAATACGGAAAACCCAACTTCGTTACTGTCCCTTTATTTCTGGTCATATATAGATATATAAATAGATATTATAGATTGTTAATTTTTAATACACATAAAGCTCATCAAGTCTGGAATATTATCCCATAAGAAATAATGGATTCTAAAAGTATAAATAAAAATATTCTTTGAGAGACTTATTTATATTTTTCACGAAAGTCATCCAAGATATTTAAGTGGTGCAATTAGAGATGCATCTGGTACCGCAAACTTCGAAAAAGAGATATACAAAGCCATGAAAAGCTATCAGCGTCTTTGTGCCTCGGGGGGTAGAGGTGCATCCCTCAAGAAATGTCAGTGAAAGAGGGGTGCAGTTCCTAAACAATCGACCTGACCCTCAAAACTCCATGGGGGAAAGTACTGGCAAAAATGTACATTATATCCATTTTCGGGGCGTTTTTGGAGGTCGAAAATTGTACTTTTTGAAGTCATCATCGGTTTCTCGGAATCGTACGTGCGAACCACTTAGAGGGTTAATAAAATCTTCTTTTTTAATTTACTTAAATTTAGAAAAATTAAGAATAATTTTAATGTCGAGTGACTAAGGAAAAACATAGTACAACATGCTTACAATCTAAAACATGAATGACTTTATTTTTATAGATCGTCGTGGGAATTAACTTTTTTTAAAAAAAATATATACGCCTAGAAAGCGTATTAAGAAGGAAGCTAGTATAGTGAGAGGAGACTATGGTTGATTGTGGTACCATTGTCCTTTAGGAGATAGTACGGATGAAAACCATTTTGTCCTATGATTATTAAAAGTACATAATGTCACTTCAACTTATGTATCACATAGACACACTTCAATGTTTCTGGAACTTCAATAACATGTACATGCTTGAAATGGAACTTAATTATTAGAAACTTGTTTGAAAAGTTGGTACCATTTTGAACTTAAAATCTCACAAATGTACCTTTTTATTAATTTTATTTTTACAAGTCAGCATGATCTTTAATCTACTTTTTAATGCACTTTTCTCTATTATCAAAGCAACTGTCATGTTGTAGAGTCAACTTTTGAATTTCCTCCTCATAAAAACGTACCTGGCAATGCATGACTGCTTTATGTACAGCAGTCAACACAAAATTATCCAAGTGAGCACAAACTTTGATTGGTGGTAACAAATGTGTAGTTTGAGACAAACGTTTGTGATCATCAGCCAATATTTCAGTGAGATAAATTTGCGATAACTTAAATGTAGGTTAACTATTCTTAAAAAAAGAATCCAAAACTGCAAAAACGTTACTAAATATATTTTAAATTTTTAAGTGTATGTTTTTAAATATTGTTCTAAATGCCTGATTTCTAGTCATCGTTTGTTTATTTGTAAATTACAATTTATCTCCCGATTAATCAATGCAAAAGTATAATTGTATTATTTGTATATGTATTTGTATATGTGTAATTTGTATATGAGTAGTATATACAAGAAAAATGAAATAATGACTTACACAGCAGTAAAGACTTAACGATAATTCAGAAATGTATTTTAACATTGTTTGGGTTTGAATTTAAGTCATCAAATATGTATCAGCAATAATTGTATTTAAGATGCTTAATATTATGTTTTTTATTATTATAATACGTAATTTTTTATTTAGTTATTTTAGTTAAAATTTATCTTTAATATGAACAAGACATAATTAATTTAACATTATACTGCAGTACAGGATTTTTAATTACATGCATACAAAACTGCTTATTTATATACTTACCTTGACAATGTCAAGTAAGAATGCTAGAAGAGTTATAAAAATGTTATCTAAATGTCCTTTTTGTTGAATTTCTCCAAAGAATTTCCTTAACTATAAAAGACTTTTTGAGGATAAATTTACTTTATGTAATAGAATCAAAATGAAAAAAAATTGTTTACGTACTCAATATCATTTTATTATAATAAATCCCTAATTATTTTTATATAATAAGGGAGAGAAAGACTAAAAAAATCTATTTAAAAGATTACAGTTTCGTATACAGAACTTATGAGGCAGTTTTATGTACGTTAATAAATAAATTCAATTAGTAAAATTGATTCCAAAAGCTTATAGTTTGAATCATCTTGCATGTTTAGTAAATACATATATTTAGTAAAAAATATCCTATTTTATAACGTAATTGATAAATTTTTAGAGTTTTTTGTATTCAATTAGTTTGGAACTTTTTTCGAGCTTTTATCATCTTCAGTTACATCAGACTTTAATAGAAAACAGAATAGAAGTTTTAATCTACACTTTACTTTGATGTTGTCCATCTTAAATTACATTTCTTCTAGAAATTGTAAACAAATAAAAATATCAGTGTTATTCACTGGTATCTTCTAGTCTGTTTAGATACTGTAACTTAAGACGCCTTAGGATTCTGCTATTGCAATTGAAAATTTAATACGTCTGGCCATAAATATCTTCTATAATATATATTACATTTTTGGGAAAATAAGACAGAAATAAAATATTTTTTGTTTTGTATTTATGTATTATATATCTATAATACGTGTATGTGTAAAGATATATTATTTGATTAACACTAATCAACTTAATTACAATTGTATTTTAAAATATATTTAGGGTGAATATATCATTAAATTGCAATCTTTGAAGGATGTTTTTTATTCTGACTGCAAATGGATATTATGTGGTGTGTATTAAGACTGCAAATGGATATCCTTTCTTAATTTTTGGTTTGTTAAAATGTCTATTACACACACACACACACACACACACACACATATATATATATATATATATATATATATATATATATATATATATAAATTATTTCACTTTAATATATCTTTAAAAACCTCTCTACCATTAAATTCCTTAAAATCTATTTTCTGAGCCGCAAAATGTTTTAATCAAAGGAGTGTTCTCGGCTTAAACTTTTTCAGCTGTCGCCGGCAAATGGCTCAGTTTTTTCCCTCTATCTAACAGTTAAATTCTCTAATTAAGTTTCTTGTAAATTGGAAAAATTTTGTCTCACTCAGGGGCAGAACTCTGTTCCATCAACGTGTTTTTCGTATCATTCTCTTGTCTGCCGTTGAATGGCAAAAATGTCTTTTTAGCAGATCCTCAATAAATATTTAAGTTGTTCTCAAATATGAGCTTCTCTTCAATGTGGCCCGACGAAAACATTATTCTATCTATCTGCAGAGGCTGATTTCTCATTAGCCCTAGCAAATAAAAGCAATAAATACTAAATAATTATTATGACCAGAGGAAAATTATTTTCATCTGGATTATATATAATATATATATATATATATATATATAATATATATATATATATATATATATATATATATATAGATATATATATATATATATAAATATATATATATATATATATATAGACATATAACATATTAAGAGAGTATTTATTTATATGTAAAAACTAATTAGCCACTTTATTTAATTTGTAAGCATGATTCTGTATATGTATTTTGATTTCTATAAATGAAAGAGATAAGTATGTTTCATAATTTAAAAAATACACAAAATATTATTAATTTCATATATATAAAATGTGATATAACAAAAGTCGTTAAGCAACTTTTCACCAAACTAGAAGTTCGCCATAAGTGCATGCTAAGATCTTAACAAATAATGTACAATTTGTTAAAGTTAGTTTCATTAGTTCTCATTGGTTAAGGTACAGGATGTTGAATATTTTAATAATTATGAAAACCACCTGTTCAAGAGATAGAGAGCGTAAGAAGTTTAGTTGAAATTGGCCAAATAGGTAATAAGTCTAAACACCTTCTGTTTAGTGTGGATTACCCTATATATGTCACTTACACAGTTCCAGTCAGAATTTTCTGCTGCATAATTAGGTAAATCGTATATCAAAAAATTGCTAAATTCAGATATTCAGCAATAAAAGTATTAAAGTAAATCCTATTTTTAAAATGTAAGACTATTATAAAAATCATTTAAATGAGATGCATATAAAATCTTATGCTTTTTAAGTTTCCTTATATCTAGCTGGATCCTCAACAATTATTAATTGTCATGCTGGAACTTGAAATCTTCTTATATGTTAGTCTCCATTGTTTGGTAAAAAGAAAATAAATTTTACTTTAATAAGATAAGAAATATTGAAGTGGCTGTAGATGGAAATTATAAATTATGTATATATATATATATATATATATATATATATATATATATATATATATATATATATATATATATATATATATATATATGTATGTGTGTGTTGTGTGTGTGCATGTATGTATATATCTATCTATCTATCTATATATATATATATATATATATATATATATGTGTGTGTGTGTGTGTGTGTGTTTGTGTGTATATTTGTATGTATATATGTATCTATATATCTATCTATCTATCTATATCTATATATATATATGTATAATATATATAAATATATATATATATATATATATATATCTATTATATATATATGTATTATTGTGTGTGTGTGTATATGTGTAATATTTTATAAAAGAGAGAGAGAAAGTATTTTCATCAAATAGTAATAAACTTTCTTTTAAAATGTTAGTCACAATTTCGATTTGATATAGAATTTTTTTTCAGCGGAAGTCTTTCAACAAGGCAAGATTCAATTTACCAGTTATCAATCTGAACACAGAGGTAGATTC
>CM063498.1:97146350-97148850 GCA_032207245.1 Pardosa pseudoannulata | reverse complement strand
GTTTAAAATATATTTTTCTCATAACCATGTCCATTTATTTAACTGCTACATCAGAAAAAAACTGTTTGTAATATTATATTGATAGCTTTACGAGTTGACGTTTCAGGTATTCTTTCTTTTTAAAAATATTGTAAAAAAAGTATTTTTTAAAATTTTAACTCTCACCTAGAAGCTTTAAGATATTAATGTAAGCGAGTTTACAGCAGGTGAAATATTCTTATAAGGCACAAGTGTAATAATATTGAACGCTATTGAAACCTATAAAAAGAAATTAAATATGCGAAGTAGTGTGTTTGAACATAACCTCTTAATATATATGTAAAATAATGAATCTTGAATACACATTAAATTTATTTTATACCTTTGTATGGTATGAGCCCACACAGCTAGTATATTAAACTTACTAGTTGTATATATATTATATGTATGTATATATATATATATATATATATATATATATATAATATATATATATATATTTAGATATATATATATATATATATATATATATATATATATATATATATATGTATATGTGTATATGTATGTGTATTGTGTATATGTATATGTGTATATGTATATGTATTATGTATGTGTATATAGTATGTGTATATTATGTATGTGTATATTGTATGTGTATATATGTATATATATGTATATGTGGATATATGTATATATGTATATATGTATATATATGCTATATATATATATATATGCATATATATATTATATATATGTATATATGCATTTTGTATTTATATGTATATATGTATGCATATATATGTATGTATATATGTATGTATATATATTGTATTATGTCTTAACGTTCCATTCAGTTAATTTAATTACTTTTTTTTAATTATTTAACTCTATAAGCTTCCTTTAAAAGCAACTAATGATGTCCCAAACAGAAACTGCTCATAATAAAAAAGTCTGATGTTGAGCAGGAAGTAGGTAAATTAGTTTTAATTTACAAATGTCTCTAAATAGTTATACTTGGAACTAGAACTTGCAGAAACTATAAAATAAATAATGTATTTGAAGCAGACAAATACTCTAATTTCATTATGCTTCATGTTACAAACATATTTACATTACAGTTTTTGCAACAGCACTGAAATTTTACTTTTAAATTGATTTTATATTGGCAAGTTACAGGGTGTATTTTACAAAAGAAATGAAGCTCAATATATTTAAATGAATGTTATACAGTCTAGAAAATAAAATATTATAAAATGTTCATCACACAGGATGAAATTCAGACATGGTTATAATTTTGTAAATTAAAAAACTATTTAAACTATTTAAAATGAAGGAGATTCTGTAAGATGACAATGAATTAAGAGTTCATTTGTTTTGCACCTGAAAGAGAAACCATAGAAAAGACAATAAAAAAATAATATTAAGTTCACTAGTGGCAATACACGTTATGTTAACCAATATTTAATATAAATTGACTTAGTTTAAATTTTAAATTTAAAAAAAGAATACAATAGGCAATTAAATTAAAAGAGAAAAATTATTGATTTAATACAGTTATTGAATACTTATTATTTAATATAAAATTAAAATAAAAATTTATATAGAAGCCATATGATAAAAAATTAAAAAAAGGAAGCAACAAAAATAGACTAAAAGTACGAAGATTATGGAGGACGGCTTTTAGAGCATCCTCAGTATGCGGGATTTAGAGAGCTCTTTTTTTCTCCATCATTCTGCTGGATGCTCAAGTCTGGTGGACTCATTCAATTTCCATTTGCCTGTACACGATGGGAAACCGCCAAGCGCAGGACTAAATTGAATGTCATAACGTTCCATTCATTAATTTTAATTATTTCTATTTAATTCCCATTTAATATATAAGCTTCCTTTAAAAATTCTTATGTTTTAACTTTCCTGCCGTGTCCCAATTATCTTGGTGAGGCGAAAAATTTTTTTAACGCATAAAGAGTGGATTTTTATCAGGTTACATTACACATACCAGGAGCGTCACGTGGTGTCTCCTTGGCGAGCGCTGCGCTGCAATAGCCTTATAATTTTCGCTTTTTTTGATGATGTGACATAAACTCTTTTCATTGTCATCTTACAGAATCTTCCCCATTTTAAATAGTCCTTAATAGTTTTTAATTTACAAAATTATAACCATGTCTGAATTTCATCCTGTGTGATGAACATTTTATATGTTTTATTTTCTAGACTTGTATAAATGCATATTTTTAAATATTTTGAGCTTCATTTCTTTTGTAAAATAATTGTAACTTGCCAATTATAAAAATCAATTTAAAAGTAAAATTTCAGTGCTGTCAAAAACTGTAATGTATATGTTTGTAACATGAAGCATAATGAATGGATAGAGTGATTTGTCTGCTTCAAATACAGATTGATTTTTCTTTTATAGTTTCTGCAAGTTTCTAGTTCAAGTATAATATTTAGATATTTTGTAAATTATCAACTAACATTTACCTACTTCTCTGTAACATCAGATTTTAAATTACTGGAA
>CM063498.1:97136350-97141350 GCA_032207245.1 Pardosa pseudoannulata | reverse complement strand
TTTGTCGTTCCGGCACTTCAGCAAAGACAATGCCTGAGGGAAATCATTTTCATGCAAGATGGAGCCCCTCCACACGTCGCTGTACCGGTGAAACAGCTGCTACGACAGAAATTCACAACAGAAAGAGTCATTAGCCGCTACTTTCAAACTGAATGGCCATCTCGGTCTCCTGATCTCCCCCCCCCCTGCGACTTCTGGCTATGGGGTTACCTTAAGTCCAAGGTCTATCAAGGAGTGGTCCAGGACCTGGCTAAGTTGAAGGATAATATACACGGACTATACGGGAGATTCCTGGAGATATGTTACTTTCTGCTTTTGTGCATACTGTGCACAGAATGCAATATTTGGTCCACAACAACGGCAGCTACATTGAACCTCATTTGAATGCAAAATAAAAAGTAATTTCCGTATTGATTTGCATTCGTTAAAACACCATTTTCTATTACACAGTGCCAGATATTCCCCTATTGGTGACTCTTGTAACTAATTTTTTTTTTCGTGGAATTATTCGTCCTCCGTATTTTTTAATCTTCCTACAAAAAGTGGCGTCATTCTAGCAAAAAAGATCAGTCTACAGAACACTGTGAGCACTGCCAGTTTAATTATGGCCACCCGGTATATATACACATATGTATTATTTAGACTCAAAATTAATTACAGAAAAATCAATTTAACGTTGAGTTTTTTTTTCTTTTAAATGTCCTATGTTTCGCTCAAAGTATTTTTATCTAATTTTTTTTCTATATATTTTTACAAAAAGAGCGGAGAATTTATTTTTAGTGATTCCAAGGAATGCCATTTGAAAGATTTGTGGCAGTTACAAATTTTTGTGTAAAAATAATATTCCCTACGTGTAATCTAGTTTTTCTCTTTCTAACTCGTAAAATTGCATTGGGCTATGAAAAAAGATAAAATACGCCGATGTTATAAACTTGGTCCTAACAATACATCCATTTTATATACTTTTATGTCTTGCATGAACAAAATTAGATTCTTTAAAAATTGTTTAATATGTGTGGATGATTCTATAAATTTAAATTTTTCATTTAGAAATAGGGATACTCACAATATGCAGTACGTGTTAAGTCTAAGTACCATAGTAATCTTGATAGGCGGTACAACTCGAACTTAAAGAAATGTTTGGAAACATGTTTATCAATTCTTTAGAATGAAGATGGTATTGTAATATTTAAATATTACTAACTTAACATAACAGTTTGTATTTTGTATTCGGAACAGAAAAATTAGGAGAATTTACTGCATCGATTAAGTTATTTAAAAAATATACGATTATATATACGAGTTACTGCACAAATAAAAATATCTATGCAGTTTAATTTTTATAAAAACTAAGAGAAAAAATATTCGATAATAATGTAAGGCATTTTATAGAGAACATCTGTGTTACATAAGGTAACTCATCTCTTTTGTTATCACGCCTTTACATTTTTTAGGCAAATTTAACTAATAGTGCACATATTACTGCGAAATATAGGCATTAATCTGAGAATCCATCAGATGAAAGCCTCAGGTTTTTCTCTTGAGAGATGAACATAAATATCTGAAAACTCAGAATATTGGCTCCTTAATATTTTATTAACCCAACTTTTTTCGCATTCTCTAAATTTTCTTTATATTGTCTTTAGGACTTTAGGATTTTGCCTAACACAAGAAAAAGTACCATGGGTATTCTTGCCGGTGTAAAGAATGATCTAATTTCAACTTTTCGTGACATCTGTGATCTATATTCCTACATTCCTGAATCCTATAATGCTGCAGAAATAGCACGCATGGGATAATAAAATTCACTTTAAAATATCCCTCTTTTATAGTTCTCTTGGTAATGCCGTACTTGATTTCGGCTTTTTATTCATAGTTCATAAAACAGTTTTATGCAGAGATTAAAATGCAGATCACCACTGCCGATGTAATAATCAAAATAATAATTTCAGTAAATTAACTCCAATATATATTTCCAATTCTGTTAGAAAGATACTTTTGTATTATTGCTTTGTCTGTTTTATCTACCTCTTATGATAAATGTATCAGCTCTGACTTTATGTTCTGAATTTGTCACAATGTCTGTCAATTGCTTATGCATGGCATGTAATCAGACGATATAAAAAATCAGATCGATTGAATAGAACATTCTAACAGGCTAAACAATAAAAAGCAAAAACATTTTGAAAAATTATTTGAAGTAATGTTTAAGATTTTTGAGTGCCCGGTTGTTAAAAAACACAACCTTTTGCGATAAGAAAATTTCTACCCTTCAACGTATTCTTGCCATTACATTTATTTGCATTCTAAATGAACAAACTAAAAATCCGGTGGTTCTTTAACCTAAATTAATTATGTTGTAACTTCAGAAAAATTAATTTAATTATCCAACGCCAACGGTTTACCGAAATTATAATGAAAATCTATCGTGAAAATAGTACTAAATGTAGTCCAATTTTTATAAGGAGTTGAAGGACAAATTTATTAGTAGTATAGAAGTAGTAGTATAGAGTAGTATAGAAGAAGTAGTATAGAGTGTATAGAAGAAATCCCAAGAGTTCGAGAAAGATTTTTAACCACTTGCCTGTGGAATATATTTGAGGAAAATTCTATAAAATTTAAGAGAGAAATTATTCGATAATTTATATAAGGAATTTTGTAGTCTCTGTATAACATCAGGTAATTCATCTCTATTGCTCTTTCAATATATTTTATATAGAGACAAATTTAACTAATAGTGGACATATTCCTACCAAGAATAGGTCCATCAGTTGAATGCCTCAGGTTTTTCTCATGAGAGATGAAAATAAATATCTTGAAACTCAAAATATTGGCTTCTTAATATTTTATTAACCAAACATTTTTTTAATTCTCTAAATTCTCTTTATATTATTTTAAGACTTTAGGATTTTGCCTAACACAAGAAAAAGTACCAGGGGTATTCTTGCCGGTGTAAAGAATGATTTAATTTCTTCTTTTCGTGACATCAGAGATCTATATTCCTACATTCCTGAATCCTATAATGCTGCAGAAATAGCACGCAGGGGATAATAAAATTCACTTTAAAATCTCCCTCTTTTATAGTTCTCCTGGTAATGCCGTACTTGATTTCGGCTTTTTATTCATCTTTCATAAAACACTTTTGTATATAGATTTAAATGCAGTTCACCACTGTCAGTATAATAAAGAAATAATTTCATTAAATTACCTAGATACATTTCCAGTTCTGTTAAAATGATACTTATGTATTACAACTTTGACTGTTTTATCTACGTCTTTTAATATGATAAATGTATCAGCTCTCACCTTGTCTCCTGAATTTGTCACAATGGCTGTCAATTGCTTATGCATGGTATGTAATCAGATGATATAAAAATCATATCTATTGAATAGGGAATTCAGAACGCATACGAAAAAACGAGAGCAAATAAATTTTGGAAAATTATTTAAAATAATGTTTAAGATATCTGAGAAGTGGACGGGTTTAAAAAAATACCTTTTTCAATGTGAAAAGTTCTACCTTTTAACGGATTCTTTCTTCATTTATTGACATTCTAAATGAACAAACTAAGAATCCGATGGCTCTTTATACTAAATTAAATATGTTGTAACTTAAGAAAAGATACCTTAATTATCAAACGACAACGTTTAACCGAAATTATCAAAAAAATTTATTCTGAAAATATTAGTAAACGGAGTAGAATATTTATAAGGAGTTGAAGAACAGATTTACTTGGTGTATAGAAGAAATGATATCAGTTGGAGAAACATTTTTAACCCTTTGCTTGTGGAATAAATTTAAGAAAAAAGTGCCGAAAATGGAAAAAATATTTCTCTTTCATTTTGTTAGTTAATTATCATTAAAATGTTAGAAATAGATTATTTTTCAAAAACAAAATTTCAAACGAAATAACTATGTTCAATATTTTTACATCTAGGGGAAATGTTAATAGATAATAGTAATTTTTGCTCAAATTACAACAAAATAAATAAAAAGACATGATTTTCTGGATAAATAGAATAAACTAATACAACAATATTATAATCTATATCAGGAATTCCATTTCCCTCAGATTCCTTTGATTCTCACAAGTATTTCATAGTATCCGAGAAATATCTACATATTGCTCGAAACAGCTGTACTTTTCACTAGACTGCATCTCTATCTATTGGAAAAATGGAAAATTAAATATTATGAATTGGACGAACGTATTTCGGGCTTCACTGAAACACCGTTTTTTTCTCTTGCCCAAACTTTGGTTGGGCATTCTAAAATTGGCGTATTTGCCTTGCCTGGACTTAGTTCAAGCATCACAGGCAAGGGGTTAATTATTAACTTTGTAGAAATATTATTATCTTTTCTTAGCTTTAAATACAAGATTTAAAATCTTAAAAAGAAGTAATAAATATTTCATAGATGAAAAATTTTTTCTGACTACTTTAGGCTGTATCCAAAGATTAGAAAAAATTCCTAACAATCTTACCTTAATGAATATTTAGTAGTAATTCAGAAAAATAAAAAGATCCGATGATTCGGTGATACTTGATCACCAATATAGCGAAGGATGGTATGATTATAATTTCTTATTGCAACAGAGGATCCGTGTG
Organism: Pardosa pseudoannulata; assembly: GCA_032207245.1. NCBI lineage: Eukaryota > Metazoa > Arthropoda > Arachnida > Araneae > Lycosidae > Pardosa > Pardosa pseudoannulata. The sequence goes on along the minus strand of CM063498.1, from coordinate 97,136,742 downwards.
GAAATTATTTTCTTCCGAACTGATAATACAAAATTATATTTACCGTAATATTATTAATAGCGATGCTCATGGTTGCTTGGATTTTGAGTCTGTTCTTTTAGGACTTTTTTCTTTATGTAATAAGCTGGAAAATTTGAGTGTATAAAATATATAATATTTTTATCACTTTCGGTTCCAATTCTATTTTTCCATTAACTCTATCTAGCAAACCTAGTGAATGTTATAAAATGTTCCCTTGTGGATTCCTTCCGGTTAAATAGCTAAAAATAGATTTCTGAGTCTTAATTTACGTCATCCAGGTGACTTATAGTGATCACTATTTGGCTGGTAGAAACAAATGTAAAAGGAGATATACAATTGTTTGCGGGCAGCTAAATTGGCAGTTTCATTCG
>CM063498.1:97126350-97131350 GCA_032207245.1 Pardosa pseudoannulata | reverse complement strand
CGTTTGAATGTAATGTAAGCTATGGGAAGAATAATTTATTTTGAATAAAATAATAATAGAAAAAAAGAGTGATGTGAAATGTACAATTGAAATTATTTATGGATTTAATACGTTGGTTTGTTTATTTTAAAATTTCTTAACATTTGTTTAAGATTATGTTCATAACTTTATACTATATAAATATTTGGGTTTACATTAAAAGCCTTAAATAATAATATATGAATTTCTTGTTTTAATTTATCCATAAAATTTTATGCTCAGCAAAAATATTAAATTACATTTATTGTAATTTTACAAATTGCATTGAATATTTATAACTATTTAATTATTATAAGAGTATTTTATATTTATAGAATGAAAATGGTTTTTAATAATCCACTTAAGAGTATTAATTTTAGAAAGATATGTACAAATATATGGATATATGTTTTTGAAAATTCATAATTTTTAATCTATGAATAAATTTAATTAAGAGAGATTTTGTTGAGTAAATGTTGACACTTTTTATTACTTTCTTAAAGTATAATAAAACTTTGACTCGGGTTCATCATTTTTCACAGTTTATTTTAACTTTGTTTATGAATAGAATAAATAAAACAAATGGAATGAATAGGAATAGATGATTTACAGGGCAGAGTTATCAAAAAGTATTATTCCTACAATTTGTATCCCTTTGGAAAAAAATATCTTTGTTTTGGTCCTAAAAAAGGTAAAAACTTTGACTCGAGTTCACCATAGTTCACAGTTTATTTTAACTTTGTTTATAATTAAAAAAAAATAAACTAGACAATGGGATGGAATATGAATAGAAGATTTATTAAGGGCAGAGTTATCCAAAAAGTATTATTCCTTCAATCCAAATGTATCTCTTTGGCACTTTCTCTTTCGGAATTTCCATAAATCTTTTCCTTCATTGCTTCGCTGAAGTGAAATCCTGGCAATACAACTCCAAAACAAAATGTGGAATGGAATATGACAATAGCTCTAGTTATACCCATATCAGGGCCAGGAAATTCCTTTTCCAAGAGCTTGATTTCTTTAAAATTTGAAAAAAATATAACCTTTCCTTTATTGAAATCCTGTACTTTACTGATTTATATAAAATATATCAATTAAAAATTTGTAATTCATATATCTAAATCTAAAAAAAAATAAAAACTTTGACTCTGCTTTACCATTGTCCACATTTTATTTTAACTTTGTTTATAATTAGAATAAAAATAAACTGGACAATGAGATGGAATAGGAATAGACGATTTACTAAGGGCAGAGTTACCCAAAAAGTATTATTCCTTCAATCCAAATGTATCCCTTTGGAACTTTCTCTTTGGGAATTTCCATAACTCTTTCTCATTGCTTCGCTGAAGTGAAATCAGGCAATACAACTCCAAGAAAATCGAATAAATCTTGACAATTGTCTCGTTATACCCTCTCTAGGAAATTATTAAGAGCTTGACCTTTACTATTTGAAAAAAATATTACGGGTTAATAATAATATCAGCATTTGATCCTAAAAAAAGTAAAATAACTCGGAAGAGATTTAAAACAAAATAAATGCAGATAACTAAATCAAAGAATAACTGAGGATTAAACTAAGCTTATGTAATATTCATAGCTGCTTGTGTTCGTTATAAACACATCAAATAAACTGCAATAAAAACTTTGACTCGGCATTACCATTTTCCACAGTTTATTTTAACTTTGTTTATGAATAGAATCAAACTGGAAAGTGGAATGGAATAGTAATAGATGATTTAATAAGGGCAGAGTTATCCAAAAAGTATTATTCCTTCAATCCAAATGTATCTCTTTGGCACTTTCTCTTTCGGAATTTCCATAAATCTTTTCCTTCATTGCTTCGCTGAAGTGAAATCCTGGCAATACAACTCCAAAACAAAATGGGCAGTAATATAATCTTGACAATCGCGCGTCTAGTTATACCCATCTCAGGGCATAGGAAATCGTTTCCAAGAGCTTGATTAACATTTACAATTTGAAAAAATTATTTACCTTTACTTTAAGAGTTATTAATAATATCTGCATTTGGTCCTAAAAAAAGTAAAATAACTCGGAAGAGATTTAAAACAAAATAAATGCATATAACTAAATGAAAGAATAACTGAGGATTAAACTAAGCTTATGTAATATTCATAGCTGCTTGCATTAGTTATAAAAACATCAAATAAGCTACAATTGAAACTTTGACTCGGGTTTACCATTTTCCACAGTTTATTTTAACTTTGTTTATGAATAGAATCAAAATAAATTGGAAAGTGGAATGGAATAGGAATAGACGATTTAATAAGGGCAGACTTATCCAAAAAGTATTATTCCTTCAATTCAAATGTATCCCTTTGGCACTTTCTCTTTCGGAATTTCCATAAATCTTTTCCTTCATTGCTTCGCTGAAGGGAAATCCTGGCAATACAACTCCAAAACAAAATGGGCAGGAATATAATCTTAACAATAGCGCGTCTAGTTATACCGATCAGAGAGCGTAGGAAATCATTTCCAAGAGCTTGATTTACATTTACTATTTGAAAAAATTATTAACCTTTACTTTACGGGTTAATAATAATATCAGCATTTGATCTTAAAAAAAGTAAAATAACTCGGAAGAGATTTAAAACAAAATAAATGCAGATAACTAAATCAAAGAGAAACTGAGGATTAAACTAAGCTTATGTAATATTCATAGCTGCTTATATTCGTTATAAACACATCAAATAAACTGCAATAAATACTTTGACTCGGCATTACCATTTTCCACAGTTTATTTTAACTTTGATTATGAATAGAATCAAAATAAACTGGAAAGTGGAATGGAATAGTAATAGATGATTTACTAAGGGTAGAGTTATCCAAAAAGTATTATACCTCCAATCCAAATGTATCCCTTTGGCCCTTTCTCTTTCGGAATTTCCATAACTCTTTCCCTTCATTGCTTTGCTGAAGTGAAATCCAGGCAATACAACTCGAAAGAAAATGGACATGAATAGAATCTTGACAATAGCGCGTCTCGTTATACCCTCTCAGGGTGAAGGAAATCATTTTTAAGAGCTTGATTCACATTTACTATTTGAAAAAATATTAATCTTTTCTTAGCGGTTTAATAATAATATCAGCATTTGATCCTAAAAAAAGTAAAATAACTCGGAAGAGATTTAAAACAAAATAAATGCAGATAACTAAATCAAAGAGAAACTGAGGATTAAACTAAGCTTATGTGATATTCATAGCTGCTTATATTCGTTATAAACACATCAAATAAACTGCAATAAAAACTTTGACTCGGCATTACCATTTTCCACAGTTTATTTTAACTTTGTTTATGAATAGAATCAAAATAAACTGGAAAGTGGAATGGAATAGTAATAGATGATTTACTAAGGGTAGAGTTATCCAAAAAGTATTATACCTCCAATCCAAATGTATCCCTTTGGCCCTTTCTCTTTCGGAATTTCCATAACTCTTTCCCTTCATTGCTTTGCTGAAGTGAAATCCAGGCAATACAACTCGAAAGAAAATGGACATGAATAGAATCTTGACAATAGCGCGTCTCGTTATACCCTCTCAGGGTGAAGGAAATCATTTTTAAGAGCTTGATTCACATTTACTATTTGAAAAAATATTAATCTTTTCTTAGCGGTTTAATAATAATATCAGCATTTGATCCTAAAAAAAGTAAAATAACTTGGAAGAGATTTAAAACAAAATTGATACAGATAAGTAAATGAAAGAATAACTGAGGATTAAACTAAGCTTATGTAATATTCGTAGCTGCTTGTATTCGTTATAAACACATCAAATAAACTGCAATTAAAAGTAACATTGATGTTTAATCGAGCTCTGTAAAATCCATAACACCGTTCGTTTATTAGCATTAATTCTAGGCAGTTGAAAAATACTTCCAAGTAATACTACATGAAATAATTAACTGCTGTAAAAGTTAATTTACCATGCCTTTAGAAGTTTTATTTGTAGAAAATACTTTGCTTTCGATAAAGAGTAATAAGGCGATTAAAAGGAGAGAGCACTACTTCTGAGGATTAGCCCTCTTTAAATAATCACTTATTTCTTTTACACAGTTGATTCGAACGAATTAGAGTTACTTTGCTAAGAATTCTTCGACAAAGGAAAAGTAGAATATTTATGAGGGAAAAGAACTATATTTGCATACTTATTGAGTAATTAATACGAAACGACTCTGTTCTGAAAGTTTTCTCTGATTTTTCGTTAACTGCTAAATTCCAATACTCCTAAATAAGTCTCCTTCACGCAGAGACTTTTCATCAGAAATAGTTTCATGTTGGTAATATAAGATTACGTGTATTATCAGTATGTTTCTTATACGATATTTATTAAATAATGAGAGGTAATTTGTTAAGATGTCTATTTAGAGAAAATGCCGTCCAGTATGCAGTTTTTAAATAACTTACATAAATGCGAACAATTTAATCCTTTGAGAATTTTCAGTTTTGATTTTAAAAGTGAAAATGTAAGTTAAAATATTTAAAAGAATATACAATTTAAAAAGTTACGATAATAAAATCTGTTCACTATAACAAACTTTCATTAAGTGTAATTGGAACATTATAGTGTCTGAATTTTTGCAGTATTTTGACTTTAAAACAATCACAGTAGATACTTTGGAATAAGGGACAATTCTATTTATATAACACTTTACCAATCCTCTGTAACGGCGTGATTTAGCTGTGTGTCGACATCAAAGAACTTTGCTTTGAGAGGTGGACTTCGCTTGTGTGGATACAAAAAGATTGTTTTCCCCGGCACCACGATGTCTACTCTGTTGTGCCCCATAGTAGAGGAACAATATACCAGACAACCCGGCACCTTCACTGACAGCCAAAAATATGATCATTGGAAAGACAAATGATTTGCCTCGACTCAGATGTAGCCGCTGAGAATTCCCGGGACCCCTGGCTTTGCGGCCAATGATTGTTTAACCCGGGCTAATCCAGTTGTTCAAAGGTGAGGTC
>CM063498.1:97028850-97116350 GCA_032207245.1 Pardosa pseudoannulata | reverse complement strand
GTATGATTATAAACATATAATAAAGCAATGATTTATTTTAGATCATCAATTGAACCTCTAGGTATTTATTTTTTCCAGTGTTCAAGATTGAAAAGTTATTTCCCTATATTGGTGGCAACAAGGTATGCCATATTTAACTCTTTTTGTGGATCAACCAAGGAAATAAAGAAGAGGAGAACTAGTTTTGCTACCACAAAGCAATTTTACATCTGGTAAAATCGGTGCCTTAAGAATAGACAATTAGCATTACCAGTAAAATAAATTATGAATAATAAAAATCAAAGGAAAAAGTTTTTGAAAAAAATTCCATTTTTATTAATTAAATAATTCCCAAAAGTTTTAAAAATAAAATAATGCAAATTAAATCTTTGTGAGGTGGTTAAATAGCTTGATATTACTTACATGAAACATTGACTATATATCTCAAACCACCTACCAGAATTTTATATTCGTTTATCTCAGATGCTTTTTTTCTAGAATGAACAATTTTACTATGATACATATATTAAATACTATATATATATTCAATATACATAATATACGATATCAATAACGTTATCACTAACAGATCTGAAATTCGGTACAGATGTTCTGTTATACATTCTCTTGGAATATTCAGGAAGTTTCAATGATGAATAGAATTCTGAACTCTCTGAAAGATGAGCTGATATTACTATTATTTTTGATTAATACCATAGGCAGCCAAAAAAATGAAAATGTTACTCACATAACAATGGGTTACGTTAGCAATCTTATTAATTATTAAATTATTCCCTCCATTTTTGTTGATCGTGTAAGATTCACTGCTATACAAAATAATAGGTCTTATTATTAATTTACATGCATTAATTTAAATTTTAAAGTTATTAAAATGAGGTTTCGCTTAAATATTAAGTTTGGGATATTATCGATTAGTCACAGAAAGCGAATTATGAATTCATATAAATATTTAAAATGAGATCTTGATGCGAGAATTATATCAAAATACTCTTAGTATTTCAAATTTATTAATAATCGAATCTCTTTTGTTAGAAATATATGATTTAATGTCAAATGTATAGTTTTATAGACTCATCGAACTAAAACAAATGTGGAATTTAAACAACTTTGAATTTTCAACTTGAAATTATCTTAACTTTGGAATATTTAAACTTTTGAATATTTAAAATATTTATTGCTTATAACTATTCAAATTTAAACTTCGTTAGTGTTTTGTTTCAACATATTTTTGTTTTGTTTTGAGCTTATAATCTCTTTTAATAGGTTGAATATATTTATTTTCTATACATAGTACATCACATAAAATTCACATAATTTCTATTGTCCCTTTTCTGGAATAAATAATATACTGACCCATTAATACATGAGTCATTCGTGACGAATACATATTGAAGAATAATGAAGTTTTAGTTATGAACTGCACACAGTAAGGCAAATTCGAAATTCAATCAACTTACAGCCAATAATATAGCCTTTCTCAACTGTAATTTTAAAAGTCAATTTTCATGAAGACCTTTATTTGGTGTCACATGTCCGAACAAAGAAAATTCTATAACAAATTTAGCTGTTTGTCTAATTGTAGTAAATGTGTCTGTCAAAAAAGCAATCGATGTTTCAAACTTGAAAACTTGTAAAATATCTATTCTGATGGCAAAATTTCCAATAATAGCAGTTACATCAAATTTTGGTAGATTGTTTATAATATTGTTATATTAAAATAAACTTCCAATAGAATATAAAAGTTCCAGGAAGTAATTTTTACTGTTAATAGAAGTGAAATTTGTAAAAACCAAAATTTTAAATGTATTATTTAAATTTAACTTTCTAATAACCGTTTACTGTTTTAAAGAATTATTCTTATGCGATATATATCTATATACATATTATGATTAATAACTTTCTAAAGCAAAGCTTACATCCATCAAAATCTTACAATTTTGTTCCCCGACTCCGTTAAATATATTTGTACTGCTGAAATTAATGTTGACTTTTAAAACTTTAATTTTCAGCGATGGAAGTTTTTGAAATACGTATTTTAACATCAATTCTAAAATGTATTGTTACAATAAATTCCTTCATAAAATAGTTTTCATGAAGTTTTGAAAATCATTTGACTTTTCAAATTTATTTTCAGCGTAAGAGTAATAGTTAAAAACTCCATGTGTTATCTATTTTTAATCATTTCTGAGTAAAATAATTTCTTGAAAGTCAGAACTATTTAAAAGTGTCATCAGAAAGTAATAATCTTGGAATCTAAAAGAACAGAAAATTTTATAAAAAATATAAATATATATTTTTTTACTTTTATATACGCAATTGTATGTCTTTTATTTAATGTATATAGTTGTTATACAAAGATCTATTGAAGTTTACCCAAATTTATAGTATTATTTTAAAGGAAGACTGTCTTACTTTTAAATCTGTTTTGGCTTGTAGTTTATGTTGTTAAGTATTACTTAAAGTTTTTTGGTTAACAATAACAAACAATAAAAAATGGAAAAAATTGAAAAAAAATGACTATATATATTTTATTATTTTTGTTTGATGTCAATAATTATAGAAAGAAGTGACTACTAGCAAATATTTACTTTAACCCATATTGTAGCACACCAACTAAATATTAATGTAAGTTATTAAAACTTAATCCATATCATTAATATGGTGTAACTAAGTATATAAAACCAAAATTTTGAAAAAATATTTTTAATTTTTTTGTAATTGTCTGTCCTATATAGGACAACGGTCCACTACACTACTAAAACTTAACAAATATCACTTACATTGCATTAGGCTGATTCATAGATGAAATTTGGGGAAACAGTCAAAACAAAATCCAACATTACATTTTAAGCATACTGTTGTAGGTTTTCTCTTGCAGTTATTGGACTGGCAGTAAGAAGTGTTTATCTTGCAAAAAATCTCCAGTTTTCTGAATAGAATAGATATCTTTTTACCCCTTGTTGTGAACAGGTGTTTGAAGATAAGAAAAGAATGTGCACTAACAATGCAATATTGAATTCATAGAAAATAATCAGGATTGGACTGTCGTCTTAATTTTAGGGCATTTTTTTTATACTTACAAAATACACATGTAAAATATAATTTTTAACAAAACTTTCAGCTACATTATTAGCTCTGATTTTAATCTAAAAGTAACCTCCACAATTTTAATAAGTAATACTAATAATAAATATAAAATTAAAGATTAAAAAATGACAATTTTTAAGAGGTTGCTGAAAATAAATTTTACCATACAATATAATTTGATTTCTCATTTTTTTTTGTTACTATGCTAAAGTGTGTCTATTTTAAAGGTGTTAAAATAAAATCCACTCAGAAAATATTTATAACTTTATTATTAAATGGAATTTTATTTGCTGTCCTGTTTATAGGACAGTGGTCCAATATGGGTTAAACATTGTGGTAATGCACGATAAATTTTATAATATTATTTTTATAATAAAGCTATCCTTTATTTGCCTTCAAATAAAACATTTCTATTTTTCAATTTATTTTTAAAGATAGGTGATATATTACAGCAAAAGAAAATTTACAGCATTATGACAGATTTAGTGGGTGTATACGGTAAATAGTTTAGTTTCTTCTCTATTGTATCGAAAGCGTGCTTTTTTTATTAAATACGGCTGTAACATTGTAGCTTAAAACAACAAATGTCGATAAAAAAGTAAGGAGTTTAAGGTTTAGATTAAAAAAAGAATATAGTTTTAGCATGCTTTGATTGAAAGGGTTTGAACAATAACATGAATTCTTTATATTTTTTTACGTCTTTAACTGAAGTTGTTAACCAGAGAAAACAAAAAGAACCGTGATAGATGAAAAACTTCTAACAGGGTCTTGGAAGTAAGAACAAAACTTGTCGAACAGAAAGAAAAAGAATAATGTATTTGGCACTAGGAATGCATCTCAGTAAATTAAGTACTTTTCTTTTTTCAAAGAAATCGAAGTAAAAATACGTTACAAAGCATTTAATTCCCTGTCGGTGACCTGAAGTTTAATTTTATCAGTCATACTTCTTGAAGGTAAAAAAAAGTGTGGATGTTTAATGACCTTTTATTTCATCAAGTAGCATTTTTCATGATTATGTGCTTTAATTAACGATTTTTATATTTCTGAAAATTTCTTTTCTCATAGTAATGCATTAATTAGTTTGAAAATTTAATTCATTGGCATTTAGTTTTTGTCATTTTTTTCTTTATTTTTATAATTTTTCATTATTTCGATGTCTAATGAGACTTTGAGTTGGTGATGAAATGGTATACATATGGTACTTCACATTTTTAAATGTCGGGCGTGGCTTAAAATTATTTCACTTAAAAAATAATGAGTTAATGTAACAAAAGCGCTGTAAAGAAACAACCGAATTGAAACATTTTAGTTTGAGGCAAAATGTAGTAGACATTATTTCTACAAAAAGTAAGTTATACTATCTATGATGTCGTTACCAATAAGTATAGAATAAAGTTTCCGTGAAAGAAAAAAGCTTTATGTTTTGGAGATAATAACAATTATATCAGCAAATAATCTTTATCGTTATAAACTGAAAAGACATTACGTGTAATGCATATATTACTTTTAAATTAATTATTACATTAATTTCATGAAATGTTAAATTCCTTAAAAGTGTTTTAATGATTGATGGTAGCAACATTTTTCTATATATTTTTTATATCGATAAAATTGTTTAGTATACTGCAATATTATTTGGTAGTACTAAAGATAAAAAAAGCTAATATGAAGAGTAAATTAAAAGTTTTTAATTATATTGAGTTGAATTAGACTGGCTTGATTGTACAAAATGTATAACTTTATCTTTAAAAACATTTAAATGAATATTTTAAATATAAAACTATTCTGTAAATTATACCAATAGAAGATTTTATCACATTTCCATTATAAAGTATAATATACAGTTTGTCATGCAGTTATGCATGTTAAATTACGGATATACAAAGAAATTGCATCACGAATATCTGTTTTACGATTTTATTTACAGTATATATAATTATCTCAAGGTGTATAAATGATCTTTTTATTCGGGAACTTATTAAAAATAGAAGAAAAATGTATGCTGTTTTTTATTATTTTTAGGAAATATGTTGAATAAGACATAATTACAATGAAAAACAGGCAACTCTACAAACACAATTTTAAGGCTCATCTGTAAATATTCTAAAATATTTCAGCTAATAAATTTGTGGCTTCCCTCTAAAATCAAAGTTTCATTGAACTTCATAACGTCCCCAGTGTTGGACATCGCTTTGTTTCAAAAATCCACGACTACATTACGATTAGGTCTTCTTATTACCCAGTCAGCCCTTTGTAAATCAATTAATTGAGGCTAATTTTCTTTTGTAGTTGGTGAGATAATTTCAGTAGTTGCATACACATACGCACACACAAATATTATATGTATAGTGTCTTTAATATTCTAGACACACGTGTATTTCCAAAATACAATGTGCCAAAAGAATGCAGTTATAGCTAAAAAAACTCTAGAGAATTAGAGACGGAAAACTGTGGTGTGTATCGAGCAATATATTAAAGAACATAGCAAAGGCTTAGGTTGTACTTTGGGTTCAATTGAAGTGCTACAGCAAAAAAACTTACTACTTAAATGACCAGGTAAGGTATCCCTGTGGCCAGAGGAAATTTTAGTCATATTTGTACCGGGCTTTGCAGCAGATAAATTATGACGGAATTGAAAGTAGCTACTAGAATAGAATGCTATTTTCACTATAGTGCCATAGCTCAATGTATGAGAGTTAGAAATCAAATAATTTTCAATCATTTTTTGAAGAACGGACGTTAAGGCTGGTGAATCTTCTAGCATTATCTGGAGAATGCTTCTCTGGTGCTCTCTCAGTGCATACACTCTTGTGGACTACAATATGAATGATGCAAATTGTTCAGGATCCTCGATCACATTTAAACAGTGCACACGAAAGCCTTTTTACACAAAATGACATTTTAAACATGAATATGTGACATCATATTCAACTGGCATCGTATGTTAATGATTTCAAATGTACGGGCAAAACTCTAAACCTACCGATTCTCGAATTTTATTTTCTTAACTGAAAATTGCCAGAACTTGGGTGGGATGATATTGATTAAGTTATTAACTTCATGTAAACGTAATACAATGAATGTCTTCTATGTACATATTATCATAATATTCTTTAGGTATGGTGGAATTTCTTTGACATCTCTAGAATTTATGACTAAAACGTATTGGAAATATTTAAATATATTTAGATAACTTTCTTATTTTCTTAATATTCTTTCTCGTTTTGCGGAAAATCAAATAATCATATCCAATAAATAGATAATAGAAACATACGAGTTTTAGAGTAATAGGTCTTATAAATGCAGTTTGTCGTCGAAGCTTAAGTAAAAGGCGTGACCTCATACAGAGTCTTAATGGGATTCAAGTCAAGCAATGATTCTTCTAGCATTTTCAGGTATGAGAAAAGAAAATATGTAATTCAAAGTCTATCATGGTGTTAGATTATATTGTGTACTTATAAATTACACACACCCACACATATATATTTGTCTGTGTGTGTCTGTGTGTATAATTCGAAGTCAAGATTTTAAGCTATTATGTGTATATGCGTAAACACACAGAACACACTAATTTATAGTGCACATACACATATATAAAAATTCATAGCAATGTGTGTGTCCTTTTACATTTTTTACTGTAATGATAAAAGCACTTAAATGAAATCATCTGTCAGAAATATATTACCTTATGTTATTCCATCGGATAATCTGCCATTTAAGTGAAGTTCTTTACGAGCTTTAGAGTGTTTTGTAAACACATAGAACATGACACTCGAGGCATGCTTTTTCCTTGCCTCAAATGTACTCAAAGGGGCATTAAAGATACGATGTTTTCCGGTAGATAAGACTAGGATGCAATTTACAAGAGTGCTACGTAAGAAGATCTGATTACAGACCCGACAAAAAAAAAGTGGTCGATAGACGGTAATCAATAATTGGAAGAACAGTTTTTATGGGCAGCTTTCTCTCCGAAACAAAAGACATAAAAAGGCTGCTAATATAAGTAAAACATCATGGAAGACTCAGCAATAACAAATGAAGTAGATATATAATGGTATCTGTTAAATATTACACCAAAATGCGAATTCATAATTTTGTTCAATACCATAAATGTTGTTACAATTGTAAGTTTATTACAGATTTGTTTATTAGGGAGAAAATTAAACCTATTAATTAATACATATATTTGCACTTATATAAAAGTCATATTGATGAATTTAAGAAATCTGTTTATAATTCATGATAGTAAAACACTAAAATGAAAAGATTTCTTCAGGGTCATATAGCGACATATTATCATAATGGTAAATTACAGTGCTAAATTTAATTGACGAAAAAGAAACAGAAAGAAATTCATGTAAGAACATCTAAAAGAAGTTAAATATTAATCACGGTCACAAAAGTAGCAAATAATTAAGAATCTGGAGGACTTTAAATTAGTACTACTTTATAATATTAAAAATACCTTATAGAAGATAAAATATTCTAAAAAAATATGTTTTAGTGCCAGGAATACTATTTTCAATACTTTTACATTGTCACTTATTATTATTTCGTTTAGTATGAGTACATTATTTAGTTTAGAATTAATCTATTACTGTTTTTATTAATTGTGTTTGTTTAAACACACGTGCACATACTCTCTCTCTCTCACACACACACACACACACACACACACACACACACACACATATATATATATATATATATATATATATATATAATAGGCAATATACTAGGCATAAATAATAGGCAATTTACATCACCACAAAGGTAAAGGAATTCCCATTAACATATTCTGGTTACTTGTATCATATTCAGGAGTTCGTCACTAATGACAATAATCATAAACTAGTCGTAGCCAACATATCGTTTTTTTTCTCTATAGAAATACGTACTTCTTTCTTAGGCCTTACGCCACACTCTACATTCCATCATCTAATGCAATAATGTCTCTCGCCCTGTCATATGACCATCAACACCTTAAACAAAACTACTCCACTCTCATAATCAAGAACCCCGACCATCTTTAATTTTTACTCTTATATAGAGACATCTGCTTTACGCCACACTCTACATTCCGTCATCTAATGCAATAATGTATCTCGCCCTGTCACATGACCATCAACACCGGAAATAAAACTACTCTACTCTGATAATCTAGAGCATATCATCTATAATTTTTACTCATATATATATATATATATATATATATATATATATATATATATATATATATATATATATATATATATATATATATATTGATTTTTATTTAAATTGAAATTCTCATCCCTGTTCCGAGAATTTGGATTAGTTCTATATGAAATAAATATGAATAAAGTTTTATAAATCTTATAGAATTTCTGTGAATTTCGAAAAAGGTAAATTTGTATTTATTTGAAATTAACTTCTGTAAGTACGTGCAAATTACTATAAATATTATGCTCAGTTTAAAATTATTCATTATACAGTTTTTAACCATTATATATAATTTTTTACTTGACATTTTTGTCAAGAAAAATACGTTTTATTTCGAAATTTAATGTTAATAGTAATACTTTTCTAAATCTGCAAAACGTGCGAATTTTACACTTTTAAAAAAATATAATATTAACTTACAAAGATTTATTGTAGCATTTTTAAATATAAGATATATTATACCTTATATATAAAAATGTTACAATAAATCTTCGTATAAAAAAAGAAGTTTCAAAGTTTTAAGAAGTTTAAGTGGATGGTATACCCTAATTTCTTTAACATAATGTGTAAAATGAGCTCAAATAATTTTAATTTTTAAATCTTGCTTGTTTTTTATGCGTAAATAGAGACTGAAATACTCCGTGGACATTAACTAATGTGTGACACAACATGTACAATGAAAATTCTTAGACTACTCGTTAAATGTAGTCCAAGCTCAATGTCTCTTTAAAGGTATTAAATATTAAAAAAGGATTTAGAGTTATATCTGTTAAGGCATGGAAAAGGCATTTGATTTCATATATAAAAACTTCTTTATTGTAATCTTTATGTCCATAGCTATGCCATTTAGATATCCTTTTTACTCATAATTTATCATGACAAGTGTAGAGGATGCTATCAACCCGAGTTTCCATTGAAAACTGTGTCGCTTTAACCATTGCTACCTAAGCAAAATTCCTATGTCTACTTCCGCGTCGGCTTCTTTTCTCTGTATAGTTCCGCTGGAGGGTGTGTCTTCCTCCTATTACGTTATCTTTAATGAGTTCTAACTATTTTTAATTATAACTACCTTAGTTCTTACCCCTATTTTTAAACCTGACATATATAAGTATATATATCTATAATCTATGTTCTATCACTTTCTCTATTTTAGGTCAGCGACACTCCGTTCTATTACTCACATCCGATGCCAATTTCCCTATTGCGAGTAATCCCAAATATGACTTATTTATTAATATATACGCACACAAATAGTATAACAACCTTAATAATGAAGTATATTAGAATTTGAAGTAACAAAGCAAAAAAATACGGTTCGAAAAGAGTGTTTATATAGATGTGGTAAGCCTTGCTCATGAAAGATTTAGCTCTTCTGTCATATTAACACAGTCTGTATAAAAGATATACAATAATATTAGAATTTATATCTCTTTCAAAATTATGATATTGAAATTAAATGCACTTTAGATACAAATGAAAAAAAGTTAGGAGTTGAAACACTTTCAGAAACTTTCGATTTTGTAATTTTTTCTATTTAGAAATAATATTTTCAGGAAATAAAATAATGCCCAAACTATAATAAGAACTTTAGAATATTTATGATATATTTTTTTTAAACTCGAACTAAAATTTTAAACTTGAATAATTTACACTTACTCTGTCGGTAAGAAATTTTTCTATCAAGAATAAAGAGATAAAAGTCACATATAAAAGACATCAATCTTGAACTAAATAAAAACTCGAAGATTTATTATGCAAAAACTTGACAAAGAAGGATAGAGGAGCTTTTATTTTTAATATATATTTATAGAGGTCTTATTGATCTGTTATAGCCATTTCATTATCTGCAGTTTGCAGCTCAAATTTATCTAAATTAAGAAAACTTACCAATACTATAAAAACTTGAAATATGTAAAATATTTTTGAACTCTGAAAAATGCGTATAGCTTTGTATATTATGTGGTAATTTATATCTCATATTTATTTTCGGCTTTACTGTTTTATTAATATATTATTATATATATACTAGATGACTCGACAAACGTCCTGTTTTAACGATGCATACCGAAAAATTGTAAAATGTTTTGAAATAAATCATAAATTGGACCGTTATTATTGGAGCACAAGCCAAATTTTTGAGAAAAAACCTTAAAGAAAGGAGTAATGCAATAAAAGTAACTGAGTATTTGGAAACAAGTGACACATAAGTTTCAAAGATTAAATACTGAAAGTAGGTAATCGTTTAAATTTCCCTTTATTTTCTTTATAGATAATTTATATTGGCCTATGCCATAGTGTAAAAATAAAAGTTTTAAAAGCATGCATAGTAAAAGTATACATCCATAGATAACAGTATTGTGTGATATTGTCTAATGATGTCTGCTTAGAAACCGGATTGGGAATTATACTCCATTCATTTTAAAGTTTATACTTTAGTCAGTTATTGCAGAGTTAAAATTAAAAAGAAAATCTAATTTTTATTTAATTTGTAGTAATTTATTTTTAATAGCGGAGGATTATTATAAACAGATTTTTGTTTCCTGTACCCAAAAGTGACTATTAAACTGGAATTTTTCAATCTTGCTGAATTGTTTTACACATTCTTAAATTTTTTATTTAAGAGGAACTTTTCTAAGAATCAAGATAAAACGTAAGTTATGATCTTACAATAAATCATTCATTTTCTTCAGAGGAGCATATGTGAAAGGTATGTGAAAAATTGTTAAAATATTAAAAAAAAACAAGAGAAATTATGAAGAATGGATTACAATACATAGGTTACACTTTTTGTGCGCAATCGGTTTGATTGCTTACATCGAGAGTAAGTATGTATAATTTGCATAGAACAATATTCTAGAGAATATGCATTTTTTTTTCATTACAAAATAAACGATTCAGACTTCATGTTAAAACTATTATTTCTTACAACTGTTATTAATACATTTAACCCTACACCGTTCAGTGTTGCACATGTAACACAATTAAACTTTCAATTTCTATTAAATGTATGAAATAGGATTTGCTTAAATTTCACATCAAATCTTGAGATCAATCAATACTTTTGTCAATTTCATTCTGATTTTGTTCTCTTAATGGGAGTAATTGAGCATTATATTTTTAAGAACAGATTCTTTTTGGCTGTTCCCAAGATTATCTTTCTAATACTATTTTCCATTTATATATTCTATTTGTATTTTTCAACGCCTAAATACAAATATATTTTCTTTACCTGATCAAAGTATTTAGTTTTCATTTTTATCAATAAATTTCATACATTTATGAAGAATAATTACAATACATATTGAATTTATACAGGCACCAAACATAAGTTTGTACTAGAGATCAATAAGAAAAATTTTAAAAAAATATTTAAAAATTTTAAGCCATTGCCTAAACTAAAACATGTGTGAAAATATTTGGATATTAAAAAAGGTATTAGTACTTGATCAAGTGATCTTTAGTTGATTAAAGTATTTAGTTTCCATTTTTATCAATATATTTCTTACATTTTTGAAGAGTAATTACAATACATATTGAATTTATATAGGCACCAAATACAAGTTTCTACTAGAAATCAATAAGAAATATTTTAAAAATTTATTGAAACATTTTAAGCCATTGTCTAAACCCAAACATGTGTGAAAAAATTGGGTATTAAAAAACGTATTAGTACAGTGTAAAGTCAAAACTTCTTCCATACATTAAAAGTACAATAATGGCATACATTTAATATACACACACTTCTCAAACCAATACTGTTCTTCTTTTGCAGTTTCAGTGCTTTTTCCTTTCTCTTAGTTTATACTGTGATTAACAGCACGTAATTCTCCAAAATACTTTAAAAACATGTTTTGAACTTTAGATGTAAGAATTTAATTTAAAACTGAAGTACTAACATATGCCCTTTAAGTCACGGCAAGTTTGATGGACGTAAGTTTAGGGGGTTTTAACTTTTTCTCTTGTCTAAGTGTACTCGAATAATAAAGTTTGACTAAAAGTTTGAGTTTGGAAAGTGAGCGTGTGGTTGAAAGAAGTCAAACATGGTCTATTTATCATTGTCTTATACTACATGATTGAAGTAGTTGATTTAATTTGTTTTTGCTTTGAGAGCGTAGACATCGTTTAATATCCCGTCGTAACTTGTATTTATTAATTTATCATGACAGCAAAGTTAAAAAAGGAACAAAATTAGATGGTAAGATAAACACGCCATGTTTCCCACTGTAAAACAACTGAGAACGAGGTAATATTTTCCAATTAAGGTAAACTTGTTTTAATCAAAATGCATTATTAAAATTAGAAAGGGATATTTTTATTTAAAATAGAAAATTTCATTTAAAAGTCTTTTCCTACTTTTACTAGTGTCGACCTGATATCTATTCGTATTCATGCACGAATGTATCTCGTACAGCTAAAAATTGATTAGAGATATAAAGATGATTTTTTTATTTAGTACTGTTATATTATCTAGCTATCATTTTTTTTTATAATTATCTGCAAATTTTTACAAAAAAATTGAGTATAATGTTACTTAACTCTACCAGATATAACTCAAATGATTAGTGATAAAGTACTGAAATTATATATTTAGGACTGATGTATAAAATTATATTAGAAATATAAAGTGATTTTTTGCATTTAAGACTTATAATATCTAGCTATCCATTTTTTATTATTATCTGCAATTTTTTACGAAAATATTTGAGTAAAATGTTACCTAACTCTGCTAGATATAACTCAAATGATTAGAGGTAAAATGCTGAAATTGCATATTTAGGACTGATGTATAAAAATTGATTAGATATATAAAAGGATTTTTTATATAAGACTGTTATAATATCTAGCTGTTCATTTTTTATTAAAATCTGCAATTTTTTACGAAAAAATTGGGTATAATGTTACTTGACTCTGCCAGATATAACTCAAATGATTTGCGGTAAAATGCTGAAATTACATATTGAGGACTGTATAGATACAAATGTTGTAAGAATACAGATAAATACAATGATAAAAATGTTATATAATGATACATAACTAGTTGTACACCGATATTTTTAACTGCAATTTGCACTTTTTATAATGAAAAGTTTCAATATAAATCACGGTAATGCTACTGGTGTATAAAATAACAATAAATTATATTTGCGATATGTAATATATTATATAGCAATGCATTTCAATGTTATGATAAATCTGAGAAAGTATTGTACAATTACAGTCAACAAGTTACGTTGTGTATACATCAGATATTTCATATTAAATGTTACACAAATAATCTAATAGCTTATTCTTGTAGCAGATATTTCACATACCATGTAAAATTTGAAAAAGTGCAATTTCTGATTGGTATACAGTCTCTATTTAATATAGTATCAAATAAAGCTACCTTGAAATTGTGAGAACATATTTGGTGGTTTGTAGCGCTACGTTCTACTGTTTTGCTATACGGGGGCTAGTGAGATAGAGACCTATTGCTTAAAGCCGATTCCGAACGGCTACAAACATCCATGTCAGAAGCGGAATTCAACCACACGAACTCCGATGCAGAAAAACAGCGCTCTAACATTCAGCCATCGTTCAAACAGTGATAATATTGTTAAATAGATATTGGTAAAAAGAGGATTTGATGGTACATGAAAATATATTGGTATAAATTTCATCTTGAAAGTAGATGATCCTGTGTCTGTTTATCACTTATAATTTTTGTTCTGTGTAATTACATATACTCCTCATTTATTCCAAATACTAGTCAGAAAAATAAGTGTCAAAAGTATCCCAGATATTTACTTAGAGGTTAAATCCGAAACTATAAGCCATAAAGATTTCTATAGCAGTCATTTGGGTGATCAACTACTTCCTGGAGTTAAACCTTTGGGCCATTTGGAGAAACGACCTCACAGCTAAATTATTAAAGATAGCGCGGAGAGAAAATAAGTAAAGAAACTAAAAAATCTCGATTCGCACAAATAAACATAAAAGCAACATTACTTTAGTCTCGAGATAAAGGAAATTACGGTAATAACGAAATAATTTCCGAGGACTTGTAAATCCAGAGGAAAACTAAACGGTATACTAATGGTAATGTATGATATAAAAACTTTCCGAAAACGCCAGCACATGGCAGTAAATATAAAATACGTATAATTTTAATTAAAATAAACAAATTGCAAAAGACTACAAAAATTAACTTACCAATCCTTTTATAAATATGCTCTTCGAAATGACGTAATAATAAGAGAACAATTTTAAAAGTGTGTATGAGTTAAGAATTTCGAAGTCTACGTTTCGAAGCTTTCCTATAATTTTTAAATATGTGTATGTTTCAATAGCAATGACTATAAATTTTAATTACTCAATAACGTTAGGAAAAAAATTTTAAAAATTTTAAGACTTAATCCAAATTTAATAAGTTTCCCGAAATAATTCACCTTAATCAATTGGAAATAAAATACACAGGTTTTTGAAAAATAAATTGACATGTTATGTTACGGACCAAAGGATAAGTATAAATTTAAAATATAGGACAGGTTTAAAGTATAGATACAAAATATAGATATTATTTTAGAACTTAAATTAAAATTATCCTAAAGATCTTTTTTAAAAAATGAATGAGTAATACAAAAGCTCTCTGATCGAAGAAATTCAAAAAATTGTGAATATTGGAAGAATGGTAGAAAGGTAGAACTATTATAGAATGGTAGAACTATAATCGGTTAAACATTTACTAGTTATAAAGGAACCTAAAATATATTAACTTAAAGTTTTAACTTTATTCTGAATTATATTAATTCTTTTTTTTAGATAATTCAACTATATATACAAAAGCTTACGTTTTAAGTATTTGATACATATAATTTCATAGTTTTTATTTTGTTCAAATATACTTAGACCAGTCAAGTTATACACACGTTTGGTAAACATCTTTTAGATTATTTTATAAAATAATACTAATGAGAAGTACAAAACACCTTAGTAGGAACCTTATGTATAATTTTCGAACTTTCCAATATAAAATATGAAATGCAACACAGTTAGAACAATGCTGTCTTTACGTACGACAAGCTATATTGCAATGTGATATCGATCAGAGGATTGACACAATAATTATCGCCTTTCGTATTAACTGACTAAACAAATTTATTTTAAAGAAATTTTAAAAATCACTTCCAAATTGTTCACTTGGGAGAAAACACGACGGAATGCCATACAAAAAATAAATCTCAAAGATAAAATATTATTTCTCATTCCATTATCTAGCACACGATTAAAAACTTTTTCACTTATCTTAATACCGTAAATTAACAAATTACATTGAAGTGGAGTTTTGTAAAAAAATAAATATTGGATTTATATTGATAAACCTGTTCAAAAATTTATTTATATGCAAGGCTCTGAAATTATGAATGTTGATCTAAATCATAATAAAGAATATAATTGTCTATTTGTTTATGAATGACATATCAGGCGTCACAAAAAAATATCGCTAATATTCCAAGCAATATTTTGCCGAACGATGGACGATTGGTTAGGGTGCTTGCTTTCTGGACCGGAGTTCGTTTGCTCGAATCCCACAGTGGCATGGATGTTCGTAGCCGTTCGGAATCGGCTTTAAGATGTAGGTCTCGGTCTCATTATCCCTCGTGTTGCAAGAAGTAGACCGTAGTATTACAAACAAAATAAAACAAAACAATATTTTGTAAACTGGCCTTAAATTAGGACTCTGGGTATTAATATGTATAAGCAATGTAAGTAAGAAACGGAAGTACTGTTGTATTAAAATTTCATTGTATGTGTAAGACATTAAAACCATTCGCAACTTTCTTCACATCAAATAGTTATTATTGCAGAGGTACTCTTTATTTATTTTTTAGTGATTAAATAGTTAAAAAAATAGAGTTACCTTTCCAAGATTAGTATAACTTTCAATTATAACTTTGCAGGATCTATTTGACCTTAGATGAAAAAGAAGTATGTTACCAAAATATTCATTTCATATCAATACTTAATTAAACTAGAAAAAAAAAATTAACATTACCCGGTGTTATAAAGATATTCGAAAATAAAAAAGAAAGAGTTAATTTGATTGCAATCTAAAAAACATTGAACATATAATATGTTTATTATATTAATTCTTTCTATAGTTAACAAACGTATATCCCATTTTGATAAAAAAAAGTAAGGAACTTAACCATCGCGTGTACGAGTATATTTTACAGATATTGGGGAAAAATTTGAGAAAATTTTGTAAACAATTTAAATTTGGCATATACCATACTATCGTAATATAGCACATACAACGTGTATTCTAGAAGGAAGTTTTCAGTACAATTTTTTTGTTGTTGAGAATTTAAATGCCCACAAAAAATAACTTGTCGTAAATCTTTTTCAGCTTTTTAATGTTTTAACCAATCAGTCAGCTTCATATATTTTTCAGTACTCCATTCGAGTTCTTGAAAAAAGCAAACACTGAAAAATAGCACTGCAAATCAATCCACTAAACATCTTAGGGAATTCTATGAATTGTCATGTAATGTATTTAACTGTATGAATATATTAATTCCCCGTATTTTTCCCTTTTTTACTGATTTGAAGTGTTTCACCAAATGGTTGTAGGGATTTATTCTTAATTATTAGTTTTACCATGGATGCTCCAGTTTATTAAAAAATTGGATTGCAAAATGAATATGTAAAATTTTGTAAAAATATTCTAGAGTTTTTACTTCATGCAAAAAAAGGGTTTTGTTTTCCCCTATCACTATGTCTTAAGCTTAACGAATCAATTTCCTATGTTATATAATGCTATCTTTACTTAAATATAAAACAAAAAATACTTTTATTAATTAATTTTTATAAAAGAATCTTTGAAAGTTGGATTATTTTTTTCCGGATAAATGAACTTTAAGTAAAACTTCTATCGACTTTACGATCTTACAAATAGTTAGGGTAGATGATATATTTATCTGTAACACTTTTTTTACTATGGATTGGATTATGTATACATACAAAATGAGTTGAATAGAATATTGTTTATGAAAAAAAGTCCATATTCAAAAACAATATGATAGAAAAAAATAATTTTTTTCACTGGCTCCTTTGGATCTTTTCCAATTAGTAACACTTTTCACAGTGCATTTCAAAATGTTTTGTGGGACCATTGATTTCCCATATTTAATTACAGAACTTCAAATGTAATATAAAGAATCATAGTGTAAATTCTCGCTTCTGTCTTCATTGTTATGTAACTTTTCGATGTTATAAATGAATGTATAATGAAGTATATGTGATTACTGTATTCACGCGATTTTATATGAAAATTAAAATTCTTAGTAATGAGAATTAACATTAGGATTAACAGATTAATGGGATTAAAGTAATTATTTATCTTTAACATGGTTTTCTGTTTAATATGGGTTTAACCCTCCGAGTGGAACGGAAAAAGTCTCTAAAATATACGCTAAAGGTTTACTGTGTCAGTGGCCAAACCGTACTAGGATTTTTTCCTTCACCTTTGTCGACTAGAATGGAATACGGGAAACACACCCTCGTTATTGCCCCTGTACTACCGGTTATAAATAGATATATAGATATTATAGATTGTTAATTTTTCATTCACATAAAGCTCGTCAAGTCTCGAAGATCATCCCATAAGAAATAATGGATTCTAAAAGTACAAATAAGAATATTCTTTGAGAGATTTGTCTATATTTTTTACGAAAGTCATCCAAGATATTTAAGTGGTGCAATTAGAGATGCATCTGTTACCGCAAACGAAATACTTGAAAATAGAGATTTATAAAGCCATGAAAAGCTATCAGAGCATTTGTGCCTCAGGGGGTAGGGGTGCATTCCTCAATAAATGCTAGTCAAAGAGGGGTACAGTTCCTAAACAATCGATCTGACCAAAACTCCATAGGGGAAAGAACTGACAGAATTGTATATTACATTCATTTTCAAATCGTTTTTGGAGGTCAAAAATTCTACGTTTTGTAGACATCATCGGTTTGGCGGAATTGTACGTGCAAGACGCTTAGAGGGTTAATTACGTAAAAATAATCTATCATCTTCATTTGATTTAGAATAAAACATTACTAATAGATACATATATTTGTAAAATGTACTATTACATTTATTTAAATAAGGAAAAACATAGAACTAATTGTATGAATCTAGGTAATAGTAATAAATAGATAAATCAAAATATTTTTTAATTTAATTTTAATCATCTTAAATAAATGTAAATTGCTCTTCTAGATTTATAGAGAGTAAATAACTACAACTTTTCCTTCTCGCGTAGGATGTAAAAAGAACTACAACTTCCACTTCGCTTGGAAAAGGATTTTCCTGTTTTGATTGTATTGTGGAAAATGTTGCTCCACTGTATGATGAGCCAGTGTGAAGTTATAAATTTTTAATTAAATAATGTTTTTAAATTCAATAGTGGAGTGATATGTTCAAGCTACGTGTGTTTTACTCGTCGAGAAATAAATAAGAATTGTCAATTCATGACAAGCGTATTATTTTAGATATAATTGATTATTTCTAAGATGTAGATTATATATGTCTTCAGTAATCATTTCATTACTCTAGGATATCAGAATCCATAATTATAGTAAACACTGCATCTTGATATATTATCATTAAAACATTTCTTTTCAATTCTATAGCAATCTTATCAAAATAGCTCCAGGAAAGAATTTCGGAAAGTCATTAAATTTCGCTCTAGGCAATTAAAGTTTCCACTACAATAAGGTTAATTAAATAAGGGATGCGAAGGCAATTAAATATAAATGAAAATGTGACATCGAAGTTTGCATATTGAGGTAGAATTTTCTGCTACTTTCGCGTGAAATTCTTCAAAAAATCATGAATTGATCTGAAATTGAAAATCTTTATCACTAGTACATAATCGCGTTTCTTGACTTCATTTCTTTCGATTGATTTTTCAAGCATCGCGTTTCGAAAACAAGGCACGCTTCTTCAGCGCCGATTAAATCTTTTTCGTAATTTTACAGCTCTTGGAACGCTTTGGATGGAAATGCTTCCAGAATAGAAATTTTAGAGACCATTCAATTCATTGAATTTACACTCCTAAAGGAAAGTCATAAAAGTATATGCTTTCTTTTGAGGAAGAAAGAAAAATCAGACAATAAAGTTTAATGTTATTCTTCTTTCAGTATTTATTTATGTTTGATGTTAATTAAATTATTTTTAATAGTAAAAGTAGAATGTATTTGCTATTTCTCTAACAACAAAATCCTTCTCTTCTTGTAACTCACCCTTTATTAATTTCCAAATCACTTTCTACTTTTGTGTAGGATTAATGTAAAATTGAAGTTTTTCTTAAGAAAAGTAATAGGTATTTGCTGTTAATTCCTTTACATTTTTGTATTAGTGTAAAAAACCTGTTTCGTTTCATTATTCACCTATCATTATCATTAATTCCTTAACCATTTCTAGTTATTTTGAGGTATATGTTTATTGCATCACAAAGCAAGATACACTATTTTCAATTTGTTTTAATTTGAACGTATGTGTAATAGAATATCATATTTGAATTGTACTGCAAGGAATAGAAAATATTAAATTCATAAAAATTAAATTAAAAAATATTGAATATAAATATTTTAAAAATATTAAATATAAATATTTTAAAAATATTAAATATAAATATTTTAAAAATATTAAATATAAATTTTGTAATATTTACTCAACTTTTTTTTTCAAATGTTAGGTACTTGCCTTTATTAGCATTTTATCCAACAATTTTCTGATTTGTTATACTGTTCACTATGGGTCACTGTATAGATAAGACAAAAACACTCCTTGTGAGGAGACACAAATATATCCAAGCCTTCAATTCTTACTCGAACCAAAACCCATCGTGTAGAAGAACGATACACTAACTACCGCACAATCTAGGCTGTATGTTAATGCTAACTGCTTTAGATCATTTTAGTTTTCCCACTATCAAAATTTACTACAACTTGCTGTTTGAATTTCTGATTTTATGCTTAGAAGAAACGTTGAACGCTGCATTAATTTAAATAAAAGCAACTAGTCTTAACCCTTTAATGATTTCATTTTGTTCACGATTTCGACCCAAAAAATGTCACATTTTTTATTGCATATATTTCTTTATGTCATTAAATTTAGAAAATGTTATTAAAATTAATATTTTGAATTATTTTATGCATATATAAAAACTCTTTTACAGGAAATAAAATAAAATGTGTTCCCTGGCAGTTGATAAAAAATATACAAATTTTTACAAGAACATTATAAACGATTTCAATTACTACACAATTATTTTCAAATACAGATACTACAAGTACTGTAATACTTCACTTAACCTCTTTTTATCAAATATCAGATTTAGAGCGATTTAAATCTTGAGGGCAAGAAGCATAGTCCAACGTCACATAACTAGTCTATTTTCTAATTCTTTTGTCGCTAACAATTTTCTTCTTGAACAAGCATAGTACTAGTTTTCAGGTCTTAGTTTTTTGTAGTGAAAGCATAATTGCATTTGTCAGTCTCCCAAATCCTCAGGCCAAAATCAAGCCAAAAACTGAAAGATAAAAATGAGAATATGCAAAGCATAGCAGAAAGCCCAAGGTTTTAAACCAAATAGAATATACTTCGAAAACTAACATCTTGTGGACATCTATACGACTAATTTGATATTAAAAATACAAAAGATACGGCTAGAGCAGTAAGAATGACAAAGAAATCAAATTGCCCGTAACCCGTACGGGCAAATCATTTAAAGCACGGTAGCCCCTTCCGTACTGTGTACTTTCAAAACTAGCAAGAAGTTAATAAACGCATTTTGTCCTTGTGTAAGGTTTTAATGATATTTTTCTATGATTTGGGAAGTAAGTTTAATAAAAAATGAGGTAAATTAAACATCATTACTCTTAGTAACCTGAAATTTTCTTTTCTTCAGTAAAAGAAAAAAATGTTAAATTTCTCGAATCATATCTGTTATTAACTTTCTTTTTGAACTTCAATACTTAAATATAATTTGTCTCACTACTTTCCTTCAAAATACATATAAAAACGTCAATTCGTCTGTTTTGAAATTATTTATCATTAGCGTGTAATTGCGTTTCTTTACTTTATTTCTTTCAATTGATTCGTAAGTATCGCGTTTTGAAAACAAGGCACGTTTCTTAGTGCCGGATTAAATCTTTTTGTGCTTTTGCAGCTTTCGAAACGCTTTGGTTGGAAATGCTATTAGAAAAAAGAATTTTCAGGCACCATCAGAGTCATTGAATTTACACTCCTAAAGGAAAGTCATGAAAGTGCATTTTCGCTCAAGAGGAAGGAAAAGATCAGATAATATTTAGAAGGTTTTATCTTATTCTTCATTCGCTAAAGACGCAAAATTTAACGTAATTTTTTTTATATTAAAAGTAGAAAGTATTTCCTGTTTCTTCAGTAGAAAAAAATTGTCACATTGAATGGCTGATCCATTATTATTTTATCTCTCATTTACTACCTATATTGAGGTTTAAAGCAAAATGAAAAGGTTTGTTAAGAAAAGTAGAAGGTATTTGCTGAAAAAAAAATATTTTATTACTCACCCAATATTATCTGCTTAATTATTTCCTAGTTAGGTATGAATATATTTTTACATTTTACTATAAAATTCATTAACTATTTTACAATTCTTTATAATATGAACACATGTTATATATGTAAGAAAGATCTACGCGCCAGCGCCAGTGACCTAAAGGCGAATGTGGTGTGATTGACCCTCCTTCGACCCCATTGGTCAACAGGGGTTGCTAACCGCGGAGTAGCCATCTTCGGGCCAGAGAACACTGTTCAACGAACTTTTTTTTCGAGAGATCTATGGGCCCTCTTAGCAAGGAAGAAGGTGTGCGCAGCTTACAATCTTCTGCGGCAGTTCTAACGTCATTTTCTCTTATAAGACCAAGACGCCATGTTGGCCGATTCTTAAATCAAGATGGTCCCTATTGGAAGATATCATAACTAGTATCGTTCTTGCTTATTCTCACCTTTATATATTTAAAATAAAAAAACAACAGGATTAACTAGTTGTCATTTAAATTTGTAATTTTGCACGAGGACAACTCTTATACGTGTGGATGTCCTCGACACTCAGTCGGTTTTCATCGCATTAATATAATATGTCCTTTGTATTAAAATGAGTAAATACATTTACCTGTGAATTTGACAGAATGTATACTAACTTCTTTAGAATATTCTTACAGATGTGATTTTTTTCTTATTTGCTGTCAAGATTAGCTACGATATTTTGTATCAAGGCGTTTCATCCCTTTCAAGACCACTTTCTCTCAATTGCGTTTCATACAGAGAGAAAGTCTTGAATGCAGATATTAATTATGACAAAAGAATAATGTCTTAAAAACACATATTACGGGCATTAAAAAAATAACTTTTTCCAAATATTCTGTTAAACATATTTGGAGTATGTTTTCTAATAAAATATTCCGTTTTGCGTCAAACGTACGTCCTAACTTTTGACGCAAAACAGAACATTTTTTAGAAAGAATTAGAAAGTGTTTGTACTTACTATCCTAAAATCTTAACTTCAGAAAAGAAAAAAAATGTCAAGTTTTCCTACTTATATTCATTATTTTCTTTTAGAACTTTGAATATTTAGATAGATTTTCTAGATACACTACTTATATACTGTACTAAAAACATCGGCAGATCTAAAATTGTAAAACATTTATCACTAGTAAGTAATAGCATTTCTTGACTTCATTCGTTTCAAATGATTCTATTGCTACCATGCTTCTAAAACAAAATACTTTTTTAACGTCGGATTAAAACTATTTTGTAATTTTAGAGCTTTCGGAACACTTTGGTTGGAAATATTTCCAGAATAGAATTTTAAACGCCATTCGTTCCATTGAGTTTACACTCCCGATGGAAAGTTATAAAAGTACATTTTTCTCAAAAGAAAGGAAAAGACCTGAAAATATTTAGAAGGCTTTATTTCTTTCTCTAGGAACTTAAGTTTGACGTACAGTGGGATAGAATTTAGAAAAATTAGAAGGTATTTTCGTTAACATATTTATTTTAGTGTAAAAATCTCCTCACGTTTTACTACTCATTCATCATTAATAATCATTTCCTAGTTAGGTACACTTATATTTATCATTGCTTTACAAACAACATATACAATTCGTAATTTGTATTATATAATATTTTGTTTGCTTTGTAATGAATAATTAAATGTGATTTTGGAAACATTTGTTCTAACATATTTGGATAACTCTAGTGCATGAAATTTCTTCCCACTTGCTCTTAGGATTTATCACGATATTTTGTAGCGACACGTTTGACACTTTTAACCCTTTAAAGGTCACTACTGAAAATTCTTTGGGATTTAATGGAATTAGACTATAAATGTTATCTATGAACATTACACATGTGAAATGTGTGAAAAATATTAAAATTTATTTGTAGTAAGGTAGTGAGTTTTAACTGTGAAACTATCTACCCCTTGTACAGCTCGAAAATAATACACTCTTAAAATGTAAATAATATTTAAAGAACACTGCATAATTATCATTAAAGTGATGTAACAGATAAATAGCTAAACTATTTATAAAAAAATGTTTTGAGTAGATATATTTATTTCAGGTCATGACGGAGGGAAATCAAATACCTAATTTTTTCCATATCTTTTCAAGAGAAAAATAGATTGTGTGTAGTGCTATCATTCATTAATAGTTTGAAGTATCAAAAACATCCGAAAAAATCATTATTATCTCTTCTAAAAGAAGATAAAAAAATATATTAATAGGTGGTTTCACTACGAAACCACTGTCCTTTAAAGGGTTAAGGACCACATTCCGTCAATTGACTTTGATATGGAGAGAAATATTTGAAAGCTGTATTAATGTACTCTTACAAAACACATATTTGAACTATGTAAAAGGAGTAATGTAATTTTTCTTTTACTTCGTACATATGTTTAATACCAAATAGAGTATTTTATTAGAAAAAATTTAGAGGTATTTACACTTACTATGCTAAAAACATATTCTATTCAGTAAAATAAAATAAATGTTGAATTTCACAACCTATATAAATTATTAATTTTCTTTTTGATCATATATTACTGGGATATAATCTCCTGCAATTTTCTTTCGAATTTCTTCAAAAAGCATTATTTGATCTGAAATTGAATATCTTTATCACTAGTACGCAATCGCGTTTCTTTACTTTATTTCTTTCAATTGTTTCTTGAAGTATCACATTTCCAAAACAAGATACGTTTCTTTGAGACGGATTAAACCTTTTTCGTAATTTTACAGCTACAGAAATGCTTTGGTTGGAAACGCTTCTAGAATGGAATTTTCAGGGATCATTCGATTCATTGAATTTACACTTCTGAAGGAAAGTCATGAAAGGGCATTTTTGCTCGAGAGAAAGGAAAATATTTGATCATATTTAGAATGTTTTATCGTATTCTTCTTTCCCTAGAGACGTAAATTTGACGTAAAATTGAATATCTCTGATAATAGTAATGGAAGGTATTTGCTGTTTCTTCCATTATATGTTCATTTTAGTGAAAAAATTATCACATTTCATTAGAGACGGATTATTAAATTTCTAATCATTTTCTAGATTTGTACATGAATTTTAATTCATTGCATTACCAATAATATATGTTATCTGTAATTTGTAATTATACAACATTTGTGTTATATAATAACATGTTACTTATAATACCATGAATAAATATATCTGACAACATGATAGCATTAGTACTGATTTCTTTCGTTTTACGTATATTTTTTCATTACATTATCCCAAATATGTAATATTAATAATTTATAATAATAAGAACATATGTTATATAATAGCGTAATTATTTAATTGTACAGATAAGAATAAACATATCTGTATGAGAAGTTGATAGCACTGACGCCAATATCTTTAAATTATTCACGAGAATTAAATAATTTTATCTCACTTACTGTCAGGATTTACTGGAATATTTTGTATCGGGATTTTTGACATGTTTGTGAACCTCTTTGCTTCATTTTGTGTTGACACGTTGAAAAAAGATTGTGCGCTGAATTAATTGTGATTGAAGAACACATCCATAAAGGACATGTTTGTGATTGAAAAAATACATCCGTAAAGGACATATTTGTGATTGATATGAGGTTTAACACTCAGTTGGGCTCTTACCTGTCATTTATACGAGTCGATATATTAATTTGTCACTCTACAAACCTCTTCTTGTAACTTAGACCTTATGAGTATCTGTCTGTCTGGTAACCTTCTCTGGAATGCTGAGTAGTTTAGAAATATTTTTCTTTTTCAGCATTATGATTTTTATTCTCTGAAAAAGAAGCGTTCTATAATGTAAGTTGATTAAAGCTTTAAGGTAGTAATTTAATAATCTTTAATACGATAAGTTTCGAACTTGTTTAATTCCACGATGACTGATAAACACTTTTCGTAATCTTAATAAATAAAAAAGACATTGAACATATCAAACATAACAAAGACATTTATAATATCTTATTTAGTGACGGAAAAGAAAAATTAAATGATTTGCAAAGTGGAACTTCAAATCTATAGGCTAATAATTGAAGAAGAAAATATGCAAATATTTGCAGTACCTCAAATAAACCCAAAACATAAGCTAGAAAGACTTAAGGGAAATCGAATATGCCTCATTAAAATACAATGTATATTCTTATCTCTAACATAGACTAGTGGTGAACCAGAAGAATGCAGCTGATCCTTAAATTTAAAACCAAATTAGAGTACAATAGATTTACTAAATCATTTCAATATTATAAAATTGTGTCATTTTAATATTTTCAACTGTATTAATTATCTCCCTATATGGTTTATAAATCAGTATTTTACAAAGCATATAACAGTGTTTTAAAACAGTAAAAAGATAAAAAGTATAAAAGGCAAAGAAAGAAAGAAAGAAATTGTAGATGTAATCAGTGTAGGCTTAAAAAAGAAAAAAAAAATATTATTTGGTGTAATACAATTCAACAAAAATCGAACAAAAGAAAGATGTGAATCACGCCGTACGTTTCGAGGCACGGCGACGGAATTTAAACGTTAGTTTTCTTATACTAAGGAAAAAAAAGTAATGAAAATCACAATATTTAATTTGGAAAAATCATATTTAATTCCTCTCCTAAGTATTACTTAATTTTGTTAAAAGAAAAACTATTAAGTTGTATGAATGTTTACAGGTTATTAAGTTGTTTGCAGCTGAGTTAAAACACATAAATTCTGTATGAGAAACTTGAAATATTAATACTGACTTCGGAGTATTTCTGTTAACGAAATAATTTTTTTCTTATAACTGTCAGTGTTTATTGGGATATTATTGAAAAGCACTTTTCCTTAATTTCCCGTGATGGGTGTTAGAAAATATTGTTCATTGCATTAATTAAGATGAAATACATGTCTGATGAAAAGACATATATTTGTGATAAAAATAAGGGAATCCTGGAAAGCGCGATCTAGGTTTTTACTAATTTATTTAATCTTCTAATGAAATCATTTTCTCATAACCCAAAGAACGTTTTAAGGCATTCAGCGATATTTTATTTCACAAAATCTGCTTTACTATTTTTGTAATTCTGGTCTTAAAGCTATCTTATTTTATAAAATGCATAAAGTCTTTATGTTACAGTTTTATGTAGGTTATCAACAATTTGTACGTGATACTGACTCCCTTTATAGCAAGTGAAAGTATTTTTTTTTGTTGCAATTGATATGAAAAAAAATAGTGTAAAATAAAATGGTTTAGTTTATATTTCATATATCATAGTTTCAATTTGAGTTTGAATGTATTGTATAACAGAGTATATAAAAAGCTTTCGTAAGAATACTTTGGGATTGATTCCAGAAGGGACTGTCCTGTCTTTCCACTATTAGTGTTTGGGGTTGATTCCAGAAAGAACAAAGCTCTATTTCCCCAATTTGTGTTGACCACTTACGTGGTTCTTTCAAAACAAAAATGACCATCACACTCCAGGTGTGTAAATAAGGAAAAGTGCCTGTTGTAGCAGAGAAATAAACAGTGAATTTAAAATCTAATTTCAATATTTTTAATACTGAATGACTCTGAGGAGTAGCACTCAAAGACCAAGCATAACATATTAATTCACCTGATAATGCAAGCTGTAAGTTTCAATTCTTATAGATTGCAAAAATGTGCATGTAAAATCTGTTTTATTGAAAAATCTTCAAATAAAGCTTATATTATATACTTGTTGCAAAAAATGAGATGTATTTATCCTCTTAAGCTGTATTATTTAGAAGTGTACAACTTAGTCACCCTACGTTCTACAGCGTAATCCAACAGAAGGCTGAACCATTATGACGCGTCAGCGAGTTAGTGGCAGTGAATGTGTTAAAGGTTTAATCTAGAAATGATCCAAATAGGAGGGTTTTCCTTGTACTAATTTTCTCAGTATTTGTAAATAATAAATGAGTTAATAAGATATATGTCCCTGTTAAACTAGCACTGATACATTATTGAAGCTATCAAGATAGATTTTACTCTTTATTTTTAAAACATCTAAAAAACTATAAGTTTGTTATACAAGTTAGATAATTAATGATGGTTAAATACAAATATATGTTCTTAAATTTAAATCATATAGAGCATTTTCTTTAAAACTAGCATATTGCCTAAACTAGCATATGACGGGATCCGCAAGATTTTTAATTTTCTAGAATTGTAAATTACTCTATGAGGCAGGTAAGAAAATGCTTTGTCTTATGGTTGAGAATTATCGGATACAAGCTCAATAATTTGTTTATCTTCATACTCCTATAAAGTCTCCCGATACTGTGATTGCAGTTTAGATATCAAGTTAGTTTTAGATTCATGTTGAATTTATTTAGTCAAACCGTGTCGTTATGTATAGAAAACAAACACACAAACGAGCAAATTTCTCCAAGATATATAACTTAAAAGCTAGATAATTATTAGTCTGTGAAATAGACTCCTAAATTTTTATAAAAAGAATTCGTTGTTAATTGCAATAAAAAATAATCGTTGATTAAATTTAAAACTATCCCATATCTACCTAATCTATTATTTAAGACAAATATAAAAGAGAATTATTTACGTAATATTTAAATTCAGTGATAAAACGAATGAAAATAATGCAGACGATATTTAAATAATTTAAAATAAAAAATGATTAAATGAGGTGGTTAATGGAATGACGTCATAATGCTAGGAAAAAATGTTATTTTTACCTATTTATTACGTGATAAATTAAAGGCCGGTCTCACAAAGTCCTTTAAGGGCTAACCGCGATTAATCTCTGTTTAAACGGAGAATTGCGTCCCACCATTGGTTGACGCTATGGGTTAATCATGATTAGCCATTAAACGACTTTGGTGAGACTGACGCTTAATCGTCTGCTCTGAACCGGAACCTTCAAATAATGGCATTAAAAGCACGAAAGGGGAAAAGGGGTGAATTTCGAGTGCTTTACTCGTTTCGAATTTTGCTAAACCTAACTCATCAAGAATCCAATATGGAAGACTCTATCCATTCTAGGTCCAACAGCTACGTAAATTCGAGGATAGACGGACAGATAACTTAGGCTATTATTATATAAGGAATGGTTTGACATACCACATTAGTAGAATTGCAATAGACATTGTGAACGAAATAAGTAGATTTAACGGAGATAAGATTGCAGTAAAGATTAAGTACAAAAAAAAAGAGAAAATTACTGGTAGTGGTTAAGTTAAATGGGTTCTGATATGATCAGACATCATTTATAACTATTCCTGGCTTTATGAATATACAATGTAACATCTAAAATCGATTGTCAAATTATACGTTAAGGAAAAAAATGAATCAAATATTATAGTTAAGGTTTTAATACCGTTATTTTTTTCACCATATAAAATAAAGCTACATGGTTAAAATAATTACGCCAGGTAAAAAAAAATCTTCCAGTTCAATGCATGACAAAATGCTATAACTCCAAACGCCTCATCTTTAATTAATATAAGATTTTCTATCATGTCTCGTGCCTTGTAACATGTCATTACTAATACACTCCGGCCGCTCTTTCATATAAAATATTAATGCAAAGGATTATGTTCCGAAATAGTAATATCGCCAGGATTTATGTAGCCCGGTTCCCACTGGAGCCTCTCGTGAAAGTAGGGTCCAGAAGGGGGAGCGGGAGAAATGTTAATCACCTCGATTACTGTTACATGCTTCGTTACAGATTAATCTTATGAAATGGAACTTTAGTGTTAAGTGACCGGGAAAATTTCTTGTCACAGACGAGAATTTAAGTTATGGACAATTTACGTGTTTTGAGGGTATTTTTAGTTATTAATATGAAATTCTCAGCATAAATTTTATAGAAAAATATTTTTAATCTCGGTTTTTTTTTGGTGAATTTAACCATTTCTCTCATCTGAATTCCGTAATAAAAATGATTTAAAACTCTTTTTCCCAAGCATTTATCTTGCTAAATATTAGCTTTGAAACATCTTATAACGTTTATGGCATTTTTTGTAAGATGATTTATTTATATTCTTTTGGCGAATTTAATTCACTTGCTCCCTTTAACCTCATACCGGACACCAAATTTAGCTAATAAAAGTTGCTGAAAAGACTTTTTTCATAAGCTTCAATACACTTTTAAGCTTAATATGAATCATATATTTAGAATTCATATGTAGATTAAAGTTTGATTTAGTTTATGATAATATTTGGTAGATAAATATTCAAAAGTTTAAGCTAAGCTTCTCATATATTAAAGTGGTAATAACTAATTCACAAAATTTTGTTATAACTCTCAAATAAATTCAAAACTTTCACTATAGTGATTATGCTACTGCATGAAAATTATATTATTAAAATTTCATGAGATTCTGAATATTATTATAATATTTAAGAAAATTATCGTATATTGCTGTAAACAATTTTTAATCTCAGTTTTTTTGGTGAATTTAACCATTTTTCTCATCTGAATTCCGTAATAAAAATGATTTAAAGATGTTTTCCCCAAGCATTTATCTTGCTAAATATTAGCTTTGAAACATCTTATAACGTTTGTGGCATTTTTTAAGATGATTTATTTATATATTTTTTGGTGAATTTAATTCACTTGCTCACTTTAACCTCAAACCAGACACCGAATTTAGCTAATAAAAGTAGCTGAAAAGACTTTTTCATAATCTCCAATACACTTTTAAGCTTAATTTGAATCATACATTTAGGATTCATAAGTAGCTTAACGTTTGATTTAGTTTATGATAATATTTAGTAGATAAATATTCAAAAATATAGGCTTTCGATATTTTAAAGAGGTAATAACAAATACAAAAAATTTTGTGATAATTCTCAAATAAATTCAAAACTTTCCCTATAGTGCATATGCAACTCCATGAAAATTATATTTTAAAAATTTAATGATAATCTGAATATTATTATATCATTTAAGACAACTATTTTACATTGCTGTAACAAAAAAACATTTTATCAAATATTTACATTTAAGTATGTACATAAAATCACATCAACATGCAAGTGTAACATAACATCAGTTTTTGATAAGTCATTAGTTACTTCAAAGTCATTAACTTTGTTGTCAACACTTTCTTTAATATTTTTTTTTCTTTTTTACAGTTTAGTAGTCTGAAATTTGTGCTTTCTTTAAAAATATAGTTTTTCTTTCCAAGAGCATACCATATTTGTTTTCTCAAAATGTTAAATCGGAATTTAATCATGATTAATTACCTTATATGAAATATTAGTAGATTCATAATTCATTTCAGATTGTTTGATAATACAATTAAGCCACATTCTAAACTTATTTCATATACTTTTTGAATATATAGATGTATGTATGTATGTAGGTAGGTAGGTAGGTGTATGTGTATGTGTATATATAAATATATATATATATATATGTATGTATATATATATATATGTATGTGTATGTATATATATATATATATGTGTGTGTGTGTGTGTGTGTGAATGTGTATTTGTGTGTATGTATATGTATGTATATGTATGTGTATATATATGTATATGTATATATATATATATATATATATATATATATATATATATATATATATATATATATATATATATATATATATATATATATATATATATATATATATATATTTATAACAGATGCCACAACCTTTATACCAAAATCTGTAGGCACGAATAGATATATCCTATGTTACATGTTAATGTAGTTAACATTTTACAAATCAGTCCTAATGATCCTGGTGTTATTTACATTTTATATGCTTGCATTCTGTATAGAAATAGCTCTGCTATCGCATATACTGAAAGAAAACAGGATCTTAGAAATAACGTAAATTTTTGATAGTTAAAATGGCAATATAAAGCCATATTATAAATATCTGCTTATTAGTTAGAGTGTTTTTTTCCTTGTAATTGACAAGAAACAAATTCAAAATTAGAAAAAATTCAAAGAGGAATGTATTTTAAAAAATTAGAAAGTGAAAATGGAAGTGAGTGAAAATAATTTGATGAAACTGAGTTATATAGATGAAACTTAACATGAAAAGTGTAAAAACTTCAAAGGCTTCCCTTATATTAACAGCTAAATAATGCCATGCACCGTATAACTTCAATTTTTCTTTACTTTTGTCGTTATCTCTTCCGAAATAGAAGGCATTCATTGAACTTCGGTTGCTACTCAATTCAATTAAAGAAAATGTTCTATCTCGGACGTGAAAATGGGGGAAAAAAAAGAAACATTAGTAGCATTCAGAATTTAATTTTGGGCCCATTCATTGTTAGGTCTTTCAGCCTGGCCTGAAGAAAATAAACAATGTACTCGTGTTTTCTTCAATGTTTTTTCCGTAATTTTAGTGAGTCACGAAATATTTTGGGGCAATCTTGCGTCCTGCTATCTAAAAACTAAATCTTCTTTACCGCGTGTCACGTAAGTCATGATTTTATGTTGATTTTCAAAGAGATTACGCAACTATATTACTAGTGTCTTGGTCCTTTTAGCATAAGATGCAAAAAGATTTTCTTATTTTCTTTTTCTTTAAAAAAGAGGGAAACAACTTATGGAAAGAATAAAGATTAACCCTGCTATTCAGTTCTAACTTAGTACGCGTTTGTAGTGACCGGATCTATAAAATCCTATTCGAAACATTATATTTCAAGCAGCAAATTAAAGGTATTATTTTAGAAACGATTAAAACAATAATAAAACAAGTTTAAATTTTAAGTCTATATATCAAATGGTATAAAGTATATATAAATAAACACAAAAATAATTGAAAATGAAAGTTACCTCTATTTGTAACTAGGGCGCTAGGATTTATTAAGTATTTATTACAATTGTAATGCAACGCATTAGTTTAGTTGGAATTATTTAACGAGTAGAACTTCCACATTGAGACAGAAATATTGCTTCGAAACAACGCTTTGATTAACTAAACTTTTGTTTAATGAATATTTATATTTTCTTAGGACGAGTTGTCTATTCTAGCAAGGATGAATAGTTAAGCTATAACAGTTTATTAAATTTTCGAATATATTTCAACTATTTCTAATTTTTTCATTGGAATGTAAAATTTCTGATTTTCTGAGCTTCTCGAGAAATTTTGTCTTTGGAAGTCCTTGTTTCATTTCATGAAAAATACCTTTACCCATTTTAAAGCTTCACTTTATAGTAATATTTTCCCATAAAGATATCTTATACTATATAACTATATATAAAAGTAATCCATATAAATTTTTTCTCATGAAATTTTCTTTTCGATGAATGGCTAGATATAATGATTTAAATGACAGCTGGTCACGAATCAGATGTGTATTGAAAGTTGATTAAATTTTCTAATCGTTGTATTCTTGGAATTTTATAAAAATATAAATTTAAGAAAATCATGAATATATATTTTGCACAAATGAAGCGGGCATTAATAAGTTAAGTGAATAATTTAGTAAATCCTTTTGTAAAATCCACTGTTTTCTTGATGTTTTTTTAATTAATTTGTAACACACAAACCATCTATTACATGTACTGAGCTTAATAAATTCACACACACAAACTTAAACAAATTCATTCATATCGGTTTAGGAAGTAGAAAAGTTTGGGAGAAAGTTTAACCCGATAAAGAACAATAATCAATAAACAAGTTTTGTCGAAGGTAAGTGGGCACGCCTAAATGAAAGGACATTGTATAAAAAAATCTTTTTATTTTGAACATCATTTTTCATGTGAACAATCCATGAATGCTACACGTCGTTGTTAATCAATTGGTTATTTACTGTTAATTTATTGATTTCCAATTCTAGGGTTTGAATTGACATTAAGTCTCGCACTTGTAACAGCTTTCGTGCAAGGACATTCAGCTAAAATGTAAGTAAATTCTGTTACTTAGTATAGTAGGTCAGTTTTTTATTTTACGTTAGTCTGTTATCTCTAAATTGCTCTTTAAAAAGTTGGCATTTTATATAATTTCATATTATAGCTCTAATAAAAATTATAATTGGCTGTAATTTTAGAATAAACATAAGATATTTTAGATGAGTATTTTTATCTTAAAAGTCTGTAATAATTAATACGTCCTGCATAGAAACTATCTAGTGTTATAAGATTAACTGTGTTTGTCTCGTTTAAGAAATAAATAAAATGATAACGGTGTTAGGCTCCAGCTAAAGTTTTATTTTAATATTACCCTATTCTTATAATTAAGAATTACGTAAAACATATATTATATTTCATATGTAATATTTGAGTGTGTGTGTGTGTACATGTGTGTGTGTCAAATTGATAACCAGTTTATGAAGAGAAGAAAGATGCACATCAATGTTCGTTTAAAATAATTTATTTATCCATTCTTGAAAATTCATTGCAAACCATGGTATCTCTTTAAAATATCGCGAAAAATAAAGCAAAAAATTGACTAAGGACATCATTTTAACGTCTAGTCACCTGCTACGAATTACAGCGAGACTGGCCAATTTCCTAGTTAAATGTTACATTCCCTGTTAAATCGCGTTTTTTTTAAAGTTACTTGGTAACACTTCATTCGGAGATTATTAATATGTTCGTTTAAAATTATGGTGAAACTAACCTTAAAACTTAATTTCCAAATTTGAGAATCAATGTGGAAATTCTTCAAAATTTGTTTAAATTGTACATTGTAACAAATATTTTATTCCTTTTGACACTTTTTCAATGGGTTATTGCACATGCTATACATTTCAAAATCGTACTGCATTTTGAGATTGCCAATGCAGTGTTCGTGTAACAAATTATTATAACTAGAAATGTAATATGAAAATATTACATTTCTATGGGATATTTAACCTACACACAATCATTTACGTACTACGTTGAAGGCGATAATACAAAAAATATAGATTCGTAATGACAAAATTTAAAAACATGAAGTTTTTTAGCCTGAAACAGTTACTCAAAATTAAGATAAATGTGGGAATAGGACGGTTGTACATTTTTTCTTCATATTTCTGAAGCCACGCTTCATATTCCGAAACGTCCGTAAGCTTAATGTTAAACTATCTGATATCTCGTAGTAGCTCTTAAATGTTTATTCAGCTCAATAAAAATGTTGCTAAGTTTGTCTCGAATTTCTTAAATCGTAAGTTAAATATGACTATAGATCTTAAAACTAGCGATTGCTATTTTTTTTAACCAAAAAGTATTGCAATTTTAAAAATTATACTTTATATAATGCTTTTCAAGACTTCTGAACAAAGTAAATAGTTTGCATTAAAAGATTAGTTTTTATTGCAGATAAGAGACTTAATTACGAAGACGCATTAAACATGCCATATTTTTAAACTTAAAACATTAAATTGTTACTTCCATAATGGAACGAACATATTTAATCCAATCAAATAATTGAATTAATTTCCATCCAATGAATTATTCTGAATATTTAATTCACCATAATAGTGCTTTGTGATGTCTGTATAGGAGCCATTATTAAATGTTTTACTTACGATTAGGATAATTTTTTTTATCTAAGGGGATTTCATAATTATACATTATCCTTCATAAAATGCAACGATTGCAGATTGTATGTTTGAAAATAAAAATGAAATGTAACCAATAAAATGGATTTAATAGATAGATGGATTTCGGGGATTTGTCATTTAAAGCAGAGTCATAATATCTCAAATTTTAAAATATAGTCATTTATCTTGGTGAGCAATTACGTATATTGACCAATTACTCTAAGTGCATTTTTAGGGTTGAATGGTTATAATCAATGTCCTAAAGGACAAAAATAGCCGACTGAATTAGGTAATTGGAATCTACTACGAAAAAGGGATTTAAGCAAATATATAACCATCATTAATCATTATGCATCAAATTTCTAGTAAATCAACAGATTTATGGGATATTACGAGAAATGTGTTTGCGATATTGAAAACAGAAAATGTTTTCATTGTGGGTATTTCTTAATATTAAGTAATTAAAATATTTGTTTCGATTGATTCTCTAATTTTATGAATTTCATTTTATCAGAGTGCTATTTATTAAGTAGTGTACCTCATTCGAGAATTTTTATAAGACTGAAAATAATATACAAGATAGAAAACGTAATTACAAAATAAAAGAAATTGTTGGACAAATTTTTACATTTAATACAAATTTTGTGCAGAGAATTATGTTACTTTTTAGTTGTGTAGATAAAAATAAAATAATGCATGTTAGTTCTTATGAGTAAAATAATTAAATTCGTGATAAACATAATAATTTATTGAACACACATAACAATAATAATTTTCAAACAACAATAACTTCAGTGTATATCGGACAAAAATAATATTTTAAAATACGTAATACTTGGCTTGGAAATTGGTTTTAGAACCTTACCATGAAAAAGATTGAAGACATTTCTTTGGAAAAGTGTGAAACAAAAGAAAATCAGTTATTGTAGCTTATTTCATCCCTGACTTACTAAACAAATTTTATATTAGTTTGTATATAAATATGAGTATAAATATTTGCATATAAATATAAATACATTAAATTGTGCATCTTATATTGAAAAGAGTGTATACGGCCCAAAAATCGTGAAACCGTCTTTGCTCAAAACACTCTGTCTCCGGACTAATAGAACTACAAAGAATGTAATACATTGGAAAACATAGTTTAATTCCAATTTACGCTAAGATATATATATATATATATATATATATAAGATATATATATATATATATATATATATATATATATATGTGTGTGTGTGTGTGTGTGTGTGTGTGTGTGTGTGTGTGTGTGTGTGTGTGTGTATGTCTGCGCGTGCGCGTGTGGATGTGCGTGCGTGCGTGAGCGAGCGCGCGTGTTTGTATATATATATATATATATATATATATATATATATATATATATATATATATATATATATATATATATATATATATATATATATATATATATATGGACTAATATCCTTTTTCGAGACTTTCTGCTATTCAAAACGTATGTCTCGATAAAGTGGTCAGTCTAACGTAGAAACCAAACCGTAATGTTAAAATTCTAAGAGTGCTGTGTCCTCACTATATCTACCCACTGAAGAGATGAAAGTCTATTTCAAACCTATAGAGTCCTTAGATCCAGCCTTCAGTGTACACATACATGTACATAACTCATTTTAATAATTATTTTATTGTTGAATCAAAGATTGTCATTCTACTAAACATAAAACTGTTACCGTGAGCATCTAAATATGTCAATATTTGTTTTTTTCATAGGTGTACATTTAATCGTCATTTTTATGTTTCATACAATATTTCAAACCAAAATACCGTTGTGAAACCTTGGAAGTAACCAATAAGGAACACAGTTTACAACAATTTCCCTGTCTCGTGTATCGGAAACATTCAGAAAACTCTCTCTACTTTATCGATTTTAAGAACTTTGTTAAACAAAGTGACCCTTTACACTTTTTCACTATAATTGTATTATATATTCTTGTCCTACACCTTCAACTGTTTTCTTTAATTAAGTTAGTGTTGCAAAGACTTTATTTAAATTTTATATCGCTAAATACATTGTAGAAGGTACGTCATAATACCAGTTATCATGTTAGCATTTCGATATATTAAAAAACATCATCCTTGCATATATTACATTTTATTTTCATAAGCAAATATTAACATAATTACGTTACAAATTATTTCGGAATATTTAAGTGACCTTTTAGCAGTTAAGCAGCAGATAAGGTGCATCATTAAGCAAAAGAATTATTAAAATACAGCTGTAATTTGCATATTTATGTACATTTATATGATAGATAAACATAGCGGCAAGTATTCCAGAGATATATCGAACTTGCCCTGTGATTTGCTGACCTTCCTCGATCAATACGAAGCTTAGAGTATGCGCTTAGATGGTCAATGTGATATTCCTCACCAGAAGACATTAAATAACAACGGACAAGAAGACATATTTCCTGTCTTTCGTGTAGAAATTGTAGTGGATATAGGATGTTCTCATAGCTTTAGCTTGTTTGTCTGAAATGCCGTGGTGCTAGGGTAGATCACTGGACAGCATCTGAAGCAACACAAAATTATAGGATGAGAACTTGCAAGATAGATATTTGTATCGAAAAGTTCCATCATTGGGACGTTAAATGGTGGAGGAGAGGTATAGTAAAGAGCACTAACATTTAATGTTATATGGCCAAAATGTATGAGTAAGGTAAGGCCGAATAGTTAGGGTACAGTAATTCAATGCCAGCGTCTGGTGATTCAAATGTACTGTATGTATGTAAAATCATCCTATAAAACTAGATACCAATAAATATATGTATATTTCAGTGTTTTAAAAAATTTACCTTAGTTAAACCAAACTATACCAAATTTAAAAATAAT
Source organism: Pardosa pseudoannulata (assembly GCA_032207245.1). Taxonomy (NCBI): domain Eukaryota; kingdom Metazoa; phylum Arthropoda; class Arachnida; order Araneae; family Lycosidae; genus Pardosa; species Pardosa pseudoannulata. The sequence goes on along the minus strand of CM063498.1, from coordinate 97,078,165 downwards.
TAATGAACTTTAAAACAGAAGAGGTCCGGCCACTTTACACTCATGAAGGTATTCATCCAGTAGGCAGGTAATAAGTTACCAAACAGATGAGAGACTATAAACCTCTGAATAGTTTTCTACTTTACAACACGATTTGCTCTACATATGTGCTTAAATGCAGAATGGTATTCATACCGTTCAAGTAGATTTAGGGCTATATCTTCAGAGCATCATCCTGTACAATTTGGCTCTGATAAAAGTTTGAATATCTGAGAATAGGTGTAAAAATCCCAACGCAGTAGTAAGGAGCCGAAATCAATGTCAGGGAAAATTTAAGCAATAGATATTTGTATATGAATTTTTAAGAAATAAAAAAAAATGTCTTGGAACCGCTTTTCAGGTAAAATAGCAAAAAGTTTTTTGAATATTGTTTTGTACTGGAATGTATAAAGTCTGCTATGAAAAATTAAATATAAAAGTATTTATTCTGATAAGAACAAATATATTTTAACTTCTATTACTGCGCCAGTACTAGGAAATACAATTTATTATCACAATTATCTCCGAAATAAGCAATATAAACAACTGATTAAACGAGTGCGTTATACTTCTAAGTTACGAGTTTTATATTTATTATTTACAGAGAAAATAAAAGAAAAATGAACATTTTACAATATAAATTAAATATATTACAAGTTCAGAGAACAGAACAGGAAATTTCAATAAAAAATTAGCATTAAATGGTCGGTAATACAATTTTAAAAATTATTTTCTAAATCTAAGTCTGAAAATTATCTTTTAATTGTATTTAGTGTGAAACAAAATCTTACCTTATTTTGGAATAATAATAAATTTTAGTGTGTGTTATTTCAACTAAACTGTATTTATTTTTAAAACGAAATGGAGTTAGGTTAAAAATACGTTAAATTATTAAAATGCTTTATTTTCTCATTATTGTTGAGAATTCATTACTGGATATTTAGGATATTACAATTCGAGTTAAACTATTTTCTGAATATATTTAAGCTTGCAACTTTCCCTTTATGAATATAAACTCGCTTATTGAGTTGCCTCTACTTCATCTGACACCTCACGGAATAAATTTGTGTCTCATAACAAATTCAAAGCTGCCTCCGGGAAGTAGAATGACAAGGAAATCTGTAAGTGTAAGATAATTTTTGTTCTCATTCTATAAAAAGGTTGTACAGTAACTTATAAAAGATTGGCATAACAAAGGAGGAATAAGAAAATTCGCAGGTTTTTTGAAAAGGTGCATAAATGTTTCTTACATAAAATCATCGATGTAGTTAGAAGGTATATACCAAATGTTTAAAGAAAATGCAAACTACTTCAGTGAAGAATTTCCATAGCCTCTGTAAAAACTACTTTCTTAAACACGAATTTCAGAATTTATTTTGAATTAGTCATTCAGTTTTTATAGCTACGTAATAAAAACAACTTAAATGTATGAACTAAAATTATACTGTAAAAGTAGAAGAGTTAGGGGAAATATTTACGAAATTGTTGCGTGGTAATATTGGTATAACACAGAACAGCAATGAGAAGTTAGATTAGTTTCTAAAAACTAATAGGTTGGTTGGTTGGGAGAACTACGGTCTACTTTTTTTTGCAACACGGGAGCTAATTACACTGGGACCTACTGTTTAAAGCCGATTCCGAATGGCTACGAACTTCCATGCTACAGTGGACCTCGAACCCACGAACTCCGGTTCCGAAGGTCAGTGTCCTAACCATTCGGCCATAGTGCTGCCCTTTGAAAACTAATAGGAACTGAAGTAATAAAAATATGTAAGATAATTATATTCTTTTCGTATCGCATAAACTTAAATCCCGTAAACAAAACAAAATAATTTTTTATAAAAAAATTAATTTATCAGTCAGAAAAACAAAATCCTTTAAACATAATGCCGAACGCTGGCCGATTGGTTAGGGCGCTGATCGTCGGTACCGGAGTTCGTGGGTTCGAATCCCACTATGGCATGGATGTTCGTAGCCGTTCAGAATCGGCTTTAAGCAGTAGGTCCCGGTCTCATTAGCCCTCGTGGGCAAAACAGTAGACCGTAGCGCTCCAAACCAAACCAAACCTTTAAATGTAATACGGTGCTATAACACATCAAATTACACCCTAAATTGAGCCACAAATTGTATTTATACCCTTTATGTACATGAAAGTGAATTGTTGTTTTCTAAACGAATATAAATTTGTACTGTAAGAATTTATGTAATCATGAAGTAAAAGAGAAGTGTTTTTAGAATAAGGAGTTGCAACAACCTACCAAAACGAAACAAATATAAATTTATCTGCAAGGAAAATGATTACTATGACAAGTGATTTTTAGATAGATCAATATTTTAAACAATACGAGTTAACACCATTCAATTATTTGTGTGGATAATTTTTCAATATGTATATTCTACATAAGCATAAAACTTTTCAGTGAAGAAAAAGTTTTTAGGTAATAAGAGGAAAAAGTGAAGAAGAGAAGATGTTTAGGAAGTCTATCAGTGACCAAGATTCTGAAACACTTATTCCTTATTATATGAAGTAACTTGAAGTGCTTTAATACTAATTTAACGGATTATAGAAATTCAAATTTCTGAAAGTAAAGAATAATTACCACTGAACTAAGTGAAAGTACACTGTACAAAGTGGCACGAGTTTATGTAATTGTTAAGTTATTAAGGAATTATAATTCATGCATTACAAGTTTGAAATTGAATAGCTATAAAACTTGTTTTCTACAAGTCAACGATCAATAGCAAGCTTTCTGATTCAAAGATTTCTGAAAGAATATATTCAAGCTATTTTCAAGATTTCTGAATACTGTCAGCTGCCGAGATTTTAATATACTTATTCCTTATTTTCTAAACTAACAGACAACGTCTTAATCCTAAGTTAAATCATTAAAATATTTTAAACTATCTAAAAGCAAAGAATAAATACCAGTGAACTCAGTGAAACTATGCTGTAGAAAGCTGCGAAATTTTATGTAACTGTTCGTCTATAGAGGAATTCAATTTACTGCACTACATGTTTGAAATTAAATTGCTGCAAAACTTAATTGTTTTATACAAATCAACTGCCATAACTGTTAAATCTTCAGAATTCAGTGGAAATTTTAACTGCATATTTTTAATGATCCCATACATACGTTAAAATATTTCAAATATATATCCATTAATCGATGAGATTGTACATTACTCAGAAATTTTCCATTTATTTGAAAACATAAACCTAAAGTTTTGTTTTTAATTTATCTATTAACTTTCATTCGTTTATGCTTTATAACCATTGTTTTAATTCGATCCATGCAATATGGATGTTTGATTTCATTTTGGTAAGTAAATTTTACATTTTTTACATATTTTTAGGAATGTTCCTTTCAGATATAAAAAAACTTATTTCTTATTTAATTTCAGTCAAACGTTACACAAAGCAAGTACATATTTTATTTTAATATTTATTAACGTAAACCTAACAATAATATATCTAACCCTATGCAAGTAAACAGAAAATTGGTAAATTTTTATTTAGAATTTTCAAAAAAAAACTTTATCTGGTTTCTTATAGCTGGATGCGTTTTTTAAAGAGGAGAAATGCTTGAAAATAATGAAATGTTTTAGGGCTCATACCTTTTGAAGGATCTTAGACAAGCCGAAAGAGTATTTTTTTAATAAACGATTATTCTTTAAATAATTAATAAAGTTATACGAAAAAATCTAAAGCATTTAAAACCTTTTGTAACTATTAAAATCCTTTAAAAGTTTCCTTATCTGCTCTTTTATAAGGAAAGATAGATAACAGTTAATAAAATTTAAAATCAATTAGAAAATTTAAGATTAATTTTTGAGAAATATTTTAGAGGTATTAATGATAGTGACAAAACATAGTCGTAATTTCTCCTATATTAATTGTTGCATATTCGTTATGACAATCAATCAATAGGTATTATTTCATCATGTTATAAAAAAGAAAATAAATCTTATATATTTCACAGTCTTTTATAAAATTTTATAAAGTATTTAAAAAAGTATGTCTGTTTGACATATGATAAGTCGAAACACATAGACTTTTAGCATGTACCGGTTTTTTAGGAGGTATGTCAAATCACTTAAAATAAAATTAACAACGTAAACACTTTTTAGCATATATATATATATATATATATATATATATATATATATATATATATATATATATATATATATATATATATTTATATATATATATATATATATATATATATATATATATATATTATATATATATATATATATATATATATATATATATATATATATATATATATATATATGTATATATATATATATGTATATATATATATATATATGTATATATATATATATATATATATATATATATATATATATATATATATATATATATATATATATATATATATATATATATATATATATATATATTATATATATAATGAATGATATATCACATTTTTAATAATGAATGCAAGAACAGAGAAATTAGTGTAAATGTGTGCAAGTGTGGCTGTTTGACTTATGATAAGTCGAAATAGACATTTAGCTTCTACCGGTTTCATAGGAGGTATTCGAAACCACTTAAAATAAAATTAACAATTTAAGCACTTTTCTGCATATATATATATAATGAATGATATATCACTTCTTTAATAATTAATGTATGATCAGGAAAATCAGTGTAAATGAGTGCAAGAAATGAGTGCAAGTGCGTCTATTTGGCTTATGATAAGTCGAAATAGACTTTTAGTGTGTACCGGTTTTATAGGAGGTATGAAAAACCACTTAAAATAAAATTAACAATTTAAACACTTTTCTGCATATATATATATATATATATATATATATATATATATATATATATATATATTATATAAATAATGAATGATATATCACATCTTTAATAATGAATGTAAGATCAGAGAAATCAGTGTAAATGAGTGCAAGTGTGTCTCTTTAACTTATGATAAGTCGAAATAGACTTTTAGCATGTACTGCTTTTTTATTAGGTATGAGAAACCACTTAAAATAAAACTAACAAAATAAACTATTTTCAGCATGTATATATAACTAATGAATATTATATCACTTCTTTAATAATAAAAGGAACAACAGAAAAATGAGTGCAAATATTTCCACTTACCCAAACATGTGATATCAACGATAGACATATCTCGTATTTGGTTTGTCCATTGCCCTAAAGTCATTGAAGTCTTCTTTCGGAATAAAACTTTCCACATTTCTTGCAAGTTTTCGTTCATTGTTTGAGATTATGCGAGTGTTAAGAACAATGTAAATGTAAATACGTCTGATTTATTAACGAAAACTGATTTCATATGAATTTTACATAGCTTATTAAATAATTTTAATTGAGTGTTAAAAATCTTTCAATACTGTCAAATCTGAATCTAATTTGTTTTCGTTTATTTACATGTATGGATTGTTAATAATTTTACATGTTACGAATTAAAGATTTAAAATGTAACCTGAAATTAAAGTTGTTATTAAAGTTGATTTTTTAAAATTGTTCTATGTTGAGAATATTTCACGGTCCCAATTCTATTCCATTTAAAACTTTAAATTGTTCTAATGGTTTGTCGTTTGTAATAGCAGTGTATAAGAAATTTACTAACTTTTATTTTAAAAAACAAGCAATAAAATTGAACCGTCTAAGAATCTGTTATTCAACTCTCACATAATGCAGTGTTGCATATTTCATTTGTTTCAAGTACCGCCGATAACTATCGGAATAATTTACGCGTTATTAGAAGACTTTTGAAGAAATGTTGAAGCAGACAATACTGACATGCGAACATCTGGCAGCGTATCGAAACTATTCCCCGAGTCAGGAAAAGTGATCAAGAGATCTTCGCGTTGAAATTCAGCATCGAGCGCCACCAAACGTTTCTGAATAGAAAATCGTTATCGAGAGGGGAACAGATCCTTTTTATTTCCTGCATGCATCTTTTTATGATAGGGCACGTGTCTGCACGGCGAAATTGAATTGAGTTTTTTTGACCCCGTACTTTAAGTAACTTAGATTCGAAAGCCAAATAAATTTCCCAATCTCAATGAGATAATATTTTTCTATGTGCCTTAATTCTGAACTAAGCATGGAAAGTGAAAAAGTTTTTTTGTTCCTTTCTGAAAAGTAAATGTCTTTTGTTCTTTTTTATCTTCGTAACATGTGGTATAAGAAAGTTAGCACTCATTTTCGCCAAAGAAAATTATTCCACTTCTTTTTCTGCCCCACTTACGGTTTATGGTGGATGACAGTGTTAAATCTAGGAGGTCCTATTTGTTTTTAAAGCATATTTTTATGAAAATGCGCATTATAACAGCTACACTGTTTATACACTGGAACATGTACTTAAAATCATAATTTATGAAGATATTTTCATAAATTTATGCCAATAACTCCTGGAAAAGATTTAATTATTTTTCAGAGTTTTCAAAAACTAGAAAATGATCATAGGAATATATAATTTATGTACTGGGTAATTATGCATTTCCCATTTAAAATAACTTATCAGTTCCGAATTCTTTAAACATAATAGGTATATTTTTATTGTTTTAATTTTAAGACAAATCTAAATGAGATAATATTTTTGTAAATCAGTGTTTTTAAAATTCTGTACTATACATGTAAGTTCGAAACTTATTTTAGACGACTAGTTCTTAATTTTGTACCAAAATATTCTTTAATTTCTCCTTCTATCCAGCTTGACGTTTATGTTTGAAGATAAAACTATACTATCTCTCATCATGCATTTTTTCTAGAAGATTGTGTTATTGTAAAAAATACAATTTTTGCATAATAGCATATCATTTTAAAACCTAATTTATTAAAAAATAGACAAGTATCTAGTTATACCAAGAATTTCTAACAAATATTTGGTTAATTAATCTAAAAAATGATTTTTCTAAATACACAATTTAATTTACGTAATTAGTGTTTATACATTTTATAACAATTTGACTATTTCAATCTATGTGCTTTAGTTCCAAATTATGCATAAAAGGTTAAATATTTTCTCCACTTTAGCGTAGAATGGATTCTTCATTCTTTTATTCTTCTTTATAGCATATGACACAAAGAAAGCTCTTTCTTTCGTTCAAAAGAGTAGTTATCCTTCTTTTTATTCCTAAATGATCTTCAGAGTTTATGCTATTTAAAAATTAAGACGGTTTATACATTTTGTTATTATGTAACATTTCACAGAAAATGCTTTTTAACAAAACTTACAATTTCTGGGAAAAACTAATTTTAAAAATATAATTTAAAAATAGCAGTGGAGCCTAAAATTATAACATAAATTTCTAGAAAATATTTGCTGATATATGAGAGTCTAGCAAAATGAAAAAAATTATTACAACTAATATTTATATATTATTTTTTCAAAAGATCACCTGACTTATTAACGTCTTAAAAGTAATAGATACATTTCTATTAACTTGCTTTAAAGTATAATCGTAATAAAATAATATTTTTCCTACGATATGTATACATTCTAATCTTGGTATTAAATGTAAAAATGCTTTTTTAACTTTTAAAAAGAAACGGGATTAAAGTTTTTCTTGAAAAAAATACGTCTTAATTTTTTCGTGTGACCTTGATGGTTAAAGTTAATACAAATTCGTTACGGTTTATACTTTTTTTATTACATTTTCTCGTAAAAATTCTTTGTAATATAAACTACAATTTTTTTAAAAATGAAACTTAATTTAAAAAATATTATTTACAAAACATTGCTTTAGGATTAAGTTAAATCGTATTTTCCTAGAGAGGTTTTGATGATTTTGTACAGCTAAAAAGTACTGATTGGAATATGCACTATAACTAACATAGATATAGAGAATATTTTTCCTATAAAATAGGTTCATTAAATAGGTCCTATAAAAATATAAGTCCATTAAAATAGGTCCTATAAAATAAGTCATTTTCAATGTTTTAATATATTTATATTTGATTGAAAAGATTTGCTAATTTATCACGGTTTAGCAAAATGAGAACAAAATGTTATGACTTAGTTAAAATTATATGTTTTTTTTATAAAAAAAGTATCTTAGTTTTTAACGTCTTAAAAGTAATGTATATAGTTGTATTAAGTTACTTTGTAATCGCGATAAAATTATATTTTTGCGACGATATATATTCTTTTAAAACTTTGCATGAAATGTGAAAATGGTTTTTTTTTTTTTAGAAAGATGTGAGCTGATTTTTTTCTTTTTTGTAACATGTGATAAAAAGTCTTCATTTTTCCACATGACTGTAATGGTTAAAGATAAAGCAAAATCTTCACGCTTTTATATTTTACCGGAAAGGTACCTTATAATAAAAACTACAATTTTTAAAAATATAATTTATATATCATGAAGTTAAATCATAATATTCTACAAAAGATTTGCTGATTTCGAACACCATGAAAATGATGGTTAAAATATACATTATAACTAACACAATTATTGAGAATATATTTTTTTATAAAATAGACCTCTTTTTTCAGTGTTGTAATAGTAATACACATATTTGTATTCGATTTACTTTTAGAACAATTTAAGTGAGATAATGTATTTTCAAACACGTGACATCTGCATGAAAACGTATTGTTTTTGTGAAATTAATTTATTGCCTTTAAATTATTAATTCAATTTTCTTCTTTATAAGTTTTCCTTTAAAGTTAGTTGTCCGCTCCAACCAAAAAAGGCAAAATGATGTCAAATTGGTAAGGCGTACTGAATTTCACAAGAGTGTATCCCACTGTGGGCATGGGTGTCTGCAGTGATTCGGAATTGGCTTTAAGCAGTAGGTCTCGGTGTCATTAGCGAATGTGTATCAAAGAAGTAGACCGTATAGCTCCAACCCGCACAAATAATGAAAAAAAATTGAAGAAAATTGTCTTATATCTTTTGATTGTTTCACGTGTTTTGCATGGTTGAAAGTAAAACACTTCAGCTTTTTTTTTCAAGAAATATACATTGCAACAAATAGTACATTTTTTGTACATTAAATATAAATTTTAAGAATATAATCTCTAAATGGTTGTTCGAGCAAAAAGTTATATAATGACATTTTGGAAATATATGGCTGATTTATCATCGCTTTGGAATAAGAAAAAGCATTAATAAAAATATTATAACTTTATTTAATACTTTATTAGAATATTTTTTCCTGTAAAATATTTCTTATATTTGGAAGTTTTAAAATCAATATGATTATTTCCATTACGTTACTTTTAAAAACAGTCTGAATGAGATAATATTTTTCAAACTTTGTGCTTTATTTCTTTTGACTATGCATGAAAAATGGAAAAAGTTACTTTCTGTTAAAAAAGAAGTGGATTTTTTTCCTCTTACTTCTTTTAACCATGTGACAAAAAGAAAGTTAACTCTGGTTCGTCCAAGAAAACTGTTTTTCTTCTTTTAAAGTCCAGCTTAATGTTTATGGTTAGTAGATACAAAATCTAGACAATATTAAGCTTTTAATTATAATGTGTCTTTTTTTTTATAAATAACTATATATTTTTAAGTACCATTTTTATGTCATAATATTTCATTTTTAAAACTGAAGTTGAGCATGAAGCTGTATTAGAATTTCCTAGATAAAATTCTGATTTAGCAGAACATTAAAAATATTAAACTATTTATAAAAAATATACAATATAAATTACATATCAAGCTTTATATATGATTCCTCTAAAGCTTTATTTTATTAAATAATGTTTTAAAGTAATATATGTATTTGGATTGGACTACAACCAAAATACAACAAAAATTGGACTACAACAAAATGTGCATTGGACTACAACAAATAATTCAATGAGATGATGATTCATTGATTCATTCTTTGTATAAAATTTTCTTTTTAATGATTTTAATACTTAAATAGTATTTTCCATGCTTGCTTAGTGTATATGCGTTTTGGTCTATCATAAAGAGTTTGAATACTTAATTAAACTATAAAAAAATTGTGAGGCATTTAAGACCTCTTTCAACTATAATTAAATTGCAAATTGTACATATTAATTTACTGCAATAAAAATATGGAAAATTTAATATAAAAATTTTAAATTATATGTCACATCATCAATGATTAGAGAAAACATCTATTCAATGCATAATGTTTTTTTCTGGTTATGTCTAGTAGTGTAACTATATAATGAATTAATATATATTAGATAAGTTATTTTTTAGTATATTTTTTAATGACTGATTATTAAAAATATCCTTTCCACTCTTACATTTCTTTTCATCTAAATAGGTATTTTTAATCTTTGTTTCTTCAAAACGATTGCTATATTATTATTTCTTTGTATAGAATGTAGTTTTCAGATCCTAATAATTTTATTTAACACATAAAGCATAGAGTTATAACTAGCCAATCATAATATAACTTTCGGAATACTTCTGTATTAAATATTTTAATATTTTCCATTACAATCATTTAAAGTGGAATATTTCCTGATGTTATAAGACTTCAAGCAAGTTTTAGTTTTCTCAGAAATATTTATGCAATTTCATTAAGTATCGTTAACTTAATGAAATTGTTAAGTAAGTTAGACTTGACGTCTACTGAATGAGATACTTTCAGCATTCACAAAGGCTCCATTAGAGGATATAAGACTTTTCAATATTTCTGTAAAAAAAATGGCGTTATATAATTAAAACATTGTTAAGTCTTTATAATCTTTATATATAACATTTCTCTTCCGTATGTTTGTAATAGAACGTCTCCTAAACAGCTGGACTGCTTTTGATGAAATTTTGTGTATGTAATTAAGTTGATTGGTGAATAGTTTAGATTCACATTTTGATCCAATAGGAAATATTTTTTTTTGTTAAAAATCTAAAATTGTACACTTATTGAGATTATTATAATGCCGCTTGAGACCCTTCACTGGCAACGTATTTCTGGTGCAATGGGTTAGAGCAACGGGCTTCGGTAAGAGAAATCCCAGGATCAAATCCCTGTGCATTCTAAGTGGGAATTTTAATTTAATCTAGTTACGTTTGTATGACTGTATGCTTGGTGACTTCAAGTATTTCGAAAATATTTTTCCTTACCTTTCCATCAAAATTATCCAATTTATAATTTATTTAAAATCATTTTACAATTTTTGGATTTAAAGCGTTAAAGCAGGACAACGCCATCGAATCGTTTAGAATTTCCATAAAAATTGTAGTCACCACAAATGTAATTATTTTATAATTTCTTGGGACATACAGCAAATTTGTGTAATCATATGACTTATCTAAGATTTAAATGGTCTTGAGCTTTATATACTGTAAATAAAGCAGATATTCTGTGAGAGCTAGATTACATAATAATTAATTTATATATGTTTTTACCAATTTCGACTTTCTCTTTTTTAGTGAAAGAACTAATTTGCATTACAAGCATATAGATTCAAGTCAAATGATTTTTGTTGAGATTAAAAAAATTTTAAATATAAAAATTACATATAGTGATAGCATTCATGATTATCACTATTAATCATACACAAAATCTTTTATATATTTTAAGCATCAGTTCTAAAATGTTCTAAAATTTAAATGAACTAAATTTGTGTATGTTGCCGCTGAAATTCTGTTATGTCTGCAAACTTTATATTATATTCTGTATTAATTACATTTTTCAATAAATGATACAAATTGTAAATTTATTAATTAATGTTTCGTTACCACTTTCTTTAAAAAGATTTGCAACTTTTAAAAAATTACATTTTAAAATACCAGAGATTTTATGCTTGCAAAATCGAATTCTCAATCATGAACGAAAACTATAAAAATATGTTTGGCTTTTTAAAAAGGTAATATCACTCAAAAATCCTTTTAACTAATTATATTGATTTTGACAGTTAATTTCGATGTAAATCAGGGATATTAACAATAAATGGAAAATCACAAGCTCATTAATGATAAAATTAAAAATAAACTATTAAACTGTTAACATAAAGCACATACTATAAGAAATTATTGTAAACATATTATTTCTTTTCAGTTGAAATTTAACATCGTAATTCCGGATTTGTATAGAATAGTTGCCTGAAAATCGAATGTATTCTAGACACATAAGTTTATACAATTTTCCTTAGATTTTACATCATCACTCAAACATCCCTCAAATTAGAGATACTTCTATTTTGTATATTCTTAAAATCTTAAAATTAACATTTTATATTCAATGAATATTTCGAGCATAAAAAATTTAGTATATGTTGCAATATATTAAGTAGCCCTATAAATACTACCATTTTATTTTATTATTATTATTATTTATTAAATTGTTTGCATTTCAATAAAATTTAACATTCTCGAATAAAGGGATTAATTGAAATCTAGAATTGAAAAAAACATCCACCAAGAAATTATAGAAAGAAGGAAAAATATCAAAATGAGTGGAGTATTACTTAATTTCACATGATGACATTTGTACTAGCATAAAACCTTTCAACCTAAATTAAAATTTGAGGAAAAAACACCCCAAATAAAATTATGGAAATAAAAAAAATTAAACGATGATTGGAATATTACTTAATTTCACTGAGAAACATGTTGTATCTTTTGTATTAGTATACCCTCTCATTGTAACCCTCTCAACCTAAATTACAATATATTAAGTAGCCTTATAAATAACACCAATTCCTTTTATTATTATTATTATTATTATTATTATTATTATTATTATTATTATTAATTACATTATTTTTTAAATCTCAATAAAATTAAACATTTTGTAATAAAGGGATTAATTGAAATCTAGAAATGAAAAAAAAACCAAAAAGAAGTTATGAAAATAAAAAAAAATTTAAAATGAGTGGAGTAGTACTTAATTTCACTGAGAAGCACGTTGTGACTTTTGTATTTGCATAAACCCTCTCAACCTAAATTGCAATTTATTAAATAGCCCTATAAATACCACCAACTTCTTTTATTGTTGTTAATATTATTATTTATTATGTTATTGTTTTGATTTCAATAAAATTTAACATTCCCTAATGAAGGGATTAATTGAAATCTAGAATTGAAAAAAAAAAAACACCTAAAAAATTATGGAAATAAGGAAAAATATGAAGATGAGTGGAACATTACTTAATTTCACTGAGAATCACGTTGTGACTTTTGTATTAGCATAAATCCTCTCAACGTAAATTGAAATTCGTAAAAAGAAAAATTTAATAATGACGATGATATCATTCCAAAAAACTAATTGCGTCCGCTTTTCAGTAATTAAAAGGTAATGGATACAATGCAAAGATATTAACTGTTCTTGCTCCCAGATAAATATACAAAATTTTAATGTAAGGTCCCCTTTTGAAAATAGTTTCACTAATTACTTAACTTATCTGCTTTTTATATCAATTAAAAGAGATTAACAAAATAATTTTACAACTTTTTTTTACACCTTAGAGAGAAGCAAAAACATTCAATTAAAGAAAATGTTCAAGTAATTACCGTTCGAGATTTTGATAACTGAATAATTTGAAATTGAAATCTCATTATTCCTGGGCGCGTTTAAAAATAGCGAATATTTAATTGTTTCTTATGTACTTAATGAATTGAAATGATTAAGAAAGAAAAAAACAAAAAATATTCTGATGTCATGTATGTGTTTTTAAAAATTGATTTCTAGGTAACAAAAGAAAGATTTTTTTTTACTTTACTAACAGCTGTTCGGGAGAATTTGACAAAATAATGATCCTTATATCAAAGGAAAGACGATATTTCTGATTAATTTTTGTTGGTCAGTTTGTCACAGTTCAAAATACCCATTTCCTCCGATTTTAAAATTATATCTATTCCTTATATTTCGTTTCTTATAATTTTTCCCCTTTATTAGATTTCTGTATTCATTACATAAAATCATTGTTAATGCATTAAAAGAAAATACTTATATTTACAACAAAACTTCATCAATAAAAGATACAAAAGAGAAATCAATGTTGTAAAGAGCAAAATATATCAAAATTAGTAACTATGATTAACTATTAGTAACTATAGATATTGAGAATACAGTAGTTAAACGGAATAAAACATTATAGGGAAAACTTTGGATATTAATGTCTGGAATTCTAAATACCATTTAATACAATTCAATATTCTACATTAAATAAGTTGTTAACTGAAAGATGCATAAAAGGGGCATAACTAACGAAATAAGTTTTCAATTATTTCGACATAACTAGAAAGTATATAGGTGTTGTGAGTACAAAATATTGATCAAAATTTCTATGCAACCTTTTTTATCCACCGAAATATTTTTATATTACTTTTGAGTTTGCCTGAGACTTATGTTTATATACTACCAAAACTTATGATTTTAAACTTATGCCACACTTATGTTTAAAAAATTAAGCAGAGAGGGAAATGTTTATTTTGTAAGCCAATCAGAATTAAAGAAGGCAGCCGAATAAGAAGTTGGTATTCTGAAGGGTTACAGGAGATACGTATAAGTACTGATTATAGGGGTTAGAGAATTTGTACGATTTGTTTTCAAGCTAGATATGTCTCTATGGCTTCCTGAAGACAAATGGAATATTCTGAGCAATGACGAGCTGTCATACGTTTTGAAGCAGAACATTCTATCACAGATTTTGTTCGTTTCTTCTGTTTCATCACTCTCGTTGTAGAAACAATTTCGAACCAGTAAAAGAATGTCCGAAGACGGTCGACCAGGCGTTACGACCACCACAGAAGATATATATATATATATATATATATATATATATATATATATATATATATATATATATATATATATATATATATATATATATATATATATATATATATATATATATATATATATATATATATATATATATATATATTGCTGTTGTAGCTGAGTCCAAGAACAGCCTCCCACGTGTAAATCTATGGTTGTAGAGCCCATAGGTAAAATGATATCTGCCACTACTGTATGTCGAAGGCTACACTTGTATGGTCTGTAAGCTCGGATACCGTGAGATTGTGTTTCTTTATCCGTTCAATCCAGGGGCGGGGTACGATTAAAGTTATTCCATCAGCATGTCAATTGGACTGTGTAAGGTTGAGGCAGCGTTATGTTCACAGGTATGTCCAGATCTGATAGACAACTCGATGAAAAGTATGCAATTGTCGGAAGTTAGAAATCGGCCTGATAACACAATTGAACATCATACCTTCCTCTGTGGAAGAGTCTATGACGCCTGTACGGTATCTATATGAAGTTCTAGATCCCACTGTAAAATTATACTATGCAGCAGTTCGTCCGTATTTTGATTTAATGGTCTAAATTGTGCCATATATCTTTAATCATTGACAACTTTCTGGAGAGAAAAAGGATTACACGTATGCAGCAGCTGACTTATTCGCCCGACCTTAATCTAATTGAAATTTTCTGGATACCCTCGGCCAGTCTATATATACACGTTTCCGATCTCCAGTCATTTTCAGAGATTTAGAAACTGCCCTACAGATTACTGGACTCATCAGTGGTTGATCAGCACATAACAATCATGATCAAACGCTGTACACTTTGTATGAAGGTGCTGACATACTCTATTAATGTTGGTATTGTATATATTGTTTGTTTTGTACTTGTCATTTCGTTAAGGGCTCAAATATGACCTCATTTTATAATGTATGGAAATTCAATATTTTTATCTCTGTAATTCATTGGTTTGTTTCATGAATAAGCATAAAGTTACTATTTTATATTATTCTTTTTCAATTAAAGCAGTGCTTGTCTATTTGTTCGCATTTTACCTCTACTTGCTTACTCTTTGGAAGTGAGTGCATATTTTCACACTCATATACACACACATATACCTATCCATCTGTCTATCTATCTATATATATCTCTCTGTGTGTGTGTATATATATATATATATATATATATATATATATATATATATATATATATATATATATATATATATATATATATATATATATATATATATATATATATATATATATATACATATATATATATATATACATATATATATATACATATATATATATATATACATATATATATATATATATATATATATATATATATATATATATATATATATATATATATATATATATATATATATATATATATATATATATATATATATATATATATCTCACTACTTAGATAACTAATCTGCTCTCAGTTATTGGAACGCCCTTTGATTAGATTAAAATTTATATTTTAATTATTTGTAGAAATCAGTCCGGCATAGAAAACGAATTTTCTGTCATGTTCTAATGGTTGAATTACTTGGTATTTGACATAAAATTATTTGTCTTTCAGTAGTAATGCTATTAAGTGATCAGATTTGATTTCAATGAAAAATGCCTGAAATTTTGCTTATTTTTTCGGAACCCTTAGCCTGTCTGTTTTGATACATATGTTATAATAATGATACATTTAAATCAATAATACAAGAAGATTTTTCCCATACAAATATAATTATATACAAATATTTTCTATATACCTTAGTGTTTATCTTGATACTGCTTTGAAAGTTTTAATTAAATACATATTGATAGAAATATGAATAGTTTTTCTTAAAAGGAAAGTTTTTGAGAAGAAAATAAAATCTATTTTCGATTTTTATTCGAATTTGTGGAAATATTGCGCTATTTATCTCAAACTATGTTTTATTAGGAGAATAGTTAGTACAATTTTATTCTTATTGCTCTATAACCAATAACTATATTGGTAAATATTGTTATTTTTGAAATGGCCTATAGTTATCGGTTATATTTATTTGATTTTGCATATAAATCTGTCTATATTTCAGGGACCATTAGAGAGAGTAAAAATCATAAGCATCATGTTTAGACTAAAAATTATACAACTAAATAGGTATTGTTTTTTAAGTTTTTTATTTCCGCTCATAAAACAGGAACAGAAGTTACCTAGATTTTTAAAACAAACTTATGCACCATTTAATATCATTTAAGGTAATGTAAAAAGAAACATCTCACTGCTAATAAAAATGTTATTCTGATAATAAAGAACATATTTGTAATAACTTTTATTTTGTATTAATATTTTTAGATATGAAGAAATTGTATAAACTTAATATATAATCACAGTCATTAATTATTTAACACCACATATTAATCAGGAATACATTCCTCGTTAAATTTTAAATAATTCTAATATAATCCATATAAGATAATGAAAACATCTCCAATTAGTACTGAAAAAAGAATACATGCTTCTTGAGAATCTCTACTAGAAAAAAACGATTGCTTTGTAGAGTTTTCAATATTAATTATCACTTCAGTCCAGCACAAAATAAGATCTGATGCGCAGATGTTATCTATATTGCACGCTTCTTTTGTCCAGGAGAAAGGAATTAATAAGTTTATCTTGTTTATATTCAGCATAAGAAAGGGAAACGTGAGATATTTCATAAATAATCAATGGGCAGAGTGGGAATAGATAAGAGGAGGAGAAAATGAGAAAAGTTACAATAGCATTCTTTAGGAAAACGTATATTATTAAAAGACAAAATCACGAGAATAAGTTATTGCTACTTATTGGCTTCCCAGGAAAAGTTGATAAGGGAACTTTCTCTCGGCATCACAAAATTCTGTTTTCTCTGTCTCATTTTGATGGGAGTTAATAAATTATTTCTTATCGATAACAAAAACAATCATGGCTAAGAGAATGAAAAAAATACCCAAGAAGAAATTTATGTCTTACGTCTGATACAATTGTATATAGTCACAAGTATTATGCTGTAAGAAGAAAAGTTCTATTTATCTATTTATCTAAAACTTGTAGATTTCATAATACACTACGTTTTTTATACTTTTTGACAATCATATTTATTCAGGTTAGTGTTTCAAAAACATAGATTAGAACCCTTTTTGTTTTGTCAAAATATACTACCGTAATATTTCATGTAAAGTCAGCGGTCTATTTGTTTTTAAAATGTAAATTTCTTCTGCCGAGGACTATCTGCTGGTTGATCATTTCTCAAATCCTCAAAATTGGAAGAGGGGAGGGAAAGCGATGACCGATGATCTAATGTAAACAAAAGCACAACTCACGAAATGTCAAGAAAAAATCATATTGTATCCGTAATAAACCATGAAAAAGAATACAACATATAAAGCAGAACGAATCAGTTGTTGCAAGTAGCGAAATCTTCGAGTACGGGAAAATATCGATGGTCGCTATTTGCAGATCCGATTGACAACACCGAGTGAATGGGTTTAAGATCGAAGGTGGAGGGACGAAAGTCATTTCACCACAAGGATCACTCTTAACAGAGTGTTTTTGTTTTCAAAGTTTTGATTTGCGGTAATATTGGGTATAGCTGGGTTCTTGAACAAAAAATGTAGGCCGTTGTGTTTCTACAGTTAAAATTCGTCTGCGGGGCTATAGCAGAAGAAGAAATGGTTTCAGATTTTAAAAGGTGGAATTAATTGAGTGTAATCTAGACTTTTCGGTACTCTACTGTACTTAGGTTTTTATTTTTAAATTTAATAATTATTGTCATACTAAAATGAATATTTTTGCACGTATAGCCGGTGGATTATCTAGTGGTGAGGAATATCTGATGATTTATGAATTTTTTTAAATAAAAAATCGCATCTGCGGACTATACGATGGTTTGAACTATACGTAATTACGGTATATACAAAAAATATCCTCAATGTTTCAACACATTTGAGAGAGATGATTGGACTTGTAACGAAGAACAAGATCTGCAAATGAACCATGCGACAAATGGGGTTTAATACGTAAAAATTGCCAAAATATGTTACGGAGATTTTCTTAAATTTCAGCTCCTGTAGTTTCAACCATTTAGGTGTCTCCTGGGGACAACTTGGGACTTTATCTGTGATCAATTTAAAAGGTCAGGCAAACATAATAGACGAGTAACAGAATCGTCCTGACTTTACTATGATAATTTAAATATTTTTGTTTTGTAACCATTTGAAACAATAAAATCTTTGTGCTGAAATATAGAATAAACTGTAAAGTCACCAGAAGTGAGGCACAGTTAGAGATAGTGCACAGGCATCTGTTTTGCTATTGAAAGATCACAGAACTTTCAATACGAGAGAACTCATAGGTTTGTAAATGCAAATTGAGCGGGGAGAAAGAAAAAATTCCACGAGATGAACATAAAAAAATACCTTAGGAACTTGAAGCAAACACAAACTGGAACTCTAACAAGCAAAGAGGAGGAAAATAATACCCAGCGAAACTACATACGAAAATAATAAACAGACAGTTGGCGCTCAAGACTGGTGAAAAATAGCAAAAGTAAATAAAAAGCATATTGGGACGAAAATCGAGATTTTTCAGTCGAGGAAAATATTTATATAGTCTAGACAATTTCCAAATCTTTGAAAGATTTAGAATTATTAATAACAATAGCTAAACAATATTTTTTTGAAAACATGGTAAGAGTCCAAATATCAACATCAAGGTGTTTTCAACATTTTTGAAAAATAAAAAAGGTGGATAAACCAAAATAGTGATTGCACAAATACTGAGTGATTCTATAGCATTTCAGATTCTGTATTTTTTCTCATCCCTTAGCAAGCTACATTTCTGAAAATCAATTCCACTTATGATAACACAATATATAATGAATTCTTATATTTTAGGAGTAAAACGACTGAAAAACAGTTCTATATTTTTCCTTTTAAAAATTTCAAAATTATTCATTCAACTGTCTATAAAAGTATCCATTTGATGTCACAAACCAATAAAGTATCTTTCCTCATTATGATTGTTTAGTCTGTGTGTTAACTGTGATATTATCAAATGATCGAGTTAGAAGCAATCCTAAAATATCTAAAAGTATCATTAGTTCTAGAATTTTCATTTTACATAACACAGTGTCGAAGATGAAGTCTTTTACTATAGGTGTATCTCATTAACTAATGTTTGTCGAGTACTGCATGAAAAGATGGGTGTAGTGACAAGTAGTTTTATGTCTATGAAGGACTGTTTTCATAGAGTTTGGTTTAGCTTTAAATACTTGAGAAACTCACTTGTTAGTTTAACTTACCTTCATTAGTGGGTTGTATTGATTAGAAGCATTTGCTTTAAAATTACTAGGAGCATTTGCTTTAGTTTATCTGTTAAGCATCGAATAATATTTTAGGATAATATACCCAGGCAGCGTTTATTAGTTTGAAATCATTGCCTATAATATTTTAATATTAAAATAGGTTGTGAAGCATAAAAGCTTTGCATTTAAGTCTAATTATATTTTCATTTGAAAATATAAAGTGATGATCCAAAATTTTTTTAAATATCTTGGGAATAATCTCCACTGTGGAGACGACTTTTTAATAGAAAAGTAATTTGGTGATTACTCCATACTCTGCTTTCGACAAAGAAAGATGTATATTTTTTAGATCGTAAATAAAATATGTCCCACAATGGACTCTCCGTTCTCATCTATACAGTCACGACTGTCAACTCCTTAAGCTTCTCATTGCGTAGCAAACCTGGGGAGTTAAAAACAATAGGGGCTAATTTCACGTGTAGCAGCATTAATTTTCTCCTTGATTATATATATATATATATATATATATATATATATATATATATATATATATATATATATATATATATGTGTGTGTGTATATATATATATGTATATATATATGAATATGTATATATATATATATATATATATATATATATATATATATATATATACATATATACATATATATATATATATATATATATATATATATATGTATATATATATATATATATATATATATATATATATATATATATATATATATATATATATATATATATATATATATATATATATATATATATATATATATATATATATATATATATATATATATATATATATATATATATATATATATATATATATATATATATATATATATATATATATATATATGTGTGTGTGTGTGTGTGTGTGTGTGTGTGTGCAGTTTAGATATAAATACACGTATGCATCGATTTTTTATAACAATCGAATATCTTTAAGGGCTTACTCTTCTTATATAGGTATAATGTGGTTAATATATAAATCTTTTATTATGGTGTTGTTCTTCTGTATGTATATATGTATTTATTGTATGTTAGTGTTGTTTATATATAATTTTGTGTAGCTATTGTTGTCTTTCAATTCTTCTACTTTTTAGCTAACATTTGTCTTTTTAGAGTGACACCTGGTCTTATGATGTTATACCCCTCAAGCAGTGTTTTGTACAAGTAAAACGTGTTTAACTGGAGTGAGAGGTCATAACTCCCCTCGGGTACAAATAGCATCATTTGTTTCTATTTATAATTTATATTGTATCGATCTTTAATCAATAAAGTGTGCTGTCCTTATTTTTAATGTATTTTTATTTCAAAAATTTTGAAATTGTTAATAAAAGGAATATAAGGGAACTAAAATTAATTTTAATATTTGATAGCTAAACAATTTTAATAGAATGCTTTTTATATGTAGTAAAGTTATTTAGTGTAATTAAGAGTCGTGTTTAATAATTTGGGCTTAAAGAGAATTAGGAATTAAGTAGAACAGCTACATAAAATCTCTTACTGCAGTATAAACACACTACTGCAGACATAAAAAATTAAAATAATGAGATATTTAATGAATAATACTAAAAAAATCCTATCTTCCAATTTAGGATTTAATCTTATATTTAAGTTGATGTCTTTGCAACTAATTATATAGATTTTGTTTTTTCTTGTTTTATAAACAAACATATTTCATGTTTCCGAGTGGAAGAGCTAAGCACAAAAATTAATTGCCCAATTATTTTATATGTTTAATCCTGTAATACAATAAATATATCTATACTAAAAAATTATTATTCGTTGTGTTTTGATACTGGGGATTTAAGACTTAACATGAAATAAGGAGAAAAATGAATAGATTTATTATTAACTTTTTAATAGTATGTTTTACATCTTTTAGCAATAAAATATTAATTTTTTAGGGATCATTTATTTAAAGCCTTTTTGTGAATAAATTTACTGTATTTAGAATTTACCAAATATAACTGCATATTTATAAACTGAATATATGACTGCCATAAGTTATATAGCGTGTAGTCGCCACGTGATTTTAAAATACATAATTCATTTTTGTATAATTTTTTTGTATTTTTAGAATAATATTTGGCGCTTTACGACTAGTATTCGGTGTGGGCATAAAACTTTCGTCACGTACAGTAGTATTTAAAAACACTTTTACCGAATTTTATAATTTTAAATAAATTATGTCACATAAAAGTTCCATTGTTAGAAATATCTAACTCCTTTTTGGGAACTCAGATAAAAAAATAGAACCATTTTTTGTACATTATAATCACTTTAAATTTCCATGAAACTTATTATTAGACAAGATTAAGAGTATAAACAATCCAGTGTTAAGTAGAAAGCAGAGAAGAAAATGTTTGCACAATACAAGTGACAAAATTTGGCGATATTGTGAATAATATACTGTGCCAACTTCATATTCATTTAAGTAATTCATTCGACACAGTATTCATTATGTTACTACACATTTAAAAACAATTTTGTTTTATTAATTTATTTATATCTTAATGCAACAAACATATTGAAAACAGTGCATCACACACAATTTTATCTTCCGATAAACTGATTTTTGTAAGTTAAGAAATAGAACTTATTATTTTTTCGCAGTAATATCCAGAAATAGAATTCATATGCTTCCACCTGTCGTAACTATCCTCGAAAATAATCATTATACTGCCTTATGATATAATAATCTGATTAGACTTCGGACTATCTACATTCACTACTTGGTTGTATTAGACAATGTATCTTCAACATTTGGTGACTCGTGACAAACTACGTGGATTTGTATAGAATGTTCACAAACAGACATATTCTCTTTTATATATATGTATGTATATGCAATATATAAAAATTATTACACTTAAGATATCTCTTAACATTTTTTCATTATCCCCTTCGTATTCTTAGATATATATTTTCCCAGCCACAATATCTCAAAATTAAAAGAAGATTTCATTTCCCAAAGCTAACTTTGAAATAAATTCAAATTTTCTGTCCAGTCGCCACATTCTGCAGCTGTCCCAGGAGAATGATTTACTTTTTCCACAGATCTAAGTTCTTTTCTGACTACTGAATTCGATGACTAAGCTGCCGGTTCTTTGGGAATAAAATTCGCCGTGGAGATGAATTTTTTAATAACAAAGTATTTTTGTGATTATTCCATACTCTGCTTTCGACAGAAAAAGATGTATATTTCTTAGATCATAAATAAAAGTTGTTAAGTCAAACAACGGACCCACCGTTCTCTTCTATACTGCTACGACTGTCAGTTCCCTCGGCTTCTTATTGCCTATCAAACATGGGCAATTAAAAACAATGGAAGCTAAATTCACGTATAACCGGCGGATTAATTTTCTCCGTGATTTATATATATATATATATATACATATATATATATATATATATATATATATATATATATATATATATATATATATATATATATAATAGATATAATTTAAATATAAATACATGTATATACAGATTTTTTATAATGATGTCTTTAAAGCTTACTCTACTTATATAGTGTATAATGGGGTTAACCTATATGTCTTTTATTACTGTGTTGTTGTGCTTCTGTATGTATGTATTTATTGTATGTTAGTTTTGTTTAGATATCGTTTAATGTATCTGTTTATATCTTTCAATTCTTCTATTTTTTTATCTAACATTGGTCTCTTAACACTTTACCGACCGGTAGCAGTTCTAACATACTATGTCCTTTCACCGCCCGCTCAGCCGCAGATCATCCGAGACACCGGCTCGGTTTCAGTAAATTTTGCCGGATTATATGTTTTGATTGACAGTCTACCTCTCCACGGTATTAAACATTCATCTAGAGACAATTGTTGATCTAGTTTATATACGTTGTTAAATGTTTCTTTGAAATAATCAATGACAGTTTGGACCTTCACCTGCCTATGCGAATTGGGAGAAATATCGTTATTAATACAAAAATGCCAGCTTTGCATTATTTGTAAAAATCTGTTACTGCTCATAACCTTCGAGAAGAACGGCATTTCTATAGATGCGTATGTAGACCAATAATCGTAGAGTCCTTCTTTACTTGTCCCATGAGAATGGTAGGCCCAAAAATTTCTTTATTTCAGTTACCATGACGTCTTTCCATTTTTTCGTTTATGTAATTCTATATTTTCCACAATTTGATAAAGATATCTATTAGACTCCCCCATGAAGTGCTCAATCAGGTCACTTCCAATGAATAAATTCACAATATCCATTACACTTTCGGAGGAACTTGGCATAATATTTACTCCTGAGCTGCCTTCGAAAGGTTCCAAAATTATACTTTTGTCGTTCGTTAAACATGTATCATTGTTGTCTTCAACATTATTATTCATGTCCTCGTTTTCTGAATTACTGTATATTAGCGGTACAGGACGTCGATTTTGAATGGCTATACTACTGCTATCACTTTCGTCATCAGTACTACTTGCTGAGCGGTAGTCAAGACAATCTAACAGGTCGTCAAGATGAAACTCGCCGAGACTATCCTTTCTATTAATTTCTAAGGGCTAAAGCTTAGAAAAAAGAACTGATTATCTGTATAAAGAATGCGAAATGCTTGCTGCTTGTTACTTGTCAATCTAACCTAACCAAATCTAACAGAAAGATCAAAAGCCGATTAATCAACGACCGGTCGGTAAAGTGTTAAAACAGTCACCAGGTCTTATGTTATAACCCTAAAGGAGTGTTGTATACACGTAAAATGTGTTTAACTGGAGTGAAGAATCACAACTCCCCTCGGGCCCTAACACCGTTATTTCATTCCATTTATATCTTATATCCGTCTTTAATTTAGTGTTCTGTGCTTATTTTTAATATATTTTTATTAATATAATATTCTGTGACTGTGTACTGCAGTATTACACGTAATAGTATGGATTATTGTAATAATTTATTGTCTGTTTAATTAATTACTTTAGGTGGTTTAAGGAATTTACATCGGCCTTTTTTAAAATTACAAAAGTTATGAAATTTCTACATATATAACTAGACATACTATGAAAAACAAATCACACTTAAAAATTCTTTTAAAAATAGATAATATTTTTTAAAAACAATAATTATTTAAAATCTTTTATTTTTTTAAATGTTCTTTGTGAAGCGAACTTTTATTCTATTTATGTGCGAAACGGACAGGATTATCAAGTTTGGTAGATTTTTAAGTAGAGATCGTGCGGAGGAATGATGTATAGAGGATGCTCACCCAAGAGTGAGAGTTGTCTTTTCCTCTTACGATGGGATTTTAGAGAAGACTGTTTTTTCCGATGTCTTCTTGATAACGTTTTGGAGTTAAAGTCCTCTGGACTATGTGCTATTTTTTCACAGTTGGTTCTAACAATGATCTTTCCATTGCTGATCTCAACGTGGAATGTTCAGTTGACGAATTCAACTATGTTCAACTGCAAAGTTTATTCCACCATGATAATGAATATCATTGTTCCCAGATAACATCATTTTATTTTTATTATTAATTTGAATACATAAGATTTGCTCATTTTTTTATTTTGCCTTTAGGTGTAAACATTGACAGCATAATGATGATAACACTGATAGTCAGCTTTTGTGATGATAAAATATCCATTGCCTTTAAGTTTTAAATAACTAATTTTAATATAGGAATGTGGCATTAAGATGATTGCATTTTATTATTTTAGTATATGTGCAAGTATGATAATATAATTTATGTTCAAAATGCAAGGATAAGCATTTGCAATCACATGAATCTTGCTTATTGTCTTTAGAATGTTTCAGTTGTAAAAATACCACTATACGTTCAATAAGTTATTTATGTACTTAATTTGCTTCTTTATTTTTGGTGCAATGACATTTTTAATTAGAAACAGGGGAAATTAAAATATTTTCTCTCTTTCCATATGGAAATTTTTTCATAATAAAACCTACTGGAAAGTCAAAAATTATTCAGGCAGAACAATAGCATATATTACGTTTTAAAATCATTTGTACACAGAAAAGTATATTAAAAGTAACGAAAAAATTTAGTATAATAAAATTAAAAATTAATATAAAACTGCAAATAATAAAAATAATACTTTTGTAAAATAATCTAGAAAATTCTAATTCATAGCATTACACGCAAGAAAATGTAAGACAGTCTAAAAGTTTAAAATAAAGACTTCTTTGTTTATTGTTTTCTAATTACTATCATTCTATTTTTACATTTTAAATTGTGGCCCACTAGTTAATTTACTTGAACCCATGATAACTCCTAGGTGCTGTTTTTGGCATGTATATTCCCATGTTATTTAAAATCTTACCTACAGTTCTGGCATTAAATGCATTCTAAAATTAACTGGGGTAGCGCACTGTTCAATCGAATAACTTCTTGATACACATGTGAATACAGATACCATATTCCTATACTTAGATTTAAATCAGTTATACATTCTAAATATACAAATATATTTTCAAAAATGTTTTTTTAGAAGGGGGTAAGAAAAATCGAATATGACAAAGTTGATTAAAATCTCAGAAGCAATTTAAAAAAAATAAAGTAGTACTTTTAAAACTTTATTTCGTCTTCAAAAAGTAAAAACAATTCAGGATTTCACTTATTGTTGTGTGGGACTTTGATATCATATAATTCTTATTCTGGATTGTAAAAAAGAAATTTATGATCTCTATAAACGTTATATCCGTATACTGCAACACGATACAAGTTACGAGGATCGTATGCAATTAGGAATTATTTAACTATGGAATTGCGAATGGGCATTGAATTTATTTTCTAAAAATACCCTCCATGTAACGACATAAATATGTGCAAGCACAAAAGAATATTACTCCCAAAACACCGATCGCAGAATACTTCTGTTCGTGTCAAAACGTAAATCATTTACTTTGAAGGAGTTAATAAATCTACAAGACAAGTGTGGCAGTAACAATCTTTACAAAATTTCAAGAATTTTACAACCGTTAGTGTTCTTTTGCCTGAAAGAACAGACAAATGTCTGCATTTGTGAAGGAACAGAAGTCAAGCGGAAAAAGAGTCGATAATTACAGAAAAATGAAATACAGCATGACTTACTGCTGCCGCATTTTCTTTTAAGGGAATAAACTGCTAAAAGTGAATAATATATTTTCAACGCATTTCCTCTCCACTTAAAGAGTTTATAAGTACTTCGTAATGAGCTTTCCTTTGCATTTCTCTCTCATCTGCTGTGTTCCCCTGAAGCAGCTTTGTATCGGAATTCACCCTCATAATCTTTTGTTGGCATGACCGAAAAAGCCTTTAGTGTATCTTGTCACGAGATCACTCAAGAAGGGGAGCTAAATGAATGTTAATACAGGATAGGAACAATTTCTCATTTTAAAACCACCTGCAGACAAATGACGCAAACAGATGTTCTAATTATTCTAACTGCCGTTGAAATAATCTCACTCTACGATACGTTTCATGTGAAAGTTAAGTTCAACTTATACCCTCTGGTTACGAACATTTATCGGTTCTCTAGTTCGTGAAGGCATTTTCATATTTATAGATTTCAATTTAGTACAAAATATAAATAAATTTATTCTTGAAATATATTCAACAAATTGTATTAGGGAAAAACGCCATAAAATCTGATCCAAGGAATAAGTTATTTGAATAATAAAATATTATATTTTGAATATGATTAGCATTTCAATTTTTCAGAATAACTAAAAAATAAACACTACTAAAAGAAGAAGGATAAAATACATTTCATTTATTTTTTTTACATACAAGAAATTAATTTGAAATTCCCTCTTACGTTTAGAATGAAACAAAAATTAACGATTTATGATTTGTTTATACAACATTGTAATAACAATTAAATTCGAGCTTTTATATTTCTAGTTTTTAATGCTTATATAGATTAAATAGATAATTTCTCTAATGTAATTTAATACTTACACTTATTTAAATTTTATTGCCAAATTCATGCAAAACTTCCAAATAACAAATTAGTTTTTAACTTTCTTATTAAAAATAAATTTCATATAAGAAGGATGAAACTGACTAAAAGAAGAATGATAGTAAAATATTATTTATTTCCATATTATCCCATAAAGCAATTTAAAATTAACTTCTACTTTTAGATTGAAACAGTTTTACGAATTGTCAATTATGGTTTTGTTTACATAACTTTGTAATAACCATAAAATTCGAGCTTTTATATTTCTAGTTTTTAATGTTTTATAGATTAAATAGATAATTTTTCTCCTGTCTTATAATACTTACACATATTTTAAATTTTGATACCAAATTCATGTAAAACTTCAAAATAACAAATTATTTTTAACTTTCTTTTCAAAAATAAATTTCATATGAGAATGATGAAATTGATTAAAAGAAGAATGAAGAAAAAATATTATTTATTTCCATATTAACTTAAAAAGAAATTTAAAATTCCCTTCTACTTTTAGATTAAAAAAGTTTTAAGAATTGTCAATTATGGTTTTGTTTACATAAAGTTGTAATAACCATAAAATTCGAACTTTTATATTTCTAGTTTTTTAATGCTTATATAGGTTAAGTACCTAATGTCTCTCGTATCCTTTAATGATTACACTTAATTTAAATTTTATTACCAAATTCCTGTAAAACTTAAAAAAAAAGATTAGTTTTTAACTTTCTTTTCAAACATAAATTTCATATAAGAATGATGAACCTGACTAAACGAAGAATGATGAAAAAATAGTATTTATTTCCATATTATCACAGAAAGCACAGAAAGCAACTTTTAGATTGAAACAGTTTTAAGAATTGTCAATTATGGTTTTGTTTACATAACTTTGTAATAACCATGAAATTCGAGATTTTATATTTTTAGTTTTTTAATGCTTATATAGATTAAATAGCTTAATTTCTTTCATGTCCTATAATACTTATTTTAAATTTTAATGCCAAATTTATGTAAAACTTCCAAATAACAAATTAGTTTTTAACTTTCTTTTCAAAAATAAATTTCATATGAGAATGATGAAATTGACTAAAAGAAGAATGATGAAAAAACTTTATTTATTTCCATATTATCCCATAAAGCAATTTAAAATTCCCTTATACTTTTATATTGAAACAGTTTTAAGAATTGTGAATTATGGTTTTGTTTACATAACTTCGTAATAACTATAAAATTCGAACTTTTATATTTCTAGTTTTTTTATTCTTATATAGGTTAATTAGCTAATTTCTCTCGTGTCCTTTAATACTTATACTTATTTTAAATTTTGATACCAAATTCATGTAAAACTTCCAAATAACAAATTAGCTTTTAACTTTCTTTACAAAAATAAATCTCATATAAGAATTATGAAACTGACTAAAAGAAGAATGATGAAAAACTATTATAACTATTATTTATTTCCCTATTATCCCAGAAAGCAATTTAAATTTCCTTCTACTTTTAGATTCAAACAGTTTTAAGAATTGTCAATTATGATTTTGTTTACATAACATTGTAATAACCATGAAATTCGAGCTTTTATATTCCTATTATTTTTAATGCTTTTATAGATTAAATAGCTAGTTTCTCTCATGTCCTTTAATACTTATACTTATTTTAAATTTTATTGCGAAATTCATTTAAACCTCCAACTAAGAAATTATTTCTTACTTTCTTTTGAAAAATAAATTTTATATGAGAATGATGAAACTGACTAAACGAAGATAAAAAATAGCATTTATTTCCATATTATCCCTGAAAGCAATTTAAAATTCCCTTCTACTTTTAGATTGAAACAGTTTTAAGAATTGTCAATTATGGTTTTGTTTATACAACATTGTAATAACCAAGAAAGTCGAGCTTTTATATTTCTAGTTTTTTATGCTTACATAAGTTAAATAGATAATTTATCTCATGTCCTTTAATACTTACACTTATTTTAAATTTTGAAGTCAAATTCATGTAAAATTTCCAAATAAAAAATTATTTTTTAACTTTCTTTTCAAAAATAATTTTCATAGGAAGATACTGAAATTGACTAAAAGAAGAATGATGAAAAACCATTATTTATTTCTATACGATCCTAGAAAGCAATTTAAAATTCCCTTCTACTTTTAGATTGAAACAGTTTTAAGAATTGTCAATTACGGTTTTGTTTACATAACTTTGTAAAAACCCTGAAATTCGAGCATTTATATTTCTAGTTTTTTTAATACTTTTATAGATTAAATAGCTAATTTCTCTCATGTCCTTTAATACTTATACTTATTTTAAATTTTATTGCAAAATTCATTTAAACCACCAAATAACATTTTTTTACATTCAATGATTACAATGATTACACTTAATTTAAATTTTATTACCAAATTCATGTAAAACTTTAAAAAAACAGATTAGTTTTTAACTTTCTTTTCAAAAATAAATTTTATATGAGAATGATGAAACTGACTAAATGAAGAATGATAAACAAATAGCATTTATTTCTATATTATCCCAGAAACCAATTTAAAATTCTTTTCTACTTTTAGATTGAAACAGTTTTAACAATCGTCAGTTACGGTTTTCTTCATATAACTTGTAATAACTGTAAAACTCGAGCTTTTATATTTCTAGTTTTTTTATTGCTTCTGTAGATTAAATAGCTTAATTTCACTCATTTTCTTTGATACTTACACTTATTTTAAATATTATTATCAAATTAATAGAAAATTTCGAAATAACAAATTAATTTTTAACTTTCTTTTCAGAAATAAATTTCATATAAGAATGATGAAATTTACTAAAAGGAGAATGATGAAAAAATATTTATTTCCATACGATCCCAGAAAGCAATTTAAAATCTCTTCTGCTAAGCAGTTTTTAGGATTGTCAATTTCGGTTTTCTTTATTACGTAAAAACCATTTAATATGAACTTTAATAATTCTAGCTTTTTTAAATGTTTGTATGGATCAAATACCTCAGTTTCACTTATTTTCTTTTATATTTCTAATTATTTTAATTTTATTGTTCTTTTCATATAAAACCCAAACTTTAGAATATTAAATTAATTTTTAACTTTCGTAACAATAATAAATTTCATATACGAGGAAAATATTGTTCAAAACATTCTAAAGGAGATATTTTATGCCTTTTACGTTTCTGAAAATACATCTTTATTATATCATTTTATGAGGTTTTATTTTAAACCTACAGTCTAAAGCTATGTACAACACAATGTGGTGAAGTCGATTGTTTTCAACGAAGAATATCTCGACATTATTATCAATTTATGCATTTAAAATCTTAAATTTCATGTAATAATTCCTTTACCAAACTTTCTCACTAATGAGGTTTTTCTTGTAAGTTACTCGAGCATCATTACCCGAATGAAAAACTCAAACTTTAACAATCGAGTAACAACCTATTAAAATATTTTAATGGAGCAGTTTATTTATGCTTTCATGAAGTTTCAAAAGGAAAAGTCTCAGAGTATGTAATTTAAAATAACCATAAACTTCGGATCTGCTAAATTTGTATGATTAATTCAACATACGGTGTATACGGATTTTAAGTTTAAACTAAGTGGTACATGATACGAAAGCTGTAGCAAGAAATATATTTTTCTTCTTTAAATCAGCAAACATTATGCTTTTTTGGGAAAAGATAGTTATATCAAAGTATTTACTTATGTTTGTTAATTTTACTAATGAACATCGCAAGGTATATCAGGTATACACTAATTTATTAAATTAAAATGTAATAACTAATACATTTAATTCACCTAGGGTAATATTTATCAGCATACAAACTGCAAACTGTCAACAGGTGGCACATGCATATATATACATATATATATATATATATATATATATATATATATATATATATATAGTGTGTGTGTGTGTGTGTGTGTGTGTGAGTATAATATATATAAAAGAGTTTTCCTATAAAATTTTCCAGAGTTCTTCATAATCACGTATTATTTTATAATATTTTCACACACAGGTATACACTAATTTATTAAATTAAAATGTAATAACTAATACATTTAATTCACCTAGGGTAATATTTATCAGCATACAAACTGCAAACTGTCAACAGGTGGCACATGCATATATATATATATATATATATATATATATATATATATATATATATATATATATATATATATATATATATATATATATATATATAGTGTGTGTGTGTGTGTGTGTGAGTATAATATATATAAAAGAGTTTTCCTATAAAATTTTCCAGAGTTCTTCATATTCACGTATTATTTTATAATATTTTCCCATTAATCCTTATTAAATATAGGACAGGATTCAGTTAGATTGAATTTCTCTTAAACGATACTAAAAACCAAAGTCTGAATTTGTATTTGACACGTGTTGTCTTTCTGACAAAATTTCTAAATCAGATGCCAATTCTTTCCAGAAGAAACTTAATACACAGAAGAATGGCGTGCAGCGGTGGTGCACAGGTTGCAGTCGAGAAATTTTAAAAACCATATCAAATTCGTTGTTCTTGTGTATGTATGAAGTATCTGGCTTTTCTCGGAGTACGTAGCAAAGTAAATATAAGAATTTTCGTCGTTTTAGCCAGTTTTCAGTTTTAAGGGATTGACTTTAAAGCATAAAGTTTCAGCATTGCCAAATAAATCCTGACAATCAAATATGGGCCTTATTTTCTTATTACACCGAAAGAAATACTTTAAACGTTACATAAAACCTAAACACACATATACCTATATGAGTGTGGGCGTACTACCCTTCGGCTTAAAGCCCGACTTGGGGGCAGTGGACTACAGGACCACTTTGTGTTTTCAAAACCAAGGACCCTAGTTTACTAAATATATGTCCCGGTTAGAACCTCAACTATACGTGAAATCCCCAATGGTTTGTTCCAAAATATGCTTGGTCCTCATTTTGTCTAAACACTGCAGGGAAAAAAGGAGGAGTCAACCTTGCACAGGCCTGTGGCTATATATATATATATATATATATATATATATATATATATATATATATATATATATATATATATATATATATATATATATATATATATATATATATATATATATATATATATATATATAGAATTATTAGACTTACAATATTTGTTTTAAACTTAAAATATTCTCCTCTTCCCATTCTAATTGTTTCATATTTAGTTTCCCAACCACAAATTAGATTATTTTGAAGAGTGTTCGATGCCTTAAATCAGCGTACTTAAAGCAAGTACGTTGATTAAAGTAATTTTTTAGTGGCCTACCAAAGTTAACAGTGAAATAATAGGAAATTTCACTCTCCACATTTAGCAGCTCTCATAGGTGATTGGCTCACTTTTTCAATGATCTAAGTTCCTGTCTGTTCATTAATAAAACTAAGCTTCTCTCTCTTCGGAATGTCCTCCTCGTCTCTCGTTGCGGGGACCAACATTGTAATTGTAAGTGTTTTTTGTGTATCATTCTGCTCTTGTGAGAAAAAATGTTTTTCCGGAGATCTTAAATTAAAGTTCCCTGTTGGAGTTTCTGCTTCTCTCTTTATTAACACTTAGACGTCGCATTGCTCAACCCAAGCAATGAAAATAATAGTTGCTTAATTTTATGTGACCGGTGAAATAATTTTGTCTTGTCTCTCTCTCTCTATCTCTCTATCTCTCCCTCTCCCTCTCTCTCTATCTCTCTCATCTCTCTTATCTCGCTTATCTCTCTTATTCTATCTCTATCTCTCTATCTCTCTATCTATTTCTCTATTTCTATCTCCCTATTTTTATCTCTATCTCTCTCACTCACTCACTCACACATACCTCAAATTTAAAATTTTTAAAAGTACATAGTAGAAAATATGCAATTACATTTATAGCACCTTTTTCTAGATTAAAAGAAGTTTTAAGTTTGGAATAAATATTTTATATTGTTTCACATTTTGAACTTATGTATCTATAAAAATAAACTTTAATGCAATAATTTTAGCGAATTATTCAGGATTCTTAATTTTTATACACATTCTGTACATAATACCCATTATTATTTAGAGTACCTGGTATTATTATGCGTAATACCCTTTCTGAGATTAAAAATAAGTTTTAAGTTTTTCATAATATTTTGAAATATTATCTATATATATATATATATATATATATATATATATATATATAATGCCACTAAATATTTGAATACGAATATTGTTAATACATTTGAGTATACAATTGTTGTTACTGAAAATTTCTTTATTTAAAATATCCAAAATATATAAGAAACTGTAGCCATATTCTAGAAAGAAACAAAAACTCCATCTGTTTTTGTTAAAAAGCTATTTTCTTGAATAGCTGTAAGCGAAGGTAATATAAACATCTCGTACATGTGAGAAATACGGAATTCAGGTAAAATAGTTTCTTTTAAAATGAAGAGTTATGTTTTTAGAATAGTTCAAATAATACATATGAAATATTTACTGACGTAAAACACTGAGTAAGTTCCACACAACATATTCAAGATTGTCACATTTTTTTAAAAGAATGAATGCATGATTTTTTTCCATTCAGAAAATACATATCCTGTCAAAGAAAAGGAAAATATGTTAAATTTCAAATGCACGACCTGCTATTTTGTATCTTATTTGAAAGTATTCAACGAAAATTAATATTTATAAAAATACATTTTTAAATCTAAAAAGCAAGGGTAATTATATATAAATATGTTACTTATTATAACTGTGTTCTGTGGTTAATGAGGTTTAATGCTTTATAAAGCATGTTACATTGATAAAACATTCAACAGTAATGAGTTTATAAGATATAAGCTTTAAGTCCGCAAAAGTGCTCTTTTCATGTAAAAATAATTGTTTTCTCAATATTTACTTAACAGGATTTTTTAAATAAATTTAACAATCATAATTTATAATTATCTCTATTTTATTTCCTAATATTTTTGAGGGGGATATATATTGTTGAAATCCGGTTAATCTCACAAGATTTGCTATTTTGTATCCTATTTGAAAGCATTCAAAGAAAATTAATATTTATAAAAAAATATATTTTTAAATCTAAAACGCAAGGGTAATTGTATATAAAAATATTACTTATGACTATGTTCTGTGATTAATGAGGTTGAATGCCTTATAAAGCATATTACATTGATAAAATATACAACAGTAATGAGCTTATAAGAGATCTTTTTTAAGCCCTCGAAAAGTGCCCTTTTCAAATTAAAATTAATTGTTTTATTAATATTTACTTAACATGATATTTTAAATAAATTTAACAATCATAGTTTATAATTATCTCTATTTCATTTCCTAATATTTTTGAGGGGGGGATATATTGTTGAAATCCGGTTAATCTTACAAGATTTGCTATTTTGTATCCTATTTGAAAGTATTCAAAGAAAATGAATATTTATAAAAAATACATTTTTAAATCTAAAAAGCAAGGGTAGTTATGTATAAATATACTATTTATTATGACTGTGTTCTGTGGTTAATGAGGTTTAATGCTTTATAAAGCATGTTACATTGATAAAACATTCAACAGTAATGAGCTTATAAGATATCTGTTTTAAGTCCTCAAAGTGCTCTTTTCTAGTAAAAAATAATTGTTTTCTCAATATTTACTTAACAGGATTTTGTAAATAAATTTAGCAATCATAATTTAAAATTATCTCTATTTTATTTCCTAATATTGTTTGAGGGGGGATAGATTGTTGAAATCCGGTTAATCTTCCAAGAATCACTATTTTGTATCTTATTTGAAAGTATTCAAAAAATCTAATTTTTATAAAAAATACAATCTTAAATCTGAAAAGCAAGGGTAATTATATATAAAAATTTACTTATGATGTTTATGTTCTGTGATTAATGAGGTTTAATGCTTTATAAAAGCATGTTACATTGAGAAAATATACAACAATAATGAGCTTATAAGAGATCTGTTTTAAGTCCTCAGGAGTGCTCTTTTCAAATTAAAAAATAATTGTTTTCTCAATATTTACTTAACAGGATTTTTAAATAAATGTAGCAATCATAATTTATAATTATCTCTATTTTATTTGCAAATATTTTTTGAGGGAGGATAGATTGTTGAAATCTAGTTAATCTTACAAGACTTGCTATTTTTTTTTTATCTTATTTGAAAGTATTCAAAGAAAATTAATATTTATAAAAAAATACATTTTTAAATCTAAAAAGCAAGGGTAATTAAATATAAAAATATTACTTATGATGACTATTTTCTGTGATTAATGAGGTTGAATGCTTTGTAAAGCATGTTACTTTGATAATATATACAACAGTAATGAGCGTATAAGACATCTGTTTTAAGTCCTCAAAAAGTTCTCTTTTCAAATTAAAAAATAATTGTTTTCTCAATATTTACTTAAGAAGTTTTTTAAATAAATTTAGCAATCATAATTTATAATTGTCTCTTTTATATTTCCTAGTATATATATTTTTTGGGGGGAGGGATAGATTGTTGAAATCCGGTTAATCTTACAAGACTTGCTATTTTGTATCTTATTTGAAAGTATCCAAAGAAAATTAGTATTTATAAAAAATTAAATTTTTAAATCTAAAAAGCAAGGGTAATTATTTATAAGGATGACTATGTTCTATGATTAATTAGGTTTAATGCTTTATAATGCATGTTACATTGATAAAACATACAACAGTAATGAGCTTATAAGAGATCTGTTTTAAGTCCTCAAAAAGTGCTCTTTTCAAATTAAAAAATAATTGTTTTCTCAATATTTACTTAACAGGATTTTTAAAATAAATTTAGCAATCATAATTTATAATTATCTCTATTTCATTTCTAATATTTTTGAGGGGGATAGATTGTTGAAATCCGGTTAATCTTACAAGACTTACTATTTTGTATCTTATTTGAAAGTATTCAAATAAAATTAATATTTATAAAAAATACATTTTTAAATCTAAAAAGCAAGGATAATTATATATAAAAATATTACTTATGATGATTATGTTCTGTGATTAATGAGGTTGAATTCCTTATAAAGCATATTACATTGATAGAATATACAACAGTAATGAGCTTATAAGAGATCTGTTTTAAGTTCTTAAGTGCTCTTTTCAAATTAAAATTAATTGTTTTATTAATATTTACTTAACAGGATTTTTTAAATAAATTTAGCAATCATAATTTATAATTATCTCTATTTTATTTCCTAATATTTTTGAGGGGGTAGATTGTAGAAATCCGGTTAATCTTCCAAGACTTGCTATTTTGTATCTTATTTGAAAGTATTCAAAGAAAATTAATATTTATAAAAAAAACACATTTTTAAGTCTAAAAAACAAGGGTAGTTATATATAACAATATTACTTATGATGACTATGTTCTGTGATTAATGAGGTTTAATGCTTTATACAGTATGTGACATTGATAAAACATACAACAGTAATTAGCTTATAAGAGATCTGTTTTAAGTCCTCAAAAGTGCTATTTTCAAATTAAAAAATAATTGCTTTCTCAATATTTACTTAACAGGATTTTTTAAATAAATTTAGCAATCGTAATTTATAATTATCTCTATTTTATTTCCTAATAATTTTTTGAGGGTGGATAGATGGTTGAAATCCGGTTAATCTTACAAGACTTGCTATTTTGTATCTTATTTGAAAGTATTCAAAGAAAACTAATATTTATAAAAAATACATTTTTAAATCTAAATCGCTAGGGTAATTATATATAAAAATATTATTTATGATAACTATGTTCTGTGATTAATTAGGTTTAATGCTTTATAAAGCATGTTACATTCATAAAATATACAACAGTAATGAGCTTGTAAGAGATCTGATTTAAGTTCTCAAAAAGTGCTCTTATCAAATTAAAATTAATTGTTTTATTAATATTTACTTAGCAGGAGTTTTTAAATAAATTTAGCAATCATAATTTATAATTGCCTTTATTTTTTTTGTGGGGGGGAGATAGATTGTTGAAATTCGGTTAATCAAATAGACATTTTGTTTTAAATAACTGACTCGGCTTTACTTCAACATTATACTAGGTGTTAGTAATTGTTTTCTCATTTAATTACAGCTGAAGTAATTGTGTTAAAGCTCCATTCAAAGCTCAGCATATAACTTGGTGAAATTCTGACATATGGGTTTAGTTGTGCCGTATTAAGCTGACAACAGCTATGATAAATAGCTCCCCATCTAATATGCTTTCATTCAAAGACCCTCTAATAATCTAATTTCGAATGGGAAGTTTTCACGCTATGATGAATGGCGAGCTTTCTTCCAGAGGTGACTCTTTCCGTGCATTCATTTCGAGCTTCAGCCACGCGACGCATGCGCAAGTATGCTAATACAGAAAAGTAGTTCTGTCTCTAGACTTCGGTAAAAGTTTCTCGGAGCTATCAACGTATTTCATTTCGGGAGAAATAGATGACAAAACTTTCAGTGTGGATTTTTTAAACATTTTTTTTATTTTGTTAGAAAGCATATAACGAAATATGGGAATAGTAAGATTTAAACAGAGATTATTTTTAAAAGATTATTTTACATGGTAATAATATGAATATAAAAAAATTATAAGCATTAATTGCTTTCTGATTTACATACACATTTTTAATGGTGGAAAAAGGAATTTCAACAAAATTATTTTGGAATAAGCATCATTGAATTCAATTTACTAGCCATTGCATACCCAATATGGTCGTTTTTAGTGTACCTTAATTTCAAAATAACTCACTAAACTAAAACTAAAGGATGTAAGACGGATGTAAGAAAAGTATCAAAAAGATCTTAACTGTTTCTGAATTATCATGCTAATTTTAAAGCATCGTGGTATAAGTATATGAAATCATCACATGCAACTTTTCTGTGTCCTATATTTCACAAAGTGAAACAGGGTAAATATTTATAATCTTTTAGTTTTTATATTTCCCCTGCATCCAAAGGATTTGGGGAATACAATTCCCATTTAAAGCAGAGGATACAATTGCACATTAAAAAGTCGCCAGTGTTGACATCTAGTTCTACATGTTATATCTACCTTTATATCTATCTCTATATATTTATTTATTTATACATACATACCTATATGTATATACATGTTTGTATATATGTGTGTGTTGGAATGTAAACTTATAATTTGGACACCTAATACGTGTGAAATAATGAATGTATTCAAATGTTAATATTAAATTCTATGAATGGATCTCTAATCTAGAGTAAAACCTTTGAAGCATTAAGAATCCTCTTAATTGTGAAAATATGTGTTCTTCATAGAGTCTCTCCATAATAAAATTTATATAAAATATAGTTTATTTTTAATAATCTACTTTAAATCTCAAAATTTTTTTAAATGAAATTACAGTTATTAAGTGTTTTCTCTTAATTTGTTTTGAAAGATGTCTGTATTTATTAGCATTAGAAAATTTTCTTGTAAAATAAGTAAACTATGAATTGAGTAGTGCAAATTAGGAAACAGGGATAAATGGCAGTTTTACATAAATAAACTCTACTAGGTATAAAATGAACTTCTTGAAATGGATAAGGACATTGACATTACAAGGGCCTAAAGAGTTAAACGTAGAAGTGAATACCACATTGTAAAAAATCCATATTATCATTTTATTCAATTAATGATATCTAAAATCTAATTCAGAACTTTGAAATTAGAAATTGAATTCTACAACAAAACTGAAACAATAATAATACAATTTAAAAATTATTTCCTAAATACAATTAATATCTGAAACTATATGATAGCTGAATCTCATCACGATACAAATGTTAAAAAAAACTATTGATTTAAAAATGCATTACATGCGCAAATGTGAGTTGCACATGAAAATATCCAGAACTTACCAATTTTGTGTTTTGCTCTCCAAGTGGTAGTACGAACTTGATAGATATCCAGTTAATAAAGATTCACCATAGAAGAATAATTTTTTTATTTTCACAGAAAAAAGGCGTAGGAAAGTCGAAGGTGTTTTTTTTCTGTGAGAAGTCGGTGACTGGTGCTTATTACTTGCGTATGTAGCAGTTATAGTTGTTTTTACAACTGGCTCCTAAGAGAAGAGGAAAACTAATCTTTCCACAAGATTTGGTGTACAGCACTGAAACGTTGAATAACGTTGATACCTGAGCAATTAATTTCTTCATTGCTGGATTTGACAAGTAAGCGACAATAGCCTCTAAGACATCTTATTTAACACCTTATGACTTCTTTATTTGATAACTCACTGGAGACTTAGTTTATGTACCCCTAGTATCAAATATATTAAGAAAGCTTATGGAACGGATCACTGTTAAACTGATGACCATTGATGGGATGGCGCTGCAAAATATGTGAAACACATCGAACATAAACTGTATAGACACCTTCGGGAGTGTTTATTATTTTTATACATCACTCATATTTGTACAAATAACATTTTAGAATATATAGTGTATTTAAAATGAATCTTTTAGGGTAGCACTATGTATTAATTTATTATATCGGAATCTTTTTACTGAAGATTAATAAAAAATTTAAGTTTCAACCTCTTAGTTACATGTAATTTAACATTTTCCAGATATTAATGTCTAAATAACTTAATTCATATACCAGAGACACTGGTACTTAATTAAACGACTGTGTTGTGTTTATTAGTGCCTGGAAGGATATGAACCAAATTATTCTCTTGGGGCGAATTTTGAAGACCGCTTTGCCACGATCCTCGTTACCAAGTCTTCACTAAAGGGAATATATGCATATTGCATATAGCAGTGTTAAAAATATGACGCACTAAACAACTGTTACTGTATTGGAACTACATTAGTGGAATGGAGAAAGGCAAGTAAACTCTATAAATCATATCTCAAGTTTCAATAATAAATAATATTTACTCCAAGGGGAAGTGTTTGTTGCGCTGTAAAAGCGTCATATATAACCACAAATTATTGGAACTGTGATTTCTTATGTTACAATAGAATTTATTTTACAATTGATAAAGTATTATAACATTTAAATGATAAAAAATTAATGTTTACTAACTCCAGTTAACTTACTAATCAAAATGTCAACTACTTCATATTCATTTTAACACATATGAATGCTAGAGTGCTCATAGATACTAGGTCCAAAGTTATGTTATCTGTGTAGAAAAATTGCTAAGTTTCATAATGTTTTTATGTATATGAAAAGACTATATTCAATACCAAAGACAATGATGCATAGCAAATATAACCACAAAGGAATTGTTTATATTGTATTAGCATTTCTTTTTCTATTACTATAAAAATAAAGCATTTGAACATTAAAAATTAATCTTGTAACTTGAACCTCAAGCTACTATTTAAGTTAAAATATCACACGTTTGATAACATTATTTTTTTGTAGTCGAGAGTTTTAGATAGACAGAACATTAAATACATTATAGTTGTTATAAGATATTATATTCTAATGGTATTTTCTACTTAATTTATTTTATTTTAGATTATTAAAGTGAATATAAAGTAGATGTAGTAATTGGTGATAGAGATGAACGTATTAAAAGAACCGAAATATTTCCGACTTTATTGTATATAAAAATCCTTTAACTTATAAGAACTTCAGTATATTTAAATACAAACAAAATTTTAAAACAAATATTTTAAACAAATATTTAAAACAAAACTTTTGAATTTCTGAATACTACATCAATGTTAAATACAAGCTAATTCTTCTATTACAGAGAAAACTTCTGCATTATTTACATATTATACCTTAATGTAGGGAATAAGGTAAGTACTACCCTTGAAGAAACGGTACTTGGAGATAAATAGGTACGCTTACTTTTTCATTGATTTGAAAACCATAATTATACTTTAATAAAAATGAATTTACTTTTAAGAGAAAAAGTTTTAATATTATTTTGAGTACAAAATTTTATAAAATTAATTTATAAAATTGCAAATTTTATTAGTGAACTATGTTATTTGTAAAATAAATAAAATATATGTTCATTGATTGAATTGAAGTGATAAAAATATTCATAAAAACTTTATATCTTTCAGAAGAATAAACTTCTTTAACAAGGGTATTGAATTACTAAAAAATGTATTTTTTTAAAGCTCAAAAAAGTCCATAAATTTCTATGCAATAATATGGTTCATTATATTGTGTTATATACATTAACCTAAATTTAAGTATGTATATATTCATATTAAAACTATATATTTATGGTATCGGTTAAAATACCTACTTTTTTAAAATAAAAATTAAAGAACTTAAAGGATTGAGTTGGTTATTGAAAAGATTCATGATGATTTATGTTGAGGAAATCTGCTATAAAATTAATGGTTTAATATATTTTTAAATTAATTTTATCAAGGAAATGATTCAAAAAAGAAAGAAAAGTTATTATTCATTTAAAGAAATTCATGGTGTTTTAAGGTGTTATAATAATCACAATTGTCATTAAAATAGTATTGCATGATAAAGAATTTTATGATACTCGAATCACCTCATAGTGATTACATATATTATTAAAACAAATATCTTATGTATTTAAATAAAATAGATTATACCAGCTATTGCAGTAAAAAACTAATGCTACGAAAAATTAGCATGTGTATGTCTGTAACACAAAATAAATTTGAAAATATTGGTAGGGTTTCACAGTATCAGTCCATAGAAATTAAACCCAAGAAATATAGAGTCTCGTACGCTTAGCACTCCGAGATGTGTCAATTGATTCTCTTTTATTGTGACAGATTTTATTGACTTCTATAGCCACATTCCTTCATTATTGGGATCTGCTTCTTTGTCTTTCTTTATTACCAGCTATTGGTATTCGCAGTTGTATTAAGAATTGCCTTCTACGGTACATTTAGATTACGGATTAAGTTTTATATCTAAAAGATAACAAATTAATTTATTTATGTGTCCTATTCATGCATAATATAAATATTAAAATATTTTTCTTAAAAGATATGCTTTTTAGATCGTTATGTGATATATGTTTACAGCATTTTGAAATTTTGTGTAAAAATGTAAGTACGTGTTTATTACAATTTATACGTTTAATAATTTTCTTTATTTTTTAAAATTTTAAAAATTATAAATTTTGTTTATTTTTATATGTCTAAATATTTCAAAATTATATATGCGTAAATATTTTATGTACTCTGTTTTATATTATGTATACTGTAAATATATAGTTTTATAAATAATATTTGTAAAAAATGCGTATTTTAAAAGTGAAATGTTAAAATCTTAGGAACATAACACTCTCATATTTTTTAATTACGATACAGTAATAAATATTATATTAATCATAAAACTGTTTTCCCAAGTATTTTGCTTTTTAACATTTTTTAACGTGAATTGAAAAGAATAATATTTAAATTTCAAAGGGCAAGAATGTCAATTCAAGAAATTATTTACATATTATTAATAAAAATTATTGAAAAGTTTGGTTTCTGTTCATAAAAGTTGGACTAATAATACCCTCGTAACAATTCTTTCACATAATATATCGTAGAGAACACTTAGCAGTGGACCATGTCCAAAGAATAATTATTTAGTGAATTATATTTATTACTATATACGAAATCAAACCAATTGCAACATGAAAGGGATTTCACAGAAAATGTTATCGATGCTGTAGTTGAAATAATAAAAATGATTCACTCATCCGCTGTTAATTTAAAAATGATTTGTTTCTTGAATGAATACATATAACATATACATA
Organism: Pardosa pseudoannulata; assembly: GCA_032207245.1. Taxonomy (NCBI): domain Eukaryota; kingdom Metazoa; phylum Arthropoda; class Arachnida; order Araneae; family Lycosidae; genus Pardosa; species Pardosa pseudoannulata. The sequence continues at coordinate 97,034,444 of CM063498.1, read as the reverse complement.
TAACTATTGCAGTGAAATCAACTTTTAATTTCAGTTATAATTTTAAGTTTTATGACAATATTTCATAACACTTCTATGAATTATATTAATGTAGGTCAGTATAAATTGTAACAATTAAAACTCAAAGTCTTTTTAATACAATATTAAGAATAGTTCAGTAATATTTCAAAACAATTTATTTAGCAAACATTGCAACTATTGTGTTATATATTATGTTAATGTGTATACATCTGGGAAAGATATTTAGTTATTAAATGTCATGTGTAAACATAGAAATTGAAGACCAATGATATTTTCTGCATGGTTTATAGGAATTTTATATAAATTCTTTAATAAATATAAAATTGCAGTAGTGAATATATGAATTTGCTGATGAGAAGACTCAAAACATTTTGATTTTAATAAACCTCTTGATAAAAATTTATTAAAGTACAGACCTTTTATAATAACAGGGGCTCATAAGGTGTAAGAATTTTTTCAACAAAAAAGTTTTTGATAATTTAAAATTTATACAAAAAGTGCGATTTGTTTGGATGAAATCACAAGGCAGCTTTTCATTATAAAATAATATAGTTCTAGAATTTATAAATAAATAACGTTGATACGAATACATGTGCAAATGTATGTAAATAGGGAATTCAATAAACTTACCTGTGTTATGCATAGACTCAATCACACAGTTGTTATGCATAGACTCAATCAATAGAAGTCAATCACACAGGTTGCCTTAATACTTCAATATTATGTCTTTAAACTATTATGTTAGGTTGTGGAAAAGGGTAATGAAAAATAATGTTAAATAATATAATCATGTAACACAATAAATGTGAAACATTCACCCCATTTTGTCCATTTTGTCCAGAAAACCAGTAGTGTGTTTAAATAAAAGCCATAAATTAGATAAAAACACATCTTTTCATGGCACTTTATATTTTACAAATTAATATTTCATTACTACTACAATACCTGTCTAGAATAATGTCTAAATATATACTTAATTTTACTATTTTTCTCCTTTGCAGTTATAGAGTGAAATAAATCACAGAATCTCAAAGATTATGGCCTTAAGAAATGCTGAAAAATTAAAATACTAAATATAGTTTTGCTAACTCCTTCTTGCGTTGGTCTATACCTGCTATTTTCATTCTATCTAATATTAACGGGTCAACTTATGGAACAAAATTTCTCCTTCACTCAGGGAGAACTAGTTTTGCATATGATATTGTCGATAAAGTGAGAAGTTAGATGGAATCATTCCATCACTGCCTTACAATTATGTAACTATTTGCTACACGAATACATAGTGTTTGAATAAAAATATCGAATGTGGAGTTGTCTTTACAGGAAAACTTGGTTTTATTACTGAATTATCTTACCATCGTTCTGACATTTATTTCATGCAAAATTTAATAATTATTTGTTCATTTTATTGCATATTTTAATTTGCAACGGAGGTTTTCGTCCACATAGTATTAAAAAACTATCTTTACTTCTATTTATATTTTTCCAGTTAATACTGTTCTTTTTAAAGCAAAAGAAGTAAAATGTTGAGTAAAATATATCTTTTGATCCTTTTTAGTGCAAACAATACACATTTATAATCATTTCTACTCTATAAAGAATTTTAAAAGTTGTTTGCCAGTCTATTTAGCTTACGAGGTGTAATAAAATCTCTATTTTTCACTAAACATTACTTCATTTCAATTCCCCAAAACTATCACTGTTTGACTTTCATAAAGAAAAAGGAGTAATAATAAATGTAATAAAAGTCGGATCTTACTCTAATTCTATTCTTGCAAAGCTCAAATTTCCATGATTATTTGAGTCTTTTTTAATAAATTACGAAGTTACGCATTTTTGTCTGATCCAGTATTGTAAGGATTTTCCCTTTCGTTTATATTCTTCAAAACTATTTGTCTTCAACATTCTAAAAGAAAAAAAAAAGTAGTATTTTCTTGACAGACGCTTAGGAAAATTTCATTTTACAAAAGTAATCAATAATAAATTATCTGAAAGAATATTTGTTGTATGTTTTCTGTTTCAAATATAGGAAAACTTTATAATTTATTTGAGAGCTGTTGAAAACTCCTTGAACGAATTGATGCGGGTTTTAATAAAGTATTTTTTATTGATCCCAACGTGCAACTGATTCCTCAAGATTGAGTGTTATATGTGCTTGAAAGCGAATGAAATGAATTAATCTTTATGTTTGATACACTCGTTATATTTTTACAGAATTGAAGTTTTATAATTTTATTCGTTTAGATGGTTAATGGTTAACGTGGTTACATTTTAAATACTGTCATTTACAATATACTTAATCTTTTTTAAAATGAATTAACTAGATGCCTAATGAGGATTTTGTGTATGTTAAATTAATTTTAAATCTTTATTTTCATGGTATGATACTCAACGGTTTAACATAGCAAAATATTTTTAATTCTTTATACGAAATAAAGTATTATTTTGAAAATTTCAGTGTTAAGATTTCAACGGAAATATTTATTTAAACCATATAAGCATCACTTTTAAAAAAATCTTAATATTACATTTGTGTAGACGTACATAATAATAATAGCAATAATAACAATAATTTTCGATAATTTTGCAAATATTTATTTTGAACTACCTTCTGTGGATTTTGATAACTTCGTCGTGTGAGTTATATATATTAAATATGAGCGAGATTCATGATAAACACAACACATTTTATTTCTCGTGACGATATATCAAATTCACACAACAGTCCAAAAACTTTTAGAACATCGTGCACAGATACTTTTCAAGTAGGGATTTCTAAGATAAAAAGACTACGAATATTCCCTAAGAACATTTTATCACGTGATAAAAAGTACCCATGTTTAAAAAGAACGCGTTTACTATTGGCTAAAGAAGTACAGATAGAGGCCGAATTAAGTCTATAGCGTGTCTGGAGGAAAAAATCAGAATTACCGCCCAAACACCAACGTACTTTATGAACAAAAGTTATTAAATTAATATTAAAATGTTCAAATAAGGGATTTTAATATTATCTATACATATTCAGGTTTTACTCATAACCCAAAAATGATTATCCATTAGATGTTGAAATCTAGTACCTAGGAATTTTATAATAACCAGTGAACGCTAATGGTTTCTATGAGGGTGGGATTAGTTTCACAAGCAAATGGATATTCATGTTGCAGGAATGCAAAAATATGTTAAATTTAACTCGGTATTGTTAAGAAACGCAAGGACTTATTTACAAATAAAGCAAATGAAAAGAAAAATATATTATATTGATAACTCTAGATAATACCCAAAGCATCCAAAATATCGAAACAAGTTTACACTCGTTAAGAAATCTAAAAATAAATAAATAAAATTTAAAAAATAATTATGTCGTTGCATTTTGTACCGGGGAAGGAAACAAATTCCGTTTTTCCCGAAACGGCTCACACTCCTTCATTGATAGATTCACCAAGGTTTCCTTGTCGTATCCATCAATGAATCTCTGAAGAGTATACCAGTCTCCCCATTGTCACTCTTTAATATTGCCAATTGTCTTCCTCCTTTTCCCACCATGGTGGTCGACCTGTAATCCATTCTCTCAACTGCTGCTTTTCAACTCTCGTTTTGATGTTTTTTGCCGGAAACACTTACAGGGTTTAATTAGGTGCTCCACTTTCTCCAAATATACCATAGTCGGAGATTTTTAGTTCTACAACCAGGTGTCCCCTACCCCAGAAGAGAATGCCATAGGTCCTCATTTGATAAGCAAAACGGAAAATCAAGGAAAAGACATATTTCCAAATTATTCATACAGATATCAAAATCTTACTCAATTTCCAATATTTTTATGCTTAAATTAGAAAGGGTACTTTAAAAAAAAAACAAAATAATTAATACTTTTATGCTGAAATTTATAATTCATATGTTTGTAATTGATGGGAAATATATAATTTTGAATCGACTTCATACATTTTATATGATTACTATTGAATTACAAAATGTTAAACCATTTATAAATTTTTAATGATTGCTTAAACTGTCCATTATGTTTTAATTATTTTCGAGTAGCAAAATTTATTCTCGACAGTCTATTCTGATATTATTATATTTTTGTGGATATGTCTTCCACGGAACTCAAAGATCCTAGTTGTGTTGAACGCTGAAACAACATCCTATCTCATAATGGATGAAAATTACGTTTCTCCGAAGAAAGTCTTTTAGCAACTTGACACAGCGATATGTTTATAAAATAAAATTATAAATCCTACATCAATCTATGACTATAAATTACCTTTACTTTTCCTACATATTGATATTACGTATTTGATCTTAACTTCTATTTCATATATTTTTTGCATCGTATAAATGTTTATTTACCTTTCAAGATATGTTTAAATATTTTTGGATAAATATAAAGTGTTACGCAACTAAATCATCCTTCTTAAATTTGTATTGAAGTCAAAGTGGCAGTTTTTTCTTGGATAAAAGGTTCTATTTAAAGGCCTTAGATATGTCACTTTAAAATAGTTTTTGAAAGATACGTACTGACACGAGATTTAATAAGGTTCAGATATCTGATGTCTATAAACTGAAAACTATCAAAATAAAGCTTCAATATTTGGTGTACGATTGGGGAAAGGAAAGGTTTCTCTTATTTTTTATCTAGAGTTGCAGAATACCTTTTTAAAGGACTAGTTTCTTAAATAACATAAATATTTCAGTGCTCTTACACAACTTTATACATTTAGAAACATGCCTATGTTTATACACATTCCAGAAAAATATTTTTACTGTGTTATAACTGTTTATGAAGATTATTTTCTTATTTAATATCTTTGTAATAAGCATTTATATAAAATTTTAATACACCTCTTTTATTTTGAGTATATAGCACATTTCCTTCCATGTGAGTTCTTAGAATTCTTTTTTAATAAAATGATAACATTCTTACAAGAAAAATTTTTTCTAATTTCTTATTCTTTAATTTCATATAATTTCTTAGTAACAGATTCAAAATATATTTTCCTAGGTGACCCTTTATTATGGTGTATAAAATAGCCTTTATTAACTAGTTCATATTTTAAGTAAAGAGAGATTGTCTATAAAAAGAAAAAGTTATAGTGGGAAATGTCATTGATATATAACGCTATAATTTCCAGGGCTAAAGTCAAAACTTAGATTGTGATCCTGGTTAAATTTACTGCACTATTATTAGGACACTTTCCAAAGAATTTCAGGTAAAAGATGAAATTAAAATAATACAATGAGATCTAATTGTAAGTCACGTTTGAATTTTTACTTTATTGAAATACCAACCAAATCGATAGTTTTACATCAAATGGGAGAAAGATTTCTAACAGTCGCTGCACTTTTTCTAGAAATATTAAATGTGCTTGCTCCCCAACAGGTTCTACCATTACATGAAAATAAAAAGGGGCATTTTTCCAAGAAGACAAGTAGGTGGTCTTGTTAGCCCTCGAGTTGCAAAAAAGTAGTATAGCTCGAGACCAAACTACAACAGTACGGATTATAATAGTCTTAATAATATAAATACACTTCAGTGCGTATTTTTAATTCAGCTAAGTTTCTCAGACAGAGAATAG
>CM063498.1:97011350-97023850 GCA_032207245.1 Pardosa pseudoannulata | reverse complement strand
CACGATTAATCGTAAAATTTTAAAATTTTATATTTAGAACTCTTATAACATATATTTGTACGCATCCAATTTCGGTTGCAATGTACAGTCTATATAACAAAAATTTTAAATATAACGACCCTTAAGAACACTGGTGTCACTCAAAGATATGAACATGTTCATATGAAGTTGAAACCAATTTACAACTGCATATAACCCTTAAGAACGCTGATGTAACTCAAAGATATGAACCGATTCATATGCATTTGTAAATTGGTTTCAACTGCTTATGTTGTAATACATTTGCCCCACTTTTTAAATTGTTATTTAAACAGTGAACTTTTGAATTCCATTTTTAAGAAACAAAAATAAACTTCTTTTATTTGCAAGGAATAAGTGAAGATATTTACTGTTTATTAATTTCTCATAGGAAATGAGTTATTTTAGTCTCGAAAAATTTTTGTTTAGAACAAAAAAAATCTATATAATAAAACGAGTATTTACAATGCTGGTCTCTACATAATGATAGCACTTATGCTCTACTAAAACAACGTCGATACTATGACAGAACGAAACCAACTTTGAATGTTTAACGGGGAAACGATAATTCAGAAGAAGTTTTATACAAAGAAAAATATGTAATATTCAAGAAACTCATCAGATGTCCTCGTCAATAGTTTAACTTTGGAAATCAAAGAAGCGTAAAAATATTCAAATTATTTAATCAGTAATAAAATCTAGATTTTTTAGGAAGAGCAAGCTGTTTTGAGAAATTTAATATTGCATTTAATTACTCTTTATAGTTGCATTGCTCTTATATTATCACAAGAGTAGTTTTAAATGTGGTACCTCTTAAGTGTTTGTAAATCAATATATCAGTATTAGGCCTATATTGTTTATCAATATATTTCCAGATATTGATGTACTTTGAGCATCGTAATAACAATATTAAAGTTCTGCTCTGCTGATATGTCACCGTCGGTGACACTGTTTCACACTCGCATGCAAATAACATACAAATTATTTCTGAACAGTATATATTTTCCTTTTTAAGTGTCAAAATGAATAAATCCTAAAAAGTTTTTTTTATCTTTCACAGATCCTAATTTTTCGGATAAAATTGTAATTCTAAATAATTTAATTACCAAGAAAAAAAATGCTTGGAATGGAATAGAGATAAAGCTATTCAAAAATAGTAATATTTAACAAAGTAATATCAAAAATAGTAATATCTACTACTTTAAAGTATTATAATGATATATCAATAATATCGTTTTTGGAATATATTGCTATATTAAATTTATGATATATTCCAGTCTTAATTAGTGTTATTACTTAAATAGTTAAGCTATCAAAATAAATTATGGTTCATTAAATATTTATATAATTTTGTAAGATAATTATGGTAATAATAATAATACTTAATAATGAGAAAGAAGGCTTCTGTAAAACTAGTCTTTAAAAACAATTTGAAAACAGGCTTGTGTAATAGTTGAAAGTTTAAGTAGATATAGTACCTATTGAGCTAATCAGTTTTATTGTAACATCCTTTATTTGTTTCATTAAAAAATAAAACTTTTAAATCTGAATGAAACCTAGATGTTTAAAAAAGGTCTATTTTTATAAATTAATTATTTATTTTCTTTTTACAAATCTATACATTTATTTAAAAAAAATCTCAAAATATGTACCCCAAAGATAAAAAATATAATTTCATTTATACGAGAAATAACTTTCGAAATTTGCAAATTAAAAAGCAATTTTTTACATCAAATAGCTATTTTAATATCCAAAAGATAATTATGTATTTTATTCTGTAAACATTAATTACATTACAAAGAGATATATATTTTTTATGGCATGGTAAAATATCCCTTTTAATTTTTTTCTTAAGAGATTGTAATTTTTAATTTAAAATATTAGATACTTATAAAGTTTGTGTTGAAGGATAAAAAAATATTTATTTTCCTATTAATATAAAAATTTCCTTTCTAATAAAATATTAAAAATTTTTTCCTGTGGGTAAATAAATTTTGATTATTTTCATTAAATGTGTAATTTTTAGGTTTTTTAAATTTATTACTTGAGATAAAAGAAACTGCACAATTTTATTTAGAATTAGATTGTCATTAAGGGATATGTAGAAAACTCATTCAAAAAGGAGTCGAACTTTTAATATTAATAGATGAAAAAAATGTTATGATAAGTGTTTTATGGCTGGAAATGCACTACGCCCAATTATTTTCCCAGCTTCCTAACATCAATAAGTAAAGGAGAACGAAAATATGGGTTCTAATACCATTAGTTTTTATGCCAAAAATTTTCTTTTTGATATCCCTATTTTTTTTAAATCATTTTTGGAAAAGTATCTGTAGCAATTTATCGCTATTTTTAGCAACAAAATGTTATGAAAGTGTTTATTTACATTTAAAATATACTCTAAATACTTGGTTAGAGATGTATAAGATATAGCAAAATATTTTTGCTAATCATGAGATTTTGTGTCCTTGTTGTTATGTTTATTTTCCTAATAAATATTTTAGTCGTAAAATATATCACCTGTACTACTTTGTACACAAACAAAAAATAAATCATTTGAAACTTTAATTGCCTTTAAAAACGAGGACAATTTTACTAGCTTGTAAAATACTTTAGCAAAACCTTTACTCTTAAAATTTTACGATTAAATGTTTAATACGTAATAATCTTGAATAAAATGGTTGCCACAACAAAATTTCCATTTACCTTAGATCTAGAAATATAATGGAAAATATTAGTAAGTAGATTTTAAATTCTCTGTACATTTGTATATGTATAAAAACTAAAAATTTATTCGCCTTCGTGGTAAAATTGCTAGTATACGAAATAAATCTGCAATAATTTAAACCTTAGCAAATGCACGAAAAGAAAAAAAAAATATTCAATTTCAAATAAAAGCTCTAGAATTCCCGACAGAATTAATTTTTAAGGTAGAAGTTTATTAGTTACACGATCAGAAGATCTGGTATCATTTCGAAACAAAAAGACTGATAGAGAAGCATTTAGTTTGTCACACTTTCGACCATTAATTATCTTGACAGGAGGCAATAAATCATAATAGCTGACAGTTTTATGTTTTACCTTGCTCAAATAAATTCTGACCTATACTTAATCTGGGTAAAAAAAGAGCCTGCAAAAAGTAATTGAATTAATATTCCTCTTCTATACGCATTTTATTCCTAATAAGTTTATACAAGTAGGTGCATATTTATTCATCTCTTTTAATATTTAAAATATAAAATATTTGAAGTTTGTAGGGCAGTAATTTGCTTCTGAACATCAATGTGTGTAAAAGTTTTAGTAAATCATAAATTTAGTTTAAGTTTATAACTGTAATCTAGAAGTTTTTATTGTTCAAAGGAGCACAGTGATTTAAATACAGTTCAAGTTATCATTCTAATTATTCTATACATACCTACAAAACAAAAAATTATTTTTGGGCACTATTTTAAAAGTTAGTTATAAATGTCTATTACATTTATCTTATAGAACTATATAAAAACAGTGTGTTCGTTTTTGTATACTTTGCATCTTGTAGATTAAAAATTCTAAGGCTATTTTGTAAGTAAAATACAAGTCTTAAATTTTTATTTAAATATTTTCTCTTATTTACTGAGTAAAACTTTCTATGGAATAAATAATAATGCTAATTCTTTGCATTAATATATCTAAGGAGTTTTCAAAATCATTTTTTTCATTGTGATTGTCAAAGAAATGTTTTCATAAAATATAATTTTAGAGGCATCTGATAATTCGTGCACTACCTTGGATTTAATATATATAAAATGATTTATTATATATAAAAATATTTAGAAAAAAATAATAATAGTAAAAGTTATAAGGAATTTATAATATCTTAAAATGTCTCTTAAATTAATTTTTTAGATGGACTGTTCAAAAAGCCTTTTCTTATATGGAAATTTTTAAAATAGGATTATAAAATACAAAATAATTACAATATATACTTCAATACCTATAATTACAAAAAAAGCTTTTTATGGATGAACATTAAAAAGTGTGTGTTTCAAAATTTTGATCTTCTCAAATGAGCTTTATATAAGATTGAATATCAAAGATGTTGTTTTCAAAATTACATAACTTTCCACATAATTAAATTTTTCTGTCAACTGCATAAATAAAGTATAATATATGTCTTTCCGGAAGTTATAGAACGAAGAAATTATTTCTTAAATATGAAATTTTGTACAAAAAAACTTTGTAATGAAGGAGCTGAAGTCGGTGTCAACAAAAAATAGTTTTCACATTAGCAAAATGTTTTCATTTTGATTTTTAAATTGTCTTTTTTTAATAAAAATATAGGGATGAGGAATCAATAATTCTGTAAATTTTATCGCATTCTGCATATTCGATAATGTTATTACTAACTTTTAATTTCTTGTTCAGTTTGTGTATGAGTGGTGTAAAATAGACATGTCCTTTAGTTTGATATGTTAAATGACTGATTACAAACTGGAACTAGCAGTATAAGACGTAAACAACCTGTCAGTAAAACTTATAAAAAACTGTGTAGGTGATCATGATCCTCTGATTTCTCCTGTTTTTCAGTTAACTCAAGGAAATCATTTATTGTACATAAGTATTGTAAGAAAATTCTATTGAATTTCAGTGCCTCTAGAAAAAAATTTAAACATTATCAACAACAAGATGAAAATATACATATAATTTGCAAATCTAAAAACATCCCTGCAATTTTTATCAATATTTTAGAGAATTTATGATAATAAGTTCATTTAAAATAGAATTGGAATAAAATAAAATGTGGATGAACGCTTATGAGGCTATGCGTTTTAATTGTCTAAATTGATTTTGTTTCTAATTTCTTTCACAGTATATTGATAAGTAAATTGTTTCCCAAACTGAAATAAAAATTTCCCATTTATATTTAGTTTATTTTATAAAAAAATATTCTAGCTGTGATTCACTAATTACGTGATTCCCAAATTGCAATATTGATACGAAAGTACAAAAAGATAAATCTTTACTTATATTACAGAAAGCGAATAAACTGCTTTATCTTTCAGATTTTAAAGTAGGAAAAGAACATAAAATTCCTGAAAAAATGCCTGGAAATATATTTTAAAACTCGTATTGCAGCATAAGATGCCTAATAAAACATTCGACTAAAATAATTTTTCAAAATATTTCTACATACTACATAGTCTGTATAAATCGTGCATACAAATGTTAAAAGCGGTTACTAATCCCCGTGTATTATAGCAACGATTTGAAATTCTTCCAAAAGATCCCAGACAAAGCAAAAATATTGCAGACTTGGGAAAATTGTTAAATATATAAAAAATGATTATGATGTACATTTTCATGATAATCAGAATTTCAGAAAGACTTTAAAACATAACCAGACTTACGAGTGGCATAATTTTTTTTCTAGTACGTGTTTGGAAAACTTGATTTTCTCTTTTCTCTGTAATATGAATTTAAGTCACATTGCATGGAATGCACAATTTAAGAATGAAATATGACGCCTCGTTGTTAAATAATTCTATTGATTTTACATTATCTTTTATTTTTTCAGCTATAACATAGTAAAATTGCTTTGTTATCCTATATAATAGGGATTGTTTAGAACTGTATAGAATATTTTAGTTTTAAGAGTATTAAATACGAACAGAAATGAAATTTTCTCTGTGTTGTTCCGTAGATCTATCCTGTAGTTTATTATGAACTTATCGGTAGGTTTACAAGTAGTAAGCCTCAATGAAACTCTACATTTACAATATTATTATTCTAAAGCAGACATGCCTACATACAGGCACTTGTGTCCGGAGCAACAGCTTAAAATTTTAACAAGATCATTGTAGATTATACATAAATACATATCTTATTGGTTTCTAAATTAAAACTAAATTTAAAATATTTCACAATAGTTAATTGGAAAAGATGCATTTAAAAATTATGAGTAGCTTTTTTTGCTTTAACACTTAATTTGGCTAAGTCCACTACAACGAACAATCAAATAAATAAAATCTTTATAATGAATATATATTGTTTTCGATAATATATAATATATTAAATATATTATATATTATTATTATTATTATTATCATTTAAATTATTATTATTGTTATTATTATTTATTTAAATATATTTTTAATCGACATTTGAAAACAACATCTTGTCAAATTAAGGGTTAACAACGTATTTTTCAGAACAGTGTATCTTATACCAACATTGATCCTGATTAAAATATTTCCATTTTCCTATCCTGAGGGATTCTAGAGTTTGTCTACTCAAATTTGACCTAAATTCAGTTTGGTTTTTCTGCACAGTACTGAAAAATTTTAACATGCAGCATTACTGTGTGAAAAAAGTATTATTCAGCATTGTTTTTTGCAATAATTTGAATTTAATTGCTGAATTGTGATCTTTTAGATGTTCAAAAGTTTTGTTATCTTTCGGAGAAATATGAGAAGTTTCCGGAGTTATCAAATTTTCTCGTTTCTCCGGAGCTTTTTGCGGAGAATCCGGAGTAATTGACATGTCTGCTAAAGTGGAACAACTTTCTACAACGAATTGATAAAACATCCATTTATAAATATTTTACTTTGCATTTGTTTTAAAATAAAAACTGCTTTCTGGATTCCCTTGGAACTTTACTAAAGCAAACAACTTAAGCAAACAATACCCAAGAATGAAATAAAATTCTTAGTTCATTGCATAATTTACTTTTGAGATACTTAGGGCAAAGTAAAGAACTTGGTGGTATTTTCGAAATTAAACGGCATTTATACAATGATTTTTGAAATTCTGCGGTCAACAGGACGACAGTAAAAAATAACTACATTAGAACACAAGCATTGAATGGAACGTATGCTAAACAATCTTTATTACTAATTATGTTTAAAAACCAACAATAATTACTAATAGAACATTTTAGCAATTAAATATTTAAATAAATTTTACTAAACTATGATTATTGAATTATAGTTTAATAAATGTTCAAAGCTAACTTTCCAACAGCTAAGACTTCTATAAAAGCTTATTTTTGTTTTGAAAAATTTATTTGTGAAATGATAAACTATTTTTCGTGTCTATGTAACATCGCGTTTTGAGAGTACTTTCTTTGCTTTTGGTGTAGTCCATAAAAGTCCGTTCAGGACCAAAACATTTCTTTACAAACACGTTGTAAGTAGTATATGGAAATCTTATTGATGGATTATCAGTTCTGAAAATAGTGTTAAATGCTATATCTTCAACATTATTCAGGTTGGATATCTGAGCTGTGTCAAACACTTGAAGAAACATCATGAAGTTTGAACCAAATTGTTAAAACTTTAGTTAATATTTGGAGAATTCCAATTTTAGTTGATATTATATATTAATTTTTGTTATTATTCTGTAAAACACTTTTGGGCCCTTCTCACAATATAGGAAAGATTGGAGGATATTCACAAGCCTATTGCAATCTAACAAAAAAAACTGAACAATGAAAAATTGTAAGTAGAAATAACATTTTTGAAAAATTAGGACAATATATTTTTTTATGCAAACAATATGCAGAATTCCACATTTTCCGCATTTGTGCCTAATTTATTTTATACTAATAGTGATATATAAAATATTATGTAAGGTAGTGAATATTATAAATCAAATATAGATAAGATTTTTTTAAAAAAGTTCAAATTTCCGGTTAAAATATTTTCTATCTGCATTTACAAACTAATGTAAATATTTTTCACTTTTAGTTCCTTAGTTCTATCAAAATACTTAGTCCATTACTTTTAAACCATTGAAATTCTCATCCATATTTTACTTTAAATATCTGACATAATAGCATCAGGTTTTCAAGAAAAGTATAAAACAAACAATAAAATCTCATTCGCAGTTAAATGATGGATTTTCAATCCATCATGGAAAAAAAGCAAAATCTTTGAAGACAGACATAAAAGGAAATCATTTTCTAACGTACTGCTAAAGTCTAATATGTCAGCGAATGATATTAATATCTCTAACATAAAACTCCTGATTTTTAACAAAAAAATGTTCCTTTATATTCATAAAAATATCTTATTTCTTGTGTTAACTAAAATCATTCTTGATTTGCTTTCGTTTTCCATGAAACCTACCTACCTTCAGAAATATGCATTAAGGGAGAAAGAAAGAGAAAAAAAGACTACATTCTTTCACTGATTTCATTTTTCCTGATTTGTGTCACTCCAAATTAAGCGCTCCTTCCCTTAAATGTATTCATCTAAAAGCTTGAATTTATTAAACAATAAGCTTCTGCAGAAGTGCTTCTTTTTTACCTTCCTGTTCCGCTACTTTCGTGTGCTTCAATTTCCGGCAAATGCTTTTATCTTATTTGTATGCAATGGGCGGCCGCAGAACATGAATACTTAAAAATAATAAGAAGAAATAGATACGAAAGGTAGTAATAGAAATAAGATTCGGCAGCATCTGGTGTGCGATGCATTAGGGAAGAGAGGGAGAAAGATAGGGAAAAAAATATAAACCGGGATACTTTGATGCCGAAGCAGATCCGGATACTTTAACGAATGCTTAAATAAAAGTTGTGTGATGGGGAAAAGTTAGGGAGGATATTTTCTCGTAATGGACATGACTTGGAAATTAAATTTCGATGTAAAAGTTAATGTTAATTTTATGCTTTATACCTTGTAAAAGAAACTTCTGCATGCATATGTAGTAATTTCTGAAATGCATTTTGTTTTATTTATGAAAAAATAATTCAGCGTGCATTAAAGATAAGATTTTTTCTCGGATCTATAAAAAAATATAAATCTTTGACTTGATATAATTTTGCTGCGTCTTTTAACAACATAAAATACTAGTAACATTTATATTGCCAGGTATAAGCAGATGAATGGTTAAATAAATTTATTTTCAGAATTAAAATTATAGACTAGCAACTGTTAAGTATTATGTAAAATAATTTAATAAAAGTAGTATTGCAAAGTGGTTGCTTTTTCTTATTCTCAAATAGTGAAACTGCTTTGATTTGGGAGAGCTATAGTTTTGATTTTAAAGCGCTATCTTTGCTCCTGACCACCAAAATGACTGGAACTTACTGCGTAAATCTGATTCTGAACATGTAAGAATATTCCTGCCATCAACGGAATTCAAACTCACGGATTCCGTCTATGGATTACTCTCAAACAAATATAAATATTGACGAATTTGTGAGTTTTGTATCAGTTTTTGGTGACAATTAGATTATTTTTAAAATAGAGTTACATTTTATATTAATTATAATAATTTGGTTTGATTTGGAGCACTACGGTCTACAGTTTTGTCTACGAGGGATAATGAGACTGCTTAAGGGATATGACTACAGTTTAAATCGAATTACGATCAGCTACAAACATCCATGCCAACAACGGTATTTGAATCTCCGAACTCCGGTACCGAAGAACAACGGTCCACCCTATGATCATCGTTCGGCAATCCATTGTAATAAATCTGGTAAATTACTCACATCTTAAATTATTTATTCATGGTATAAATGTCTTCAATTTAATAATATATTTATGAGATAAACGCTATTCAAATAAAGAAAATACTCAAATAACATTGTCCTGCAGAAACTTCCATGGAGACAAACCAAAAATTTCACCAAAGGGAAAGAAAAAAGAAGAAAGAGAAGAAGTGATTTGACCTTCCCGTCATGTAACATTATTTTGAGATTTTTGAGATGTTCATTCTCTTCTTTCTATCCAGAGACCCTATAATCTTCAAGTAAATCTGATTTTTTTACTTTTCTTTATAAGTGATTTTCTGCTCCACTGAAAGATTATTTCATAAACGCTATCTAAATTCCAATTGTTTCATCACAAATGTGTGCAGCTACCTACGTATATATCATATCTATCCATTAACAGCCCAGTCAGGTCCGATAGCGATGCAGTCTTCTCTACGATCAATTGCTACTGTTATCTCTAAATTGATGCTATTCTGTTTACAAATGATTATAAATGTAGTGCATTGTTTATAAATTGATAATACAAAAGTTGTTTTACACGACACATGGTTTTTAATTTGTTAATAATATGAATAGTGCTTTAGCGTAGCAGTCCAATCATTTGTTTGAGTGAAATGAATATTGCAGCTTTGATTTATCGATGACAAGTGTTTGAATGAATATTATCTCCCAACTTTAATACTTTTTTGTGACTTCCACAGATTTCTCTATTTTGAATAAAGATAGAATCCAATTAAAACATTTTTGTAGTACTGGTACTGTATAATTAAATATTATCGTGTAGTTATCCCATTAGAAATTCTTTAAATTACATTATTCACTAGAGAAATTAGGCGTACAGTTTAAAATTATAAATAATGCATATTGAAAAGCATTGTCATTGTAACAAATGTAATTTAAATTATTTTAAAATAACACGATTAGTAAAATATTAATTCTTTTATGTAACATTTGTTTATTTTACGCAGTCTTTCAGCTCCGTCGAATACAACAAAGTGTTTCTATGCTACTTGCCGGTGCAATGAAAGGTAATTGTGCGTTATTGCTTTTGTACTCCTGACTAAAACTTCTCTAAAAATCATTCCACTATATAGTGCTTTATTTGTAATAATTTTCAGACAAACTTTTGATAATTTTTTAAAGACCTTAGTAGAATAAAAAGAAAATGGAGACTGTATTTTTTATATTCTACCAGGATTTCTTCTTAGTAAATTTCCTAGAATTTTCATATTGTTTCACACTCATTTTTGTTACTCTATTTGGATGTACATTTACGATTTACAGGCTATGCCCCGATTTACAGAAGTCAAGGCGTAATAATGTGGTTTATAAAGTAATCAAGTAATTAAAATACCATTCACCTGTATATATTTAAAGTAACTTAGGTTAAAACATATGTAGGTTTAGAATAAAAACATCTGGAAATCCTATAAATTTCTAAAAATATAAAATGTAAAATAACTTTTGGAACATGATATAAATTAATGAATTTCATTTAAAGCTTGCTGTATTATTTAGAAAATTAATATAAATAGGGAAATATCTACAGGTTTGTATTCGAACTTTCTATTCAGAAACATAAGAAGCTAATAAATTGTAATTTTATTATTTAGAAAAATATATTAAAATAATATTAATGATATGTATGAATGGGAATATTAAAGTAAGCACTTCAATAAAATAGTTTAATATTTTGCAAAGATTTGCTGTTAAGCTTAATAGAGTTATACGATTTTTTTAAATATTGTGTTTTGATTTACTTATGTCATAATATAAGAGCTTTGTTTTAAGAAACAATAATTAAACTGTCACTCAACTGAATGTGTTTTCAAATAATATTTTCTACAATAACTACTTTAACATAATAAGACATATTGAATTAAATTTTTTTATTTCTTGTATATCATATTAAATAAAAACAAAATTTGATATATCACCAAAGTAATAAAGAATTAGAATTAATTGATTTCTTGGTGTAACATATTTGTCATTTCAAGAACTTTGCACAAACACATTTTCTGTTATATTAAAAACTAAATGTTATTAAAAAAATAATATACAACAAAGCGACGTAACTACTTTGTCAAGGTTTGCCAAAACCAGTTAAAAGAACTACTTTTTCTTTGCCATGTCTGAAATGCATGTAGCGAAGAAAAGAAATAATTACATATGAGAATGCTTTCAGACAAAACTGTGATTAATATCCCTGTGTTTTCTTTTCCTATTACAGTAATGTTTCTTGCCATACCTGATTTTGTCTCGCTTGGAATTCTAAGAAGAAACTTAAAAAAATATTTGGACAGTAAAACAAATCTTTCTCCTTTCAGAAACTCTATTTCAAATCTCAGTCAAAAGGAAAATCTAGTTGTTTGATATAATAGTTTCCTTTTCTTGTCAAAATGTCAGCAGAAATGTTGTATTTGGTTTTGATAGAATTCTATACATCAAAAAGACATTGAGACGGGTACGTTTCCCGATGAATGTTATCTCTGCAAACCTTTACAATAAGAAAGATTTTCCTAAGGAATATTCTAGAGTGTAGAAAGTGTCCGAATAAAAAATTGCAAAAGGTAAAGTGAAATAGAGGTCTGGAAAATTCTATATGCTGAAGTCTTTTTGATACTTTCAAAATTTATCTCCTGAAGAAAAGCATTAAAAAATGTCAGCTATATGCAGTTGCTGTTTTTGCAGTTTTCCTTTGTGGTACACAAATTTTATTTAAATTTATTTGGTTTAATTCTGAGTTACTAAAAAGATCTAAAATATCTCCAAGCAAATTTATAAGCAAAAACTGTGGGTTGTTCCACCAAATACTCCTACGATTTCAGTTAAAACTATGAAAAAACCCAGCTGAAATCAATATTATGGTGCACAACTTATTAATTGTAATGTACTAAACAAATTATAGAATATAACCCCTATTTTATAATATATTTTGTTACTCATATGGAATGCCGATTAAAACGACACATACAAACCATCCGGAAAAAAAGGTTTAAAAACTGAT